>CAWVOI010000022.1:600000-1069984 GCA_963930915.1 Forcipomyia taiwana
GAATTACAACCTCGAATAAATTTAGCTCCAATACAAAATTTAGAAGCCCTTAGAAGTCCTCCCTCCACTCCAGGCGGCAGACCAATCATAAACGTCCAAGCAATTTAAAAAATGAGCTACCTCAAAAAGCATTGTTTCCTACATTTACCCAGCTATTGTGACCGTTCGTGACCTTCTTTTTCAACATATTTTCTGATCAACGTTCAAGAGAACGTGGAGGTAAATAAATCTGCGAAGAGCTTTGTTTTCATTCGGTTTCTGGTGGAAAACTTTGCAAAATATGGTGAAAAACAACAGCTACTGCAGGCTCTGCCTCTGCAAGCTCGAGATGACGAGTTCAACTCACGTTTTGTCCACGAGGAAGAACCAAAATTCCGCCAGTGCAGGTGATTTGAGCAACTTGTGGGAATGTCGGGCAGAAAACAGAAACTTTACCTCCGATATTTTGCAGGATTGACCCTCATAGAGCAGATAAACTCCGTGTTTCCGTTCAAAATCACCAAGTTCGATGGCCTCTCGATGGTTGTGTGCGCATTTTGTGAGAAGCAGGTGGTGGAGATGTACGAGTTCGTGGACTCGGCGGTGAAAAACCAGAAGGAGCTGAAACGGAAGGTCGACATGGAGGAGAACGACCTGATAGACCTCATAGAGATCCCGGTGATGATCAAGGAGGAGTACGCCTACGAGCAAATCGAGTTTTTGGACGAGGACCAGGAATTGCATCCAACGGACGTGAAGCCCCTGTCCCGGAAGTAAGATCTGGGAACGCCCCGGCTCTCGTCTAACTTTCACTTTCTTGCAGAAAAGAGGAGCCACCTGGGCTCAGGACATACGAGTGTGACTTTTGCGCCGAAAAGTTCTCGTCCAAATTCAAGCTGGAGGAACACATCTACGACCACGTCCCGGACGCTGAGAGACTCTTCACCTGCATCGAATGCAGGGACAAGTTCTTTACGTACAACCAGATGAGGAGACACATGGCCGCGGACCATCCGAAGAAGGGCACTGTGAAGGTCAGCAAGATCCTGCCTCGGTACCTGCTCTGTTACTTGTGCCCCGACCGCGAGAACTTTGACCGATTCGAGGAGATGGTGGAGCACATTGAGTACGAGCATGGAACGCGGGGCTACGGCAGCTGCTGCGAGCGCAAGTTTTACACGAGGAAGGCCTTCACGACCCACGTCGACACTCACGTGAATGCTGAGGATTACCTGTGAGTCTTCTCTGCCTTTTAAACTTCCTGGAGTTTATTTTAGGGGTCACTGTAAAAATCTCTTCTCCTACTCTGTCACGGTTTGTCTTGACTTTGTACCGGCTTTCATGGATTTTTAATTTATTAGAGTGGTTTTTAAATCTTTTGATTTTTTAAAAAATTAAAATGTGTCCTTTTAGATGCACAATCTGTGACAAAAAGCTGCCCCACAAGAGGTCTCACCGAGAGCACATGGCTCGTCACCAGCCGGAGTCCGAGAAACGGTTCCAGTGCGAAAAGTGCGACAAGAAATTCTACATGCCGTCGGACCTGAAGCGTCATATGGTCCACAATCATGACAAGGACCCCGACTACGTGGCCCGATGCGACCAGTGCAATAAAACGTAAGCTTAAGACACAGATTACAGCAGGTCCTGAACCATTTATCTTTCAGCTTCACCACGAAAGGATCCCTTCACATGCACAACAGACGCTTCCACATGGACATCGAGATGCCAATGTGCGAGACCTGTGGCAAGACGTGTCGCTCCAAGTCCGATCTCAAGAGCCACATTAAGGCCAGACACACGGAGACTGAGCGATCCAAGTGCCACATCTGCGGGAACCTGTAAGACCTCAGACTGTTCTCAAAGCCCACTTCTTACTCAGCGTTTATTTTTCCAGCGTGAAGGACCTCAAGCGACACCTCAAGTATCACTACGAAGCCAGTCTAAACATCAGATGCGAGATTTGCAACCACCAGACCAACACCTACAAGTATCTCCGGCTCCACATGAAGACGCACTCTGACGAGAGACCGTTTCAGTGTGCTCAGTGTGGGCAGGGATTCAAGAGGAAGAAGGGCCTCGACGACCACATGTCCATTCACACGGGAATCCCGAAGCATTTTTGCAACTACTGCGACCGCTCGTTCAACAACTCGGGGAACAAGTTCAAGCACATCAAACAGGCTCATCCCGTGGAGGCGGCGTTGCACGGAAAGAGGCCCGGGAAGCTGCAAGGGGCTCCAATCGACGCTATCAAGGCCTCGACAGCGGAGTAGAGTGGCATTTTGTACAGAGATTCGAAAAATTAAAATCTTTATAGAAAATGAGGATGGGTTTCGAGGTGAAGCGACTCTTTAGTTTAAGTCCTTCGAATTTTCCAATCTCTTCCAACTTGCTCTGAGGATCCTATCAATTAAGGAAGTAAAGAGAAAGGGGTAAAGCAGTTGGGAGGGAAGCAAGCAGGTTGTTCCCTCCCTCCCCAAACCTACACACCTCACTGGTTTTCGGAAGAAGATCAAAACATCACATAGACTTCTATTCTGGTTTTATTCCTTACATGCAAGGTTTACGATAAAATAGCAAATTAGTAATACTATCAGAGAAAAACTGACAAAACAAGAGAATTCAATACAAGTCAAAATCTAAATTACTGGTTTTATCATTAAATACTTGAACTCAAAGCTAACCAACTATTTAAGATTGTAGTAAGTTTCAATGGAAAATGTCCTCTAAGCTTGCTCGTCACAAGCAGGAGGTCCTAAAAGCCGTATACACCGATTATCCTCCGAGCTACTCCTCGATGACAAACTCATTCAACTTGTCGTACTTCTCCTTGGTCTTCTCATCATCGGTATTCACCAGAAGTAGCGTGTGCGAGTAGCCCATCGCTACTTGGGGAATCTTCATGCCTTCCATGCGGGACACCTCACGTGGAGTGGACGAGGACTTTTGCAAGTCACCCAAGCCCTGCAAGAGAAAAGTCAGCCACATTCTCAGTCGATCGAAAAAAGACTTACGAGTTCGCCGTAGGTAGGAGACGCTCCCCAGGAGATGAGACTGTCGTCGGCAGAAATGACGACAGACGTCTGGCTCGTCCCGATAGCGGTGATGTTCCAGCCTGCGAGGTCCTGGACGGGCTTCGGGTACATGTTGGCCTCGCCCGTCTTCTTGTTCTGTCCGAAGAGGAAGAGCTGCCCGGCCTCCGAGATTGCCAGACTGAAGCTGGCCCCGCAGTAGATGCGTCGGACCCCCTTGCCCGAGGTGTCGAAGAACTTTATGAGACGCGGGACCATCTCGTCCTTCTGCTCGGCGTGACCCAAGCGACCGAAGCCTCCAAAGCCCCACGAGTAAGCCCTCTTCTTCATATCGATAGCCACGGTGTGGTTGTTTCCACACGCAAAGTCGACGATCTGGACGTCGCTGACCGGCGAGACGTGACCGTCCTTGGCCTTCTCGATGAACAGGACGACTCGCTTGGGCGATGTTTCGAAGTGGAAGGACATTTTAGTGGAAGTCACGAAGTATTTCCCGTCTGTGTTGTGGCCCAGCTGCCCGTACTCCGGAAGCCCGAACGTGTACAGGTTGCCCTTGATGTCGAGGATGACGGAGAACTCGGCTCCACATGCGATTTTGACGATTGGTGGGCCTCCGTAGTTGATCCTGGTGGCTTTTGTAATAGTGGCGTTCGTGTTTCCCACGCCGCACTGGCCGCTCTTATTGTCTCCGCAAGCATAGACCTACAAGGCAAGACGAATTAAATAAGAACAGCGGTCTCTTTTGAGCCTCTACAATGTTTACTCCGGGAAATAAATTACATAAAAAACAAGACTGAAAAACTGCTGAGCTGTCGGAGCTCATGAAGGGCTCAAATTGAAAGTTTTATGAAAAAAAGAAAATCTAAGATTAGTTTGAGCTTCTTAGGAAAGCCTCTGAGACTCGAAATCGACTGTCCGAAGTCATGAAAAGGGGTCTTGAGGAAGGTCATGAAGAGGAGACCCAACTTACCGTGCCCATTTCCGTGAGGAATAGCGTATGGTTGCGTCCACAGGCCGCCGAGATGATGTTGAAGCCCTCCAGCTCCTTCACGGGAGTCGGTTTCTCGTAAGTCTTGCTCTCCGGCTGCCCCAGCTGGTTGAACTGGTTCCTCCCGAACGTGAGGGCCTTGCGGTCCATCGTTATGAGCACGGAATGAGCCGCACTGGGTCCACTGACGGCCAGACGGTACTTCTCATCAGTGAATCGGTTGAAGGACCACAAGTTGGGTCGAACCTTTGCCACTCCCTTGGCGTCACGTCGTCCAGTCATGTCCCAGGTGACCATACCGGCGACCAGAAGCTTGCCCGGCTCCTTATCGAAGGTGTTGAGGAGCTCCTCTGGAAGACGGGTTGGGGGCTCCTGCGGGATGAGATTCTCTGTTGGCTTCGGAACCGCCGAGTCTGGCTGGTCGAACTCATCGCTCAGATCTGACTCAAAATCGTCATCAGTCTTCTTCTTGTTGCGCTTCACGGGCTTCTTCGTAGGCTCAGACTTGCGTTTCGAGGACATCTGCAAACTCGATAAGTTATACTCGCGATCCAGGTTTCAGAACTGCCTACTAGCGGCAAAGAGCTCGTCCTCCAGTGTTGGGGGGGATCAGGGGGGGTGGAGGGGTGAAGGGGCTGGCAGGAAGGTGGCCGAATTTTTTTGGAGCATCCATCTTGTTACAACAAAAAAAATTCGACACAGCTATTCTCTTTGTAATCGAAACGCTTCGGCGGGTTTTTCAAAATTTCACCCCCACCAACACCGGGCCTGACGTAAAAAAGTGCTCTGGAGCTTGCTACTGCTTTTATGAAGTTTTGTGCTCACATTTTAGTTAATTTAAGGGAGTTTTTGCAGGATAATTTTACCTTTTAATAAAGCCGGATTCAGCGTCTGTTTTTATGTTAGCAATAACGCAGACTGGAGCGTTTGGCAGTATCCTCGGGATAAATCTTATCCGCGATTCGGTTTTGACATGCCAAGGTCATGGCATACCAATTTTTAAAACGCATGTCTAGACTATGATTTTATATTTATTCATTGTCATCTGAGACCATTTGAGGGGACTAATTTATTTTTTTGTTTGCAAATAACTGAGCTAATCTGAAAATTAACAGAATAAATAATATATCTTTCTTCGGGCCTGTTCACATATTACGTAACGGTGAAAATCGAGATTTTCGATCCCCACTATCCCTTCTGTCACGGTTTGTCCTATATAACAGTACTTGAGTTTGTACTGACTGTCACGGAGCGGCCGACACCCCCCCCCCCCCTTGGACCGTGACGTAATATGTGAACAGGCCCTTACGTCACGGTCCAAGGGGAGGGGGGTGCCAGCCGCTCCGTGACAGTCAGTACAAACTCAAGTACTGTTATATAGGACAAACCGTGACAGAGGGGAGGGGTGGGGTTTAGGGGTCAATATCTCGATTTTGTGTGAACAGGCCCTTCTTGAAAATCTTAACTAGGGGTTCCTCCCAAATTGCCAGGCAGAGAATTAGGGTTGAGACTTGGGACAAATCAATTTGGTCTTAGGATCACTTACAGTCAAAATCATCAAGAAGAAAAAGTTGAATAAAAGTTATCTCTTGGGAAAGTTTTCTCCTCCAATCTCTTATCAATATATTCACAAGTTTTTCCTGATCTCAAGAGTCGTAATAAATCTGCAAATCACTTCCAGGCACGAGCACAATAGTGTCGAGTCATTTGTCTCAGATTCAGATTCCAAAACAATCCGTATCAGAAGACGTCGATCCGTCGTGTGTCATGAAGGTTTTTGATCGCAAAATTATTTGAATTCGGCGTCATTTCTTCCAGTGACAAAATTTGAAGGCCACATTCTTAGCGAGACGACTGCAAAAAACTTCTTTACGAACCCCAAAAGTGTCTTTTTCCGAGTCACGATGATAAGCTAATTCTCACTAATATTACGGTTATCTTCAATGGAAGGGGTCAGGACCCCATCTCTCGCGCGCCATTCATAACGTGCATGTACGAAATCTTCTATTATTCCCAATTTTTCGAGAACCGCCTCCAGTTGGTGTTTTCACTTCAATCTTGACAGTCTTGCAGCGCGAGGGACGTTGGGGTGGGTTATTTCTTTCAATTTTCATTCAACCTTTTCCCAATTGATTTTCACGCTTCTGGATCTTGCGGAGAATTTTCAGAATCTAAGTGTCACTGGGCAACCTTTAACGAAAGGTTATCAAAATTTGTCACCAAAACTGAGAAATAGTTTCCAGGCCGAAATTTCAAAATTTACCGCAAAAACGCTTGATATAGCGTTTTTCACTAGTCTGCTGGCTGGGATTCGGAGAAAAAAAGCCAAATGACAAGACTCGACTTCGCTTGAGTTTTTCAAATCCAGTTTCGCTCATCACAATTTAGATTCAATTGGCTTCCTGACATTCTTGGTTAGTTTCTTTTCGGGAAAGGTTTTTTCAGTAGCAGAAATTCGGAGCAGTTCAGGTTTCCAGGAAGTCCATCGCGGTACTTCCCGAGTCCCGCTCAGAGGCGCCTCGGAAGGTATAAAAACCCCGAGCGCCCATTCTGAATCGTCTCTTTTCCACTAAAAGCGCCGCGACGAAGTTCTCAATTAAACTTCATAACACACATTTTAACATTTTCAACATCCGATCAACCTGCCAATTTGTCATTTTATGTCTCAGCAGTGAGCCGCAATACAGAGCCAAGTTATAATACACACGAAGGAGAGGAAAAAAGCGACATTGTGCAAAGTAGCAGAATCTGACGAAAATGCCTCAATCAACAATGAATGGACACTCGGAAAAACTGTCGAACGGCCACTCCAACCGCCGCTACGAGATGAGCAACGGCCACTTCCTCTTCACATCCGAGTCCGTGGGCGAAGGACATCCAGGTGAGTCTCAGATTCCGGGTTGGCGAGTCGCGAAAAAGTCCGACTGCCATAACGTGATCAATAAATAGCTCGGTGCGACTGCACATATACATGTTGGGCTAAAAATAAGTGTGGCCGGCCGAATTTGCAAGCATTCAGTGACCCTGGCGTCTCTAGTTCGGTTTTTAGGTCGTTTCGTCGCACTCCCGTCTTATCAATTGCACACATTTCGCGGAAAGTGTCCGCCAACACGTGGTCGCGGCTGTCATATCGCGAGTGCTCGCATCAACATAGCAATCGGAGTACGTCGAGAGTGACTCAAAATGCGCGGAACACACGCGGAAAGCTAGATTAGGCCGGCTCCTCGTTTCAGCCTGTTTCACGAGGCGACGGCCTTTTTTCGAATCAGCAGTCAGCACATTTGATGGAAGTCTGTGGGTTTTCGTGTATACACAATTTCGTGATTCGAGTCAGTTTCGCATCAGCTGGTTTTGAACGGCGGATCGCCATTTCATTCATAAATAGAGACCTGGAAAAATTCTGCGGGACTTCCAACTCATGAAAGAATTTTCTGAAGGACTGATTCAACTCTCCGATTGACAAAATGCTCTTGGACAAAACCCAAAACTCGCTTCTTTCATGAAAAATAATCCTAATATTTTCTAAGTTTCTCAAAATGACTCCGGTTGGCAGTGTTTCGAAGGCTTTTTATCATTTTCGGTATCTTCTCACTTGAAGGCTTGATTGAAACCTTAGATTATGATAATTTTGAAAAAGTCTTCTCGAGAAATCAAATTTATTTTTTGCTATTTAATATTTTGCAGAAGCCCAAAAATTAGCGATCTAACTCTTCCCTGGGCTGAGCTAGGCTCTTTTAAGTGTGTTTTTGTCCCATAAAATATTTTACAAAAAAAATTAATATTTAATTTTTATCTAAGGTCAACCTTTTGTGATCAAAGTAAAAATAATTTGAAACAAAAATTTAAAAGTAAATTTAAAAATAAAAATTCATCAAAAATTACCATTTAGAAAATCTTCTCAAAATGGGAAAAGTGGGGAGGGAAAGAATTTTCATGCAATTAGCTTAATTTCTTACCCAGCCATCAATAGTAAAAATTTGCAAAGTTTGTGGGCTGTCAGCGACCCATCGGTGGTCAAAAAGCATGAGACTTGTCTCAAAATCTTCCCGACTTCCGTGAAAAGTGAACCTGAGCCTCAGCATGGCAACAGAGCGCCAGACTGAGCAAAGTTCGAGTCGGGAATTTGACGTCCGACGAAACCCGAAGACGCCTGGATTCTACGTAAAGCTACTTGCTGCTACCTTGATGCAATTTCAGCACTTTACGGGCATTCGTTCTGACAGCTGTGACGCTGGTGCCAAATCGATTCTGATTACGTCTAGCTGAGAGTTACGAAATCCGAGACCCCCGACTTCCTTGACCGCGCAGTTTGTTAACCCTCAACTTTCGTTTTTCGTTCCAGACAAAATGTGTGACCAAATCAGTGACGCCATTCTCGATGCCCATCTCCGACAGGATCCCGACGCCAAGGTCGCTTGTGGTGAGTAGCTGGAGGTCCAAGGAGACCAATGTGTCTGACCGACCTCCTTTCTTGCAGAAACCATCTCCAAGACCGGCATGATCTTGCTGTGCGGGGAGATCACATCGAAGGCAGTCGTGGACTACCAGAAGGTCGTCCGGGAGACTGTGAAGCACATTGGCTACGATGACTCCTCGAAAGGTGAGTTCTTGTCCCGCTCCCGAAAGGGGAGGGGGAGGAAGGATTTTGAATTTTGACTCACGAAACACCCGAATAGGTTTCGATTTCCAAACACTGAACCTCCTGATCGCGATAGAGCAGCAATCGCCGAACATTGCGCAGGGCGTGCACGTTGATAGGAACGAAAACGAAGTGGGCGCCGGCGATCAGGTAGCAAAATTAACTTGTCGAGAATGAGGGGACCTCATCGCTCATCTGCTTGCTAAATTCACACAAATTTTATCATTAATATTGACACATGTATGAAACTAAGTCAGAAACACTAACAATTGGCTTTCGTGGTGTTTACTCGAACCGAGACCTGGTCGTTTTTGTGGGTCATCAGAAAAAATGTAGAAAAACATTGAGGCGATAATGCGGCCCGAGATGTGTGTTTTCTCTCCCGAGAAGCGTGTGCCTTTCTTTCCTTTCGGTTCACAATCGAGCATTTAATCAAATAATAATGGCTTTGGAAGCGTGCCACGACACGCGATAACGCTTTTTTGCGCTCACCTTTCGAACAACAAACAGAAAAAAAAATTAATTTTTTTGAGAAAAAAAAATCATACGCACATCGATTGTTCGCCCGAAAATTATAACAGCAGCTGCTGATGTAATGGCGAGCTGAGGACTGAGGGGTCAAAGCGACACGGAGAGGGGAGGCGATAAGGAATTATCACGTTCCGTCCAACTCTCGCTGTGGTCAAGGTCAGATCGGGGGCTATTTTTACAATTTTAAATAATTCTGCCGGCTCGGCGGCTCCGACGCGCCCCCGCCTACATGCCTGACTCGTATTTGTGTTTTCCGGATCACACTATCACGTCATATCGGCTGATCTCTCGCACCGGTCTATTGTCTCGCTGGCATGGGCATGCTAATTCCCAAGTCCCATCCTGACCTGGTCACTTCCGGGGCTTTTGTGTCGGGCTGGGCGGGACCCGTGCTTAGAAGAGAGATTAGAAGGACGGGGAAAGTTCAAAGTCTGCCTACTATCAATATTCGGACGAAATTCTACAAATAAAAATTTTATTTAAAGGTTTTGATTATAAAACATGCAACGTGTTGTTGTCACTGGACCAACAATCACCTAATATCGCCAATGGTGTTCACACTAACCGATCTGAGGAAGACATTGGAGCTGGCGATCAGGTCTGCTGTCTTGTTTGTTGTTTTGTCTTGCTTGTAGCTTTGCCTTGTAGCAGCTTTGGTGTTTATAAAACGGCATGCAGTTGAAATTGAAGCTAAAACTAACATTCTTGCAACTTGATCTTTATTTATAGCTACGTGTCACTGGTTTGCTTTGAAAAAATACTACGTTGCTATAATTTTTCTATCTAACTACGTAGACCATGGAAAAGACCTTACATTGTTGAGAATGAGGACTGAGAATTCTGTCAATTTTGTGGAATCTTCTGGAAACTTTTTTGGGTCCTAGACACTTTTAGGTTAAAAGTAAATCTTAGATTCAATACATAAGACTCCAGAAGCCATTAGAAATAGCCGGCAAGGACCTTAAACATTTCAATAGAGCTACCCAGAAAGTTAGGAAATTTTTTTGAACTTTCAAATAAAATATGAAATGTTTAATATGGGTAATTATTTCCTCAGATCTACTATTCTCTAGATAAACGATCTTTTCGGTGTTTTTCGGACAAAAATATTCCTATGAAGACTTTCAAAGGCCTGAGACAAAATTCTGGGACCGCATCTTTTCCATGGTCTAAGCTGCTTTTCGCCTCAAAACCCTGAAAAAGAGCAAAATTTTGATTGATTCAACTTCCAGGGACTGATGTTTGGATACGCCACAGACGAGACCGAAGAATGTATGCCGCTGACCATCGTCCTGGCTCACAAACTGAACCAGAAGATCGCGGAGCTCAGACGCTCCGGCGAGTTCTGGTGGGCCCGCCCCGACTCCAAGACCCAAGTCACTGCCGACTACTTGTTCGAGGATGGAGCCTGCGTTCCCCAGCGAGTGCACACCGTCGTCGTTTCCATCCAGCATTCTGAGAAGATTAGCCTCGAAGACTTGCGCCGCGAGACCATGGAGAAGGTCATCAAGGCCGTGATTCCAGCAGAGTACTTGGACGAGAAGACGGTTTACCACATCAACCCTTGCGGACTGTTTATCATTGGAGGACCTCAGGGAGATGCGGGACTGACTGGACGCAAGATCATCGTAGACACGTACGGCGGATGGGGAGCACATGGAGGAGGAGCTTTTTCGGGCAAGGACTTTACGAAGGTCGACAGATCTGCTGCCTACGCGGCTCGCTGGGTGGCCAAGTCGCTCGTCAAGGCTGGACTTTGCAGGAGGTGCCTGGTGCAAGTCGCTTACGCCATCGGCCTAGCTGAGCCCCTCTCAATCACCGTCTTCGATTACGGCACATCCAAGCTGAGCGAGAAAGAGCTGCTCGAGATCGTCAACAAGAACTTCGACCTGCGTCCCGGCAAGATTGTCAAGTGAGTTTTGTTCACAGAGCCTCATTTCTAGAAGGATAACTGAGATGAAAACTTTGGACTAACTTGGGAGCAGACAGACGGTTCAAATAAGCCCAAACCCTACGTTCGAATCTTCTAACCCAAAGGTCACATTTTTGGATGGTTTATTTATGTTTTTCCAGTCTGTAACTCTCCACTTTTATTTCCCTGAAGTCGCACATATCCAGCTCCAACATCCAGGTTCTAATAAGATCTCAAGTCTCATTTCTAGAAATTTTTCACACTATAATTTAATTTTACAGAAGAATTAAATTAACTTTAAGGTTTAGGACTTTTAAAAATTGTAGTAGTAACATTTTTTAATAAATAATATCTTTTTGCAGAGATTTGAACCTTAAAACACCATTCTACCAGCGCACCAGTGCGTACGGGCACTTTGGAAGAGACGGCTTCCCATGGGAGGTCCCGAAGCAGCTCGACTTGGAGTAATCCCGCAATAAGAAGAAACAATTACTACATTCAGCACGCGAAACAGTAACTGACCTTTCGCCTAATATTTTAACATTTAATGCATACTCTAAGATAGATTGCTTGCGGGGACCGGCCCCTCTGGAGGTCCCCCAAAATACAGTTAAATACGAAGTTTGATTTGGATTAAGTGATACCTACATATAACCAAAATGTGCATGTTTGCAGTAGAGTTAGGTAGATTCTGCATGGAAAAGCCCCGAACCGGAACAGGGGAGAGTAACATCCCCACAATATTTTGTGTCAAGTTTTACTAGGAGTTTAGATCTTGTGTTAGCCCTAAGCGATTTTTACAGTTACGATTTTAGTTGACTTAAGGTTTTAGAAGAACGAAATTATACATACATTTTGCATAGCAAAAGTGCGAATTGGTGCAGGGAAAGCTGCTATTTGTACGCATGTCTAAGCTTATTTCTCCCCCTTTTTACCTTCATAGCTTAGTTGTAGTTGCCTAAGTTCGCTGCTGAGAAACTGGAGAAGCAGCTCTAGCGACCTCCCATGAGGCCATCCTTACTCGCCTGACTAGATTAATTGACAAATCACAGCGGGATGAGCCATTGTTCAGCATTTTCTCTGACTCTCCCACTGCAAATCGATGTGTGTCACAATGAAACCTTTATTGATCCCAACCTAATTACTTGCCATCAATAAAGTGGCCATTTCATTCCGTGATCAACACACTTTTTGTGTTGTGTTTACGCAAAGGATAAACAAAACGTGGAAAAGAGCCAACGCGAAAACACACCGATTTGTCAATTGATTGAAACGCAAATCGAAGAGCAACACAGACGCACGAGTGCGAAGGAAAGCCGCCGAATATGAAAATTCTCGAACCAAATATTTAAAAATGCCACCATAACTTACCCTCGATTTGCCGTCCCGTAGCTTGGCCTCATGCGATGCATTTCACAAAACGATATATTTTAAGAAACATGGTTCATAAACCCTACAAGAAACAATACCTACATATATCCTAAATATGACAGTTTGAAGATCTTGAAAACATGTAATGTTTTAATAAAACGCAAAAAAAGGTTTAAAAACTATAAAATCAAACAAAAATTGTAATTCTATTAAAAGCGCATAAAAACAAATAAAATTTGTCTTTAAATGAGACGTCTGGAGTTTTGCATTAGATCCGGATGTGGAAGGTGGAGAGGAAGTCGGGGGATCTCGTGATGACGTGCTCGAACTCCAGGTATGACAGCTTCCCGTCCCCGTCGACGTCTGCTTCTTCAATGCTGGAACAAAACCAGAGATCATATCAAATTTTGGAGATGAAAGGAAGGGGAAAAAGAGGCAAGAGGGGCCCACGACCTTCAGTTTTAGAACCCCCCTTCACCAAGAGGGGCGTACTTTGGCTCTGAGAGTACCCACTTCAACTCTAGACGCAGATATTTCAGCTCTGGAGCCTTCTTATTGGATTTTTGAGCGACTGTTTTAGTCCTGGGATGTCCCAAAGCTCGCCCAGCCTCCTCTTATTTCCAGACAAAAAGCTGGCTTACACTTTTTCCGCAATCTGCTGGTGCTCCTCCGGTGTCAACTCGTTCTTGGTGAGGGCCTTGATGGACGCCTTCAGATCCACAATAGAGATAAAGCCGTCATCGTCAAAGTCTGGAAAAACCTCCATCATTGGCATTCTCGTGGGAGAGCTTCAAAGCCTACCGTAAATCTTGAAGGCGTAAAACACCTTGATGTCCCTCGGAGCCTGCTCGCTGAAGACCGAAAGCATGTCAAGGAAGTCCTCGAACGTCAGATTCCCCTCTCCGTCTCGAGAAAAGGCCTCGCAGATGCGACCTCGGAACGGATTTTCCAGCAGCTCAGGCAGGTTCTCGATCTTTTCCTTGCGTATCTTTAGTTTCGAAGCCTCGCCGTTCGTCATTTTCTTCGGTATCTCAGCAGGAGCCATCTCCCGATACCGCTTGAAGACCCTGAAGCAACGAAATTGAGCTCAACTGGGTGTCCTGTTCACTCTCTCACCTCAATATCTCCTTCCTCGTGAAGAACGTGCAGTCCTGGTAGTCGTCCAGCTGCTGATCAGTGAAGGTGACAATTTTGTTTCCCATTTTCGGACCAAAATTGCGCGAAATTCAAAAGGACTGGATTCGAAGAAGGACTCGCCTAGTTTTTATTGAGCGCAAAAGAAAGGACAGCGAAGAACTAATTCTGTGAACAGCGTGAAGCGGTGCCGAGTCGTGGAAATGGGAATGGAGAGCGGAGGGAAAATTGAGGAGTGCCTTTTATGTGGTTTGATGTGTGTGGTGACGTCTGCAGGAGACGAAGAAATTGGCTGGCCGAGCACATATTTGGGTTGATTATTTCAACGTAATTGGCATGCTTCGAATCAGAGTGTTCGTTCTATCAGAGAGCATGTTTTTTCTGGAAACTGACAAATTTTGCTTCAAATGGGAATATTCCAGATTGCTCATGAAAATAACTAGTTTTTTCTTAGATGTTTTGGATGTTTCAATTTGGGAAAATTCAAAAACTTCTAGATTTTCTAGCGTTTAATTCTAGGGAGGAGGCTTAATTTAAATTAAAATTGATAAATTTTTCTGGTGGGTGATTTTTAAATATTTAAGAGGCATACAGAGGTAGGATCAGAGAAGAAAAAAATTATTTGGCCCTTAAGCAGAGAGTTCATTCAATAGCAAAGAAAAACCGCCAATATTCTAAAATGAGAAGAAACCAACATTCATTGAATCCAAAGGCTTCTAGCTTTCATAGAGACTTCCTTGGGGCTTGAGCCCGTACTTGTAGATTAGAAACCAGAATCTCACTAAATCATTTACCAGAAAAAAACGGGCAAAAGCAAGCATACTTGTGCTTACTTCGGTCAAAGAAGAACAATTTTGCTGATTCATGATTGGCAGAAAAATGCTCGAAAGAGGTCATTCAAGGTCGACACGAAGACATGTGACGATTTTCTTCGAGTTCCATTCTGAGTAATTCTGGATCAAGCCAGCCAAGTACGAACCTTGAGCCAAATATGAAACTGTCACAATGAGGTCGCCTTCGGTTTGCGTAAGAGCCACTTTAATGGATTCTTGCATCAGAGAAGTCGCAAGGACTGAGTTGGGTGTGAAAGCCTTGGGCTATAAAACAGTAAACGGATATCTTTATTAAAATGTGGTATAATTGATTTCTGCATATAAAATTTTCCATCTATTTAGTTTAGTTTCCTCGATTTAAACCTATCTTCAAGATGTACAATGTATTGTTGCTGTGTGGATTTGCTTATGAATGTATTCAGTCCGAGTGTATTAAAGTTTCATGGATCTCTTCCTTTGATTTAAAAACGTTTTAAAAATTCCTTGTATGCAAAATGTGAATCGTTTATCTGCTTAATATATTTCTCAAAATGGTTTATTGATTTCGGATCTAGATCCATTATGGTAATGTTGGCAATAAACATCATGTCGTTCAATTGAAGAATGTGGTTTCGAGCAACTGGATCCATCCTATTAGCGTCAAATAGAGGCAGTTTAGCATTTCAGATTTTCTCGCAAGCGCTCAAGCACTTACCTACAAACCTCGTCCAGAGTCACTCGCGAGAAGCAAATCATGAGTGAGCAATCTAGTGCGGTGGCACCTAACATATATTTGAGGGGCGTCGACAAGTGACTCACGCGGTCCCAAAAACACTCACTCGATGACCCTGACTGATCTTCGACTTCTGCCATGTGACTCTGTTTTTGTGCCAGAAGCGAGTCCACGTAACAGTTCTCGTTCTGCAAGTCTTGGAAATCCTTGGTATCTAGTTTCGCTAATGTATACTGAAAATATGGGAAGAGAGGTATTTTAGATCTGACGTTTTATTTTTGTTTGTGTTTAAAATAAAAAGAGCCGGCTGCAAGATTAATTGGATGAATTTGATGCTTTCGGACGTCAGAGATCATCTATGAATAATTTATTGGCATCTACAGAGTAAATCGCTGTTTTCGATCTTGTTGTTTACGAAGACATTTTTATTTTCTTTCCATGATTTCATAATTTTTTTTTATAACATTAAATTTAAGAGTCATACAAATTAAATTGAAGTTCTAAATTAATATATTTTTAAGCCATTCAAAAAATCACATGAAAAATATCACAAAACTAGTCTCAGATAAAAAATCTTCACCACACATCCCATTTCGCAAGTCTGACCCTTTATTGCCTCATAAAACTGAAACAACAAAATCCGAACTCCCTTCGGTAGTCTCAAATAGGCTGTTAACCCGAAAAACCCATCTGGGCTGACATTCCATCAACTACTGCCTCAAAGCCCACATTCCAGACCCACAAACCTTCTTGAAGCAGACCCCGAGAGGTGCCGAAATTAGAACCCCCTCGAGTCACTTACCTTGGCCAGTAGTTGTACGTTCAGTATTTTCTTAAGAGCACATTTATCAGGTAAATATTTGTGTTTAATTGGCTCACAGTTGCGTTTGTGGATCGTATTTTTGTTTTTCTGCAATTTACAAGAAACAAAAATTTTTTTCGGTGAGTTCAGTTCATGTACGCTCATGTTTTTGTTTGCACTACCCATTCGCACATGAAGTGAGCACGCATCCGCGCACTCACGAGGGCATTCGAGTGTGTAAGCAAACATGGGGAAGTCAATAACTTGTGACCTACCTTCCTATCTTTTCGCAATTTAATTGCCATCTTATTGGTTCTAATATCACAAGCCGTAGTGAAATCTTTGAGCAGGATTTCCTTGATCAAGTTCATGAATACTGTTTTGCGCCTGTGGAAGATACATTAAAGACATCTCAGGAGGCTTGGATAAACAGATTTTATATTGTTGATGTTGTAATTTTCTGACATTTATTTAGACCTCTCCCCATCCCTTTTGATGATAAGGGCTTATTTATATTATATGATTTGCTAAACTAGACATGAAGTACAAATCTTAAATTTTCATGGAATAGGTTTGCCCCCTCTACACCACAAACACCCTAGAGCTGATGGTTTCTGAAATAAGGTATAAATTTGCAAATACGAACTCATTCTAACTACGCATGCGCAGAAAAGCTACTGAATATGCGCAGGAAAACTACTGTGCATGTGCAGAAAACCTTCTGCGCATGCGCAGAGAATCTACTGCTGTGGGGTAACTCCCTCTAAAATTTCTTTCCTTTTACCCTGCGGACAATACCTAACATCATGCAAAAAAATATTGCAGATTTTAGCTCTTCAGGATCTTGGGAACAGACAAACAGGCAACAGAAGTGCATTTTTTCTTCTTTTTTGGGAAACAAAAGGAGAGTAAATTACAACAACAAAAGCACATGATCCAACTTACTCATCGTTCGTCTTGAAGTTGGGAAAGAGGTCCTCCAAAGCCATATTCAGGTCACGCTTCTCTATCGAGTCTCCATACACGAGGTTGCCGCCCCTGAAGACCCTCAAGTTGTTTTGTGGCGACCCGATTAGGCCCTTTATGGCCCGCAACATACGAATACTCTGCCTGCAAGTGAAAAACATTCACATTTGCGCCGTTTGTATTCAATTAGACGTAGGACTAATGATCTCTTATCAAAGTACGCGCCTAACCATGGAAACAACGACTAGCTAGGGTTGCATCACTGCATCTGACGTCTCGCCAGCGCCTCTCTTTGTTAAACAAGGTGAGAGGCAACGTCACTCTTCTCGAGAACCCAACGTGCAGCGCATTTAGTGATTACAAGCTCGGAATCCAGTTAAATGCACTTTCTATACCGAGACTGAGACACAAAGGACTCGTTGCCTTGGAAGTTTCAATGAATTCAAAAGACGCGGGTCATGATCAGAAACCTATCAGACGTGCTGGAAGGCCCATCAGACGCTGGCGCGTGTGTGAATCGGCCTTAGATAGGAATTTCAACCTGGAACGGGTTTTTTATCACGCCTCGCCTTATCCAGCTAAAATTGCGCCTCGGCTATCGGGGGATTTCTCGAAACTCCAACCGGCATTCTTACGTGTGTTCGAAACATCTGAGTACACGCCAATTGGGCTCAACTTACCCAGAAAACAGGTCCAAGGGGCAGTACTTGCTCACTTTTTTTATCGACGCCTTTTTCAGCTGAAACAGAAGACAGATTTCCACGAAACTGTCGCACTTCGGAGTCACGTTTCATACCTTTAAATACTGGAAGCTGCAGTAGCGGCACTTTTTGACGTCATCAAAATCGAAGAGATAGTCCGGGTTGCAGTGCAAGTCGAGGTCGTTGGGGTCCTCATCGAAGAAGCTCCAGCCTTGCTTGGGTTTCACTTCGACGCAAAAAGTCTCGCCTCTGAATTTCTGGAACGACACCGAAAAGACACCTGTGACCTCGCATTCCTGCGACCAGAAAGGCTCCGTCTTACCTGCTGCAGGGGGTACTTTTTGGCGGGATCCAGCTCGTACGGAAGGAAAGCTACGTCGGGGTAGAGCGTGGCGATGCGTGTCCGGACCTCTTTTTCCAGCCGATCGACTGGAAAAAGTTGCTTTTGTTAAATCTGCATGCTGCTACTATGTTTATCAATTTATTTAAGTGTTTTGTTAATCAAGGCTTGTTTACTACGCTGAGCCGAGGCGGTTCGCGTCGAAGTCGGTAGTAAATGTTTGTGAAACTGATATCGGAACGTGCCGCTGCGTTGTGTTTAAGAAGAACGCGAGCTCGTTCTTGGGAAGTCGGTTTGGAGGTCTCTCGGAACGCGAATTCAGCACCTTCAGAGATGACCTTGGACTTGGCTTGAAGTCTTTAGATGAGATTTACTTTATCAGGAGTAGAAATGGAGGCCTTGAGATAGCCATTAACACACATGAGGGCCCTTTAGCTCCGTCTCTGTCAATCTGGGGAGTCCAATGTTGTTTTCTGCTGATTTTCTAAAATTTCAGCTTTTTGAACTTGGCTTGAAGAACATAAAACGTTTGGTAACATCCCTGAGAATTTTACAGGAAAATTTCTAATCTCTTCAGACCACGAATGGGAATCACGACCCAGATTTTCGTAAGTGACATCAGCCCCGAAACTGGAGGAAGTGGGACAGACAGACAGACGGAAAACCGTGTTAAGGCCACAGAAGACAGACGAGGTTCTTTCCTCTTCTGCTGCGCTCTGACGGCCCCACGACTCGCAGATACGCCGAATGGGAACGACTTTGAGCCACCAGCTGATAAGGTTTTTCCTTCATCGTGGTTTATGGCGCGAGTAATTGCGAGCGGTTCCGTAGAGGCGCGAAAAAAAGTAAACAATACCAACCTGGCCGAAACTCCAGCATGTCTTGGTTGAGCAAATTCAAATCGGTTACTTCAAGGTAAACAAACTTAGGTACATTTGGAAATGAAAACCCGATCAACGATGAGAGATACATGGTGTACTCTATGGACCTTATCAGTTCCTCGTACGACTGATCCGTATCTGGAACGAGAATGTGACGCACTTGAAGCTCGCTATCGTCTCTATCTGCTGCCCTCAAAGTACCTGTACGGGTGCTCGAGATGCGGCCTATCCGACTCTTCTTGATTCGCAGCACCTTGCGCATCTTTGGTAGCGACAGAACGATGTTGGCGTTGCCCTCGGCGCGGTACGTCACCTCGTTCTCCTCTAAACTTATCACCTCATGCTGGTTCCCGTGCGTTAGCATGCGACCGCGAAACCGGCCGATACCCCCACCCTTGGAGCTGCCCTTCTGCGCGCCAGACTCGCCGATCATCATCTCGAAGTCGGCGATTCCGAGACCGCTGATTTCATCAATTAGTTTCCCCATTATTGACAACATGCTTCTGCTGCGGCTTCGTTCCTACCTCACTTGAAACCTTTCATGAGTCGCACAATTTTATTGACTCGCAGTCAGCGGTGGTTACTGGTATCGTTGAAGTCTGGTGACGTTTTATTGTTGTGTTCACAGGCATGATCGTTTAAATGTAAGAGTGAAGACCATTTGAAGAGTGTGGGTTGGTGTCTGAAAAATGAAGGCTTTATCGGCGCAGTCTAGCACTTCCGTCTTGTTGTCTTGTCTCTAGTGGCCCCAATAAAAGAGTGACGAAGCCCCGAGATCCCGTACGAAAAGTTTGTTGACGATAGGAAGATAAGGCCCAAGTGGAGTAGGTCACATATGGTCTTAATTGCGCGTTGCCTGGAGCTCTGAGACCCTCTTTGTCACGAAAACCTGCTGACTCACGAGGGAAGTGGGCTCTCGACGGTCGTATGCCCAGAATAGCGTCAGGGACTCTTTTGGGGACGGAAGCTATAGCCGGAAACTCTTGTTCCGCGTTGAGACTGTTTTATCGCAGTACTGCGCCTTAAGTGTTTGCTCTTCCTTGAAATACTAGATAGAAAGTTCACCGATTGTGGTCTCGAGAATTTCCTTAAAAGGCCTCCAACCCGAAAAAACCTAAAACATTGTTTTAAACTGCAATCCATGTCATTTGAGCCTAAGAGTGAAGCAGAAGCAATTGCAAATTTTTTGGGTATACAAGATGATGGAGAAGAGAACGTAGACAGGGAACGATAATCTGTCCACTCTTAATATTTTCGTGAACTGATCTTAAAATATGAAAAGCCATTCTAGCCTCTCGTTCTTAAACTACACCTTTCAGTCGGAAGAAGGAAGTAAACAATAAACTTTAATAATTAACACTTCGGACCGCTTCCGAATGAACTCAAATGATAACTCCTTGAAAGCCCAAAAAGTCCCACTTAAGCTGGTGGGTGGCGCAGAGCCGTTCGGAGAACAACGCCGCCGCCATTAGCAGCCAGCAGGGCATGAAGACAGGCCCTCGTAAAGAGACAAAATGCTCTTTCTTACAAAATGCACGAAAGTATCTTGAGCCATTTAATTGTACCATGATCGCACGTTTCTCCTCATAAATTTTCTTCATCTCCTACCATGTGTTACACGTTACATTCGCTCACGATTCCTCGACTCTTGCAATGCAACAACTAGCGCAAATGTAATAGACATGTTAAATTACTATTTTGTTAGTGAATGCGCCACGACGTCAAAGTCTGCCTGTACATACAATAATAATATGGGAACTAATCCGCCTGCTCGGCTATTACATTTCTTTTTGCCCCTGCTGCAGCCTCGTTTGGTGCTCTTGCTCTCGGAAAGTCGCCAGTCAACTTTCAACTAGCCCGTGCGCAGCGGAGTGTCGCGGATCCGGGCTCGGGCTCGAAATGCGGGCCCGATAAGGCGGAGATACGCCGCTGCCGATCGTCAGCTTAGTGCTTCAGAATGATGTGGGTTAATGCAAACACCGTGCTTTATATTTTCCATATTTAATAAATTTTTATTCCATTTTATCGGGCTTTAGTTATATTTTTATACATATTATTTTTATGTAACAGTCATCATCTAATTTTTGTGTTTTCTTTTATATTTACTCATACAGTATGTTATAACTCCATCCATTCAAATGTTTTATAAGTAGTAATCAAGTCGACTCCTTACCACCTAATCTAGTCTTCTGCGGTAAGGATATCAAGTTCCTAACTCTATGCTTTCCTTTTTTGTTGTTTCTTCTTTTTTACAAAAATTATCAAATCTGCAACATAAAACTAATGTTATGAATGTGCTTCTAAACTGTTTCCACAATTTACCAAAAAATGTGTGTTGCGATATAAAAATGAGTGAAAATGTACGAAAAAGGGTTTTCATATAAAAATGTCAAGAAATCTTCGCTGCTCCGTTTGTCACAGTGGTAGATTTGTACAAATGAAAGAGTATAATGGCGCTGTCAATGAGCCGGGCGAAATGCAGTTCCGCTTCATTACGGCCGCATTTCGCTCGTAAAGTGTCCGCGCTTGACGTAATTCACCAAATTAAAAAGTTTTTAAGTTTACTCTTATCTCTACGCTATCTTCTGGTTTTCTTCTTTTTATGGGTTTTTTTGATTTTTATCTTACGTGTATTTGCAACATTCAAATCGCGTTTGAACCGTGTCTGCAACGACTTAAAATGGCCAAAACTGGGCTCTCGGCCACATAAATCATGCCTTAGGACTTATATAATGTAAATCAAAATGTGTTAAAATAAGGAAAGACGAATGGTTCCAATTCCTTTGACGCGGTTCTTATGTACAGGATTTCGCAGAATGTCGATGATTAAATGCAATGATGATTTAGCTTCCCACCCCCTCCAATTTGAGCACATTTAGCTACAGACCCTTCCACAGGCCCTCATCCCAGATCTCAGTGGTCTTCGTACGTGGGACAAGTTGCAGCCTTTCACAGTGTATACAATTTACAAATAATGGTAATTTTACAATCTTTAATTATATATTCAATATTAAAGCAATTAGTCATTAGTCAACCGTAAATGCTTCATTTTAAACTTTGTTCCTTTTCACGAGTTTGTGTGTTTTAAAATACATTTAGTTGTAGTCTTTTCATAGGTTCCATACTGTGTATACATATAAAGTAGTTTTTACACTATTTTCTTCATCTTAAATGGTGGTGGTCACATGTACTCCAAAAAGTAAATATATATGCGCTTAGTAATGTGTAGTATAGTTGTAAGTATCTAGTAAAATGTTAAATAGAAATTCATCATACAAAAAGCATAAGTAGATCATCTCAAGACCTCTCTAATTTCATTTTGGTTTCGTTAGATTTGTACGAGTCCTTATTTGAAATAACATCACATATATCATATAACACTAAGTCTTAAAAGATAATTCAAATATAATATTTGCCTGATTTGTGGTTCATAATGTCTTGATGTTTCACGAAAGGTTCGTTTATTCCTCGGTTGTTTTGTAAATACCATATTTTCCGTATTCAAAAGGTCCCGTCAAGGCCAGCTCCGAAAAACACTTAATGCGCTTAAGACTGAATTAGCTACGTGACTAATGAGGCCCGAGGCCCAGTTTGGGGGAAAACACCGCTCTTGTTAGTGATTCAGAAGGCTACGACATTCGTTGATTTTTAATTTTACTGAATTTTAGACCCAAAAGATTAACGACATGAACTGACTCAGATAAACGCTGCTGCAACGCTAATTGGTTACATATCGAGAGATCCCACAGATTTCCCCGCTCTTATTGCAAAACACTGACGTGAGTGAGAAAATATCAGACAATCGCGCCTCTACATATCGGCGTTTCGTCACGTAGCATGAGCCACTTTCAACTCTCAGTTGTTCGGTCTAATTTGATTAACCTAGAAATCCTGTATCTGTATATGCAAGCGAAATGATGCATCGCGTAAAACAATGTTTTAAAATGGCTGTTTACAAAATTTTCACATAATGCGCACAACTGATTTTGCAATAATCTCCACGAATGGATGTATGCTTGGATAATAACGAGTAAATTAGATAACAGCGGTGCGGCCTGGCCTTGAGGGGAGCTTTTCATACTGATCAAAGAAGTGTAATTAGAAATTCAATCAAATCTAGACCGCGTTCGTGGCGAGAGACTGAGTTGCATTGAAGCGATCCGAAGACCCCAAACCGCGAGACCTCTACGCACTGTTGCCAAAGACTTGCGTTCGCGTCGGCTTCCCTTATTCGGATTATGGAGCTCTTTTTGCAAAATAAATTCATATTTCCATCAATGCTAGCGCTTGCCTGCTGGTGTGTGTGCGTTCGCAAGTTTTGCCGGTTAGGTAACACCTTTAAGCGTCTGCAGCCATGAAGGGAAACTTTTTGTTTCGCTCTCTGGCACCTTTGTGTTTTGTTTGCTACCTAAATATTGCATTTGCATGCGAAGAGACGTGGCTTTGACTTTCTTCTCTTTTGCGAGCTGTCCTTCACTGTCTGTCTGGCTCAACCCATTAGCAACCGAGGGGTCAATTTCTATGACTCAAATTTGAAACATGTCGGTAGCTAATGGGTTAATTTATTCAGGTCAGGGCAGCGACCCGAGCTCCCATCAAAACTCCAACCATATGTTTTGCTGACCTTTAAATTTCAAAACCAATCTCTATGGCATTCCCTGGACCGATTAGCTTGCAAATACTTCGCTGAAAAGATCGCGAGAACTCGCGCGGAGAATTTCGAAATGCAAATCAGGCTCATTTGAATATTTTGTAGCGGCAGCGCGCATTTAACACGAGAACTAGATTTACAAACGCGAAACCGAGCTAATGACTCATTTGTGGGTCAGCAACCGAGCGACACCGAGCCATCTACGCCGTCCGTGATTCTGCTCGTGACGTATTCGATCGAACTCGACAGCGGGGCTCGATCAAGCCTCGTCGCAGCGACGCGGGTCACCGCGGATCCGGACCGACTGAGCCCCACTCTGCGAGACAATGAAGGTGTTTCGATTGAGGCCTTATGTACTTTACTTAACAGCAATCATTTCAATGCAACTCAGTGGGAATGAACGCGATCCAGCATTTTAAAAGAGATATTTCAGCCTTCTTTGTTTCTCGTAAGCACTTCTTGTAAATAATGAAATGTGTGTGTTTGTTGCAAGTTACACTATATCATCATCACCAGCGTATATATAAAATTGGATTGTTTGCCTGCTTTTTGTATGAGTGTCCATTTGTTGTTGTTTTCATTTGATGTTTTTCAACATTTTTTTCTCTCTCTCTTTTTATGCTCTATACACATTTAATATTTGCCACATATGAATGAAATGTACTCACACATGCTAAAACGATTTTAATTTTATGCACTGAAGGACGGTGGGGTTCATCATTTAATTACATGTTTTTTTTTTCTCGCTACACACAGAGCTTCCTCGAAAGTGGTGTCCCGGAGTCGGTCATTCTATTTCTGAAAAATCTAGCTGAAACCGGTTGGAGCGAAGTTAAGAACGTCTACCTGAGAGAGCGAGCAAATTCAAAACAACGAACATGTCGGAGCAGGTAAACTCAGAAATGACTCACTGTACGTTCTAGTGAGTCACGGCTCTCGCGGAAAACTCAAATGTCGAAAAGCTTTGGTCAATGACACCACTTTCTACAAACGCTCTGTCATATTTTTAGTTTTGTAGCGCAAACTCGCGAAATTTGAATTTCTTATTTGTTACTTTTAAGGGTCTGTGTCTCTTGGTGTCTTTTTAGAGATGTTTCCTGCACTGTGGTCGAGTGTTGCTTATAAGATGAACGCATTGATGTGCGGAGAGGCGTACTTCGAAACCGATAATACATGCACGTACATGATGACAAGTTGTTGTTGTTGTTGTTTCCTATATACATACGAACGAAGCGAACGAAATTATCATATGATTAATCATGATGTTGTTTTGTGTGCTGCGTACGCGACTTTCAAAGATGGCCGCGCGATACGTCACGATTCGGACTGCCCGGGTCCGAGCGCGAGAGACTCGCGAGGAAGCCCCCAGCGTACGCCTCGGTTTCGTTCATCAGTTCTGGTTTTGTGACGCACTTTTTTTTTGCGCTCTCGTACGCGATTCGAATGTTTTCCGCTTTTTGTTGTTGTTGTGCCCGCGCGAATTGAACTCTATAATAATGATAGTGATAAAAATGTAATGTGTAGATGTGGATTGTGGAGTAAAATATTGAAGTTCTTCCTTGTTATTGTCGCGTCGTGTTGGGAGATTTAGCAAGGCGAGCGAACGTTGTCCCACAACTGGTGCAGCTCGTACTTGGTCGGAGTGGTCTGGTTGGAGCCCGATGAGTTGGCTCGCTGCTGCTGGGCCGCCGCCTTCATGTGCTGCTGGTGCAGCAAATAGGCTGGGCTGGAGCAGGGGCTGATTTGAACGTTGGAATTGGAGGATGGGTGGTAGTTTTGGTTCTTGTGATGGTTCGTGCGCTGATGATGGCGATTGCGGTGAGCCCTGGGTCTCGTGATGATGGTCGTGTCCGACTCGTACAAGTTAAGCATAAAGTCTTTGAGATCGTTTGAGATGTCAATGCGCCCGATGGAGTCTGCGAGATTCTCCTCGCTCCCGTCACTGCCCTTGGAATCGAGATCCGAGGAGGGGCTGGCGCGGCTGGAGTCGTAGAGGACGCACACGGACCCGTTCTCGCCGATGCGATAGCACACCTCGTCGGGGTCGATCCACATCGTGAGCTCGTGAGGGAGCATTTTTCGGAGCGTCCGGGACGTCAGGCCGGCAGCCACTCCCGCTTGCTCCACCAGAGGGTCCATTTTGCCGTTGATGCGGATGCACCTGAAGCCGGACCCCTTCGTGGGGAACTCGGGGTACCAGTGGCGCTGGTACCGCTCCATGAGGGCGTCCGAGAAGTTGCCCCGGAAGCTGCGGAGCTGGATGTCCGAAATCGGGATCTTCTGTCGAACCCTCAGTAGGCTCATCAGGAAATCAGCAGCAGAGTCCACTTCAATCTTCATTTTACTAGCGCTAAGCAATCGGTCTTCCAATTTATTGACCATGAAGTCTTTTTGTACAAACTATCACAAGTATTTCCTTTTCTGCTGCTTTTACAACAAAGACCACTAAATTTCAAAATGGTCGCTCTCTATGTACTTTCTTTTACATAAGCTGGATGTATGTTGTATATAAACTTTTTATATGCACTTCACGAATTTTGTGTAATTTCCTCTTTTGTTCGTGGTCTAGATACTTTTTCACGGGTTTTCTCGTATTTTCTTGCAAACACGGACTGATATCTTGCATTAGATCACAGTAGTAGTAAATCACACACGGTTTTCAAGCGGAAAATGCTCCTATTTTGGAATTCAAATGCAAAACTTCGTGAGACTAAAATGGCTACTTTTCGCGTTGACTGACTGAATGAAAATGATTTTATTTCGACTTCGACGCGCTTCTCATACGAGACCTGCCAAACTCTTCCTATACAGCGCAGTTGGCGTCAACTTTCAAACTTCGAGCTTCGGATTCGACCCAAGCGAAGCGCTGCCGTCGCTAAAAATCTCCCAGTAGCCGTTTAAAAATTCTCTTCCTGACTCAATTGATTGGAATCTAGACACGATGTGACTGCGAATCAGAGGATATCAGTCGAGCTGACGTGGATTTCGCGGACGAAAACAACTTAATCGTTCATCACCGGAGATTACCGTATCGACTGGACTTTCGTGGAATTTTTGGCTAAGTTTTTGCGCCTCTTTCGTGTCGTCGAAATACAGCAACCAGGGGATTGAGTCACATGCAGATAGCCGCCAGACACATGCATCCCAATTACTCAGGTCGACCGAGTTGTAATAACAGCTCATCGTGCACCGACTTCAGGCGTCATCCCAACTCAATTACACGCGAATCATGGGGTCGCAACTGGGCCCCACGAGGCGCTCATGCCATTGTTTTCAACGACATTTAATTTATAAAAAACCAAACGAACCAGCTGATAACTTTTTATTGCTGTTTGTCGTGTGACTCGCTCTCAGACTTTGTGTACGGGGAAGGAGAATTAATAGAACACATTGTTACAAGTGGGACAGGAGACAATGCTGTGTGTAGTAGGAAGTCCCCAGAGGCCTTAATTTTGCGCCAGTCGAAGGTCAGAACGCAGAAACCGCGAAAAGACTCACTTATCAGTTTTATCTAAACAAGGCACGTTTGAGGAAGAACACTCACGCGCGGCCAGAATTTCCGTTTCTCTCCTCTGCCGGAAAGCCGTTGTTTTACTCAATTCAATTTTTTGTGGGATAAATTAACTCTTGTCCAGTCTAATTCAGTTAACTCTGAAGTATTTATTTTTGGGATCAAGAAGGAACTCAATTATGAAAAATACAAAATTTTAAAAACTCAAAAATCTTTCAACTTTCCGAGCCCTGAAGCGTCTAGAAAATCTACGAAACTGAACCTCAGATCAGCTTCTTAAATTCCAAAATTTTTGATTAAGAAAATTCTTGGACATTTGAAGTAACCTTGAAGTGACCTTGAATAAATAAAATGTTGAGAGGGTAAATTTATCGAAGCTCGCTTTTGAAGACATTTTTTAAAAAACCAAATCGTGTTTAAAAAATGGTAAAAATATTTTTTAGTCTCTCACAAACAGACGAAAGTGAGTGATCAGTTCTCGGGTGATGATTTTTGGAAGAGGGAGACTGAAAAATCTTCAGTCCAAAATGGGTTAAATAATAAGCGTTTTCTAGTTATTTTTAATTGCCACACGAGAGCACGAAACCTATTGGACTTTCGAATAATGAAGCAAAAGGTGCTAATGACGGGTTTTCTCACAGTTACAACGCAAATGATTGACAGCCAATAACGGGGTACATTAGCACGATGCTCGACCAGGACAGGGTTCTAATGGACTAAAGTGGTTTTGTTTCCTTCAGGGTCGCAGGCTCAATTTTTGGTCCCACTTTATATTGCCCCAATTCTAATCGTAGTGATAACGCCGAAAATAGCTTATCGCCGCACACGTCCTATATACGCTGTTGCCGACAAAATAAATTTTATCAGGCTGACGTCATTATCAATTATGACTCCCGAGACTCTTTTCTTTTCAGTGAGTCTCGGGCGATGTCGAGGTGCCACCTATGCACTGGACTCCAGGCACGGGGCCTTGAAGTATCTTACTCACGGCAGCTTTCAATCCGATTCGTGAGTCACCCTCTCTGTTTACTCAATTGCGATATGCGCGGGGCTCGGAGTCGAACGAATTTCGCTTTTTACGGCCACCGACTCGCTCAACTGCCGATGCAATGCACTCTAAAGCGCTCGAGGACCTGTTGAATTGAGCTCCCGATATCGCGAGGGGAGGGGGAGGATCGACGAGGTCCGGGACTATCAGACGAAAGTAGGCCAAGAGCGACAACTGCTCGCGAGATTCTGTGGCGTGAACTCCTCCCACGAGCTTCTTGACCTTCACAAGACGGTTCTACTGCGCCACCCACATGCCGCCGCGAGACTCTTTCCCAGACATACTGCACATCTTTTCCACCAAAGTCGGGGGCCAGACGAGACAACAGGGGCGGTGAATCAGAGTGGAACTGCAATGGTACTTACCAAGTCTTGCTCGCTAAACTGTTCACTGGGCAAATTCCTCACAAAAAAAATTCGTAAACAATAATTACACACGCGAGAGATATTGCACCTACGACGACGGGTTTCACTGGAAAAACTACAAGTTTCTGTTTCGTATTTTTGGGCCTCTAGCAGCTGCTTTGGATTATTTACAACTCGCTTCTGTCTCTCGACTGTTTCAGTGACCGTCTGGAGGAAAACACTTTTACTTGCACAACTCCTGGGCGTCAAATCATCAATAATTTGTGATACTGACTCGAGGTTAGACGGCTTTTTGACACTCAAAAATACACCGCACATACAGCGCGAACTCTGTTGCTGTTTGAGTTGTGCAGCTGTGCGAGGTGCCACTTTGAAATATCCGTTGAGACGTCGCACTTTGAGACCTCTAGTTAATTTAAGGACGGGATGGGATGTAGATTTAATCACCTCTGACATTTTATTTACAGGATAAGTACACGTTAAAATTGTCTAATTGGTTCATTTTTAGTGCATTTTCCCTCAAATGGAGAAACAATGCACTATTGCATCTGCTATGTCCGTCTGTCCGTCCGAAACTTCATATCTCAAGAACCAGAAGAACCTGTGGTTTTCTGTATCGTGTAGGACATGGTCTGTAGGGTGGAAGGTTAGACATCTAAGACCCCCATTTCCTCTAGGGGGGGAGTGAGGGGGGTAAACCCGTTGTATGAAAGTTCCTTATGCTTCGTTTGATTGAGCTGAATTTTGGATATGTTGTAGTTCACATCAAATCTAGCAAATCATAGAACACATGTATGCCCCTATCACTTAAGGGGGCTGAGTGGGAGACCCCCGAAGTTTGTATCGGGGAAAACTTTACTTGTTCCGATTGAGCTGAAATTCAAAATAAGCACGTAAAATTACATTATTAGACAAATTTGCGTACCTGTGGTTGTTTTTCTAAGTCTCTCTTGTTGCCAAAAAAAAAAAATGCAACAGAGAAAAAAGTTTTCCGGAAAACCCCAAAGAAGGTTTTACGTTCCTTTTAACTAGCTGCCAAAGGTCGGGAGATTCCACAAAAATCTTTCAAATTTCGATGACGTATTGTTTGGTCTACGATGTCACAATTCTGTTTGGTTAGCAGAAACGTGAGTCCTCAGTCTCGTGCCACTTCCACAGAAGCGAGACAGAGCTCCAATTTCTGCTGACTGCTGAAGATGTACGAAAGAAAAGCTGTTTATTTTCATTCGTCTGTCTCTGAGGCAAGCAGAGCTTCAACAAATTTTTATACATCTTTTTGCTCAACAACACATGTTAAAATAAACTTACTACATTAACTTAAGTTCTGCCGGTTGTATCGGTTAACAAAAAAGCTCCTTAAGTCAAGGTGTGATATCTAAAATACTCTGTCTCATACTTGAGTGACTAAAAATGTGGAATCTTGAGACGGCAAATTAAATACGTTTTACAACATAAAAGCGTCAGAATGGTCGGTAATTATCCATTGGAATGTCCTACATCACACAGTCATGAGCCAAAGACTCGATTATCTCCGGGCGTCGCGACGCTTCAACACGTCAAAAATCACATTGGACCCGTTCTCCTGCGAGTCCGACTCCTCCGATGTCGAGAAGTCCAGCGTGTCGCTCTCCAGCAGAGGCGCGCGCTGATTTGGTCCCCCTTTCTTCAGTCCCAGACTCCGTCTCGTGTACGTCTGGTAGCTCACGGAGGACTGCTCCTCCCCGTGCTCCTGCACGTACTTGAGGTACTTCGTGACGACGTGGCAGACGATGCCCCCGAGACACAGCACGAGACCTAGCATGTTGATGCGACTGATGGAGTCGTTCTGGAACTCGAAGGCGAGGAAGAGCTGGCAGATCTCCTTGAAGATCCCCACCACGGACAGCGTGAGACTGGAGGTGTACGAGAGGGTCAAAAACTCGGCGAGTTCCATCATGAAGGCCATGCAGGCGCCCACGGATAGCTTCACGGTCCACACGATGAACGAGTTGGCGTCCATCTCGAAGACGCTGTGGGCATTCTGGAGCACCCGGGAGCCCTCAATGAAGGCAGCGAGGGGGATGATGGACAGCATCATCCACGGTTGCATGTGGAAGGTCATGTCTACGGGATTGTGGAGTCCGAGACGCGACTTCTGCATGATGAGCTGCGCCAGGGACCATCGGATTCCGCTCGCAAAGGACGCAAAGAGGACGAGGGAGAACCCGAAGGCCTCGAACTGCGTAGACTTGTAGTTGAACATGACGAGGCCGCCCGAGATGAGGACAACGATGAGCAGCAGACTCCACGACTTGCGTTCCAGCCCGAGCAGGATGGCGAATATGAGGATGAAGATGATCGTGGTGGACTTGGTCATGGTGTAGAGCGAGATGGTGACGAGCTCCAGGCCCCAGCTGCTGAAGCCGATGTCGATACCGCTCACGAATCCGGGTGGACCCATCTTCAAAAGGGAGGTCCGCCAGTCCAGCAGGATGCGTGCCTGGCCTGTCTTGCATCTGCAAAATTAGTTAAAATTAGTTTCTCCTTTAATTTTATAAGGGGGGGCTTTAAGGGAAGGGATGGCTTTGTCCGTGTGAGCCATTTTTTCTGAGACTTCCAGAGTGAAGAAAAATTTTTCTTGGCGATAATTATTTTAGAAGAAGTTTTTAGTTCGAAAAAACAGCCTTGAACAAACCTACGCTCGAAAAGTTCTCTAATCTACAAGCTGAACATATGACTCAACACTAGGCTGTAGGCTTGAAAAAAAGCATAAAAGATAAGGACTTCTTGTAAATATTTGTCCATTTTTCATATTGAATATTTGCAAATATTTGACAAGTGATTGACAGCAAGTTCAGTACCTGTAAAGCAGTCTCACGATGGCACTCAGCAGAAACTTCACCATGAGGTGGTAGGAGGTGACGCAGAGGGGGAACTGGAACTTGACGAATAGCGCGCGGTTGTAGAAGGTGAGGGCTATCGAGAGCACAAAGTAGCAAGCAATCACGGAGAAGGTGATGAGGGTGTTGTGCAGGAGGTCCCGCTTCGTGGTGCCCGCCGTCTCAGAGGCCGTGGTGACGATCTGAACCCGCTCCTCAGGGTCCGGGCCCGAGACTCCCAGGTCATCGACGGATCTTACTCTTTCGTACGATTGCGAAGGCATTTCTCTCTATACATCCCTCGCTGGAGGTGCTTCTATAGGGGTCTTCGGAGGTGGGAGGAGACGTACGTCTGATGCGTACTTTTCCCGATTGTTTTGACGACCCGAATGTTTTCGTGGCAGGTCTAGCTGCGACACGTCGAAACCTCGAAGCTGGGGACGGTTTTGGTGCTCTGGTGGGGTACTTTAGTGCCTGCTGACGTGGTCCATATGTTACTTGTTGATTCCGGTGAATTATTTCCGTACGAAACCCGAGATAAGCTAAAACTTGCGCATGCTAAAATTCTTGAATGTTTGTTTACTTCGTTAGGGGTGGGAAAAAGTTTCAGGGCTCTACCAAAAGAGCGCTCAAATTCAAAAATATCGTTGAGTCCACATGAATTCTTATCAGTTTTATCTCTCTGCGCCGATTCGACCTTCAGCTATTTGAGAACCGATGAAGTCAACACTTTTTCACCTAAAATTTTAAAATTGGCCAAACCTTCGCTCGTTAACGAAAATCGAATTTCGGGATTTTTGGCCAAAAATTTTTTGTCGCAAAAATGGTCCCTGAAGGCTTCAATTGACTAAGTTTAGCCCCTGAATCACGTTAACGAAGCGTTTTGATCGAAAAAGTGGATTTTGGAAAAAAAAAATTTTTCACCTAAAATTTTGAAATTGGCCAAACCTCCACTCGTTAACGAAAACTCAATTTCGGGATTTTTGGCCAAAAATTTTTTATCACGAAAATAGTTCCTTAGGCCTTCAATCGGCTAAGTTTAGCCCCAGAATCACGTTAACGAAGCGTTTTGATCGAAAAAGTGGATTTTAGAGAAAAAAATTTTTCACCTAAAATTTTGAAATTGGCCAAACCTCCGATCGTTAACGAAAATCGAACTTCGGGATTTTTGGCCAAAAATTTTTTGTCGCAAAAATGGTCCCTGAAGACTTCTACCGACTAGGTTTAACCCCAGAATCACGTTAACGGAGCGATTTGGTCAAAGAGTGGATTTTGGAGAAAAAAAATTTTTCACCTAAAATTTTAAAATTGTTCAAACCTCCGCTCGTTAACGAAAATTGAATTTCGGGATTTTTGGCCAAAACTTGGTGTCACGAAAATGGTCCCTTACGCCTTCAATCGGCTAAGTTTAGCCTCAGAATCACGTTAACGAAGCGTTTTGATCGAAAAAGTGGATTTTGAAGAAAAAAATTTTTTCACCTAAAATTTTGAAACTAACTAAACCTCGATAATGAAAATCGAATGGCCAGGAAGAAATACTTGTTCCTCAGAAAAGTTTTTGAATTAATTTTTATCTCGTTTTTATTGCTGGAGTTTTATTCCAAAACGAGAACTTCGTACTCCTTGACGGCAACCTCAGCTCCATTGAAGGGAATGTACAGACACCCATGAGACACGTGGACCTTTCCTGGCGTCACGGATCCCTGGTGGTTGGCCCGTCCAGCGTACAGGGTCTCCCCGGTCGCAGTCTGTCCGAAAATCACTGCTCCAGGGGGCACTTTTCCGTTCGAGGCAGGCACCCACTTGTACTCCACGCGACGCAGGACCTCAACGTTGTTGGTCAGAATCTCCTGTCCGTTGTAGGCGATGTAGGCGGCCTTCTTTTGCGGAATCACCTTGGCTGGGAGGGTGTCTCCCTGGTGTTTGGCCTTGCCGAGGTAGATCCTGGTGCCATCGGCGTCCACTCCGACCTGCACGGCGTTCCAGGGAAAGTTGTTTTCGCCGTTGGCGGTGTTGTAGGATTCAAAACGATGAGCTGGAATTTTTCAAGCGTAAGAAAGATTTTTTTACTGAGGGAAGTCAGCCTACTAGTAAAAGCCATGGTGGTTTCCAGTTCTCGAATGCCGGCTCCCGAGCGGTCACCGGTACTTTTGACTGCCCGATAGCTGCTGATAAGATAGCTATAGCTACTGGAGCATTATCGGGCGTGCTTCAGACTGATTTTGGGGCCAATAAACAACCTTTCAAGTAGAAGGGTCTCGAGTCTAATTTATGAGAATCTTGAGTAAATCCAGCACCCAAAGTCTAGCAGTTCCCCTGGAGAGTCTCTAGCTCTTGAGTCATAAACAATAATCAATCGGAAATTGCAAGCAGGAATGTCTTATCACCCACTGATAAGATTCGACTAGAAACACTGCAGTGAGGTGTGCTGCCGAAATCGGTTTCATCATCGCTTGAGTCACCGAAGCCGGCCTCTCGGACCCCACTGTGGCTATTTTCACGAGCTCGGGCGACACACATTTTCACTACCGCAATCAATTGAACGATTTTCATCATGCAGCCATCAACATGCCCCGCATACTACGCAGTCACACGAAGGCTAAATAATTGGCTACCTAATCAATGTCAATGTAAAAGTGAAAATGAGGCATATTTTTCCCTTTCATGCTGTTCGAATTGTCTCCCGATCGGTTATTTTTATCAATTATGTCGGAAATCATTCAAATATAGAAGGGCATCGTATCTGACCGGTCTGTACAGACACGGAATTTTATTATTTCTAGAGCTCATATGGCGTAGACATACCTCAAATGCACAGAATTCTCCTCTCATAAGTTCGACGCATGACAAGAGATCTAAATTTCAGCGGCTGGGAGACTTGCTCTGCTTCTTCGCTGGGCTCGGAAATAGGGCTTTTGGGTTCTCTTTATATACGGATTACCTTTAATTTTCATCACTCTTCATACGAATTGAAAAATAGTCCCTTGAAATGGTCGGGATCGGCCAGGAGGGAGCAAAGTAGGGAGCAAAATCCTCCTACGTCGTTCAAGAGGTCAATGTCCAGTTGTGGAAGCTTAAAATCGCCTTTGCTCCCTTGGTGCGTAATGCACTATTTCTTCTCCTTGAGGACCCCTAGCTCCGGCCCTGTAAGAGATAGTAGTCACATGTGGCTCCATGATTTGCTGGATCTTGCACGAACTTCAACATACTAAAAATTCAGCTTAATAGGATAATGGTTAAACCCCCTTAGTTTCACCCCTGGTGATTTTTCCAGACCATTCAAAAATTTTTAGGTTTCTGAAAGTCTCTCATAAAATGTCAAAATGCACTAAAAATTGGGCTCTTCGCTCAGAAGCTTCCCGCCACCTCTGAGGAGGAAATCTCTCACCTTTCGGTAGACACAACAACGCTATATGCCGCAATAATGCCTCTGAACTGTCTGTTGCTTTGTTTGTTTACTCAAATTTTGAGTGTGTGCCTGTGCTCGACGTACCCGTGAGCCAGTTGCCAGTCCCATCCGCGTTTCAGTTTTTAATCATCTGCTGAGCGGTCTCTTGACAGCCACTTTTTCTCCAACATTTATTGCGTCGAAATAGAAAGTGTATCCAGAACATTGACCGCGCAGTAGAAAATGCTTTAAAACTGCGTGTGACTCAAAAGCCTTCGCGTCAGCTTTAACCTGTAACAATAGCAGATAAAAAATCCATCATCATGCCTGGACTCGGTAAGTTGCTACCGGATGAATCTACAAATCCGCACGTTGCATCGCCATCGGGTGGCTACGAAAATAGAATACCCAAGTCTAGTGGGTTTCTCGAGTGCTCTCGGTGGCGAAAATGACGCAGCTAATCGGTGCACCAAGGTGACGAGAGACGTTAGAAGGGAAGAAGAAAAGGAGGGATGATTGGCAGGTGCAGTATTGAAAATTTATTGGGTGATTAATCAACATTAGACGCACGTCAGGGCAGAGGTGAATTGAATAAATAGGCGCAGGAGCTGGGAAATGGGGAAAGCGGAAAGGAAAAGGGCGGAAATCGTGATGCCGTTGGCTCACTCGTTAATTTGATGTTCGAATGCGGAAGCGAGGATACGCTTAATTAATCACAGCATGTCGTGGATGAGAGAGCGATTTGCGGTTACTTGACCTGTTCAAAGCAGATTTCTGGGAAATTTCCGGCATCAAACAGTGACGTATCTTAAATTTAAATGTTCCTGGTTTGAAAATGCAATGATAAAAGATAAGGCTTTAACTTGTGGTTTCATAAATTATTTTAAAAATTAAGGCAACTCGTAACCTTGAGGAATTTTCCTTAGTTTAAGACCTTGGTTCTCAAAGGAAAGAGCCTAAGTTTGCCTAGAGTATACCTTTCAGATTTTAAATAAGGGGTCAATTGGAGCATTTATATAAATCGCTAGGTCAGACAACAGGAGACCTGGAACTTCTTGGGCCTTGGAAGCCTCAACTTCGAATACGAATGAAATCCTTAAGGTGTCTCAGGCACCCTAAGCTAAGAAATTGATTTTTCATGGCTCTTTTACGTTTTAGTATGTTTAATTATCTGTCAGTATTTTAAGGAAAAAAAAATTTATAAGGGAAAGTCAAATAAATTAAAAATTTTATTTTAAAAATTTATACGCAAAAACTAACTAACCTTTCTTTATACTTTCAGTAATCCAACCTTGGTACACCTATGACATGAACGAGCTCATGCCCGAGAACGCCGTCCGAGCTGGGGTCGACCTGGACGGCAGCATTCTCTACGCCGGGCGAGCCTACCACGGTGGCGACCTCCTACCCGCCAAGGTCTTCCTCGACCACCTCCAGTACGGAACAGCAGCCCACGTTTCCTTCGATGGCCGCGAAATTCCGAAAAGGAACTTTGACATCCTCTTACCCGACGGTCTGTATGTTTGGCGCTCGGAGGAGAACGGAGAAGTGCCGTATCGGGCCTTCGAGGTGGGCAAAACGAATACCGGGGAGATCCTGTACTTGGGACGAGGCAAGCACCAGGGAGCCGTGATTCCGGGAAAGATCCACCCGAGCCACAACTGCTTGTATATTCCATTCGGGGGACGGGAGATCGCCGTGAGACAGTACGACGTCCTCTGCTTCCGATGAAATTTAGGTACTATTTTTGATGCAAAATATTTATTGTGATCGTTTCTAAGAATTCACTGGAATAAAGTAAGGTATTTATTAGAGAGGAGAGGTCAATCTAGGGGTCACTAGCTGTTAGCATTCTGGGATGTTCCATTTCCAAATTTGCTCGAAAGGAAAGTCTAAAACATATGTTAAATTTTGTTCTTTGTGAACTTAGAAATTTTTAAGCTTCAGGGCCCTCTTTTGCGGTGGAAAGTTTTTGGGTGAAAGTCCTACAATTGATACTTTTAACGAGCGGAGGTTTGGCAAAAATTTGAATTTAAGGTGAAAATTTTTTTTCTCCAATGTCAATTTTTTCGCTTTTTTAAAGGCTTCTAAGGGACCACTTTAGTGACAAAAAATTTTTAGCTAAAAACCCAAAATTGGAGAATGAAGAATTTTTTTCGAGAAGGAAGAACTCGCCCTTAATTGAGAGCCTTTCCGCAAGACCTCCCTTAAGGTTCCCACGCCCTAATTTTCCCGCGAGAGACGAGAGCAGAACAAACAACGCGACATCTCGGCCACTGGAAGCTGCACGTACGGCTCAGTCATCTAGATAGCGCATGCGGGGTGCCAGCTGGGGCACCAGCAGCATCCTGGAGGGTACCGACATCCTCTCAAACAAAAGCCCCAGCCAGCTTCCAGCGTAGTACCCCTATCCCTGACAACGACAACGTCAAGGTGATTGAACCAAAATATTATCGTGGCTCGGCAGCTCTCAAACGAGTAATTTGGAAGTGTGGAGCCTGCACGAGACACTTTTGGAGCTGCGGTTTGTTTGTGGGAATCGTCAGCGCCATGTCCTGAAGGGAAGGGGATTAAAAGCTTTGTCTTGTTTGCCAAACCATCAAACTTCGTGTGGCTTCAGGCTTTGTCATCGCTCAGTTCCTTTGTGGGCCAAATATTATGCAAACCAAAACCATCTGGGTCAGGCCGTGTCGCTCTCAATTAGAGGCTCTGCCTGGCTTCAAATTTTATTAGGGGTAAATTTACATGTTTCTCCTCATCAATATGCATTTTCATCCGCGGAAATACGCGAAAATCTCTTGTGATGTTTGCTAAGCCGCGTTCGCGACAACTGGAAATTCAGGACGGCGGGAAAGCCTGGAAGTGGACAAAGAAAGTGGGTGAAACAGCATCCCGTTTTCCCCTTTTTCCACTCTCACAAAAACGTTTCTCCGCCGTGGTGAGTCTCCGCTCCTCTCTCGCCGATACCGAAGCTCCGAAAGCTCGCGTTTGAGTTCTGCAGTTGAGATAGATATCAGGTGTTTTGCCCGACTAAGCAAACACGTCTCGTCCAGAGCCCAATTAGTTTATCTTCAGCTTTGCCCGTGATAAGATGCCAGGTAAGCAGCTTCCCTTCTCGCACTTTCCATTGCACTTGCACTGAACTTCGCCTCCTTTTCTCCGTCTAGACTCTCCGCCCCCCATCGGCTTCCACCCCTCCCTCCTCCCCCTAAACTCTTCTCTGCCCTTTTCCTACTCGCACGACCCGCACCAGCTTTTCCTCCAAAACGAACGACAGACTTCTCAAACCCACCCAGACTCTTCCAGCTCTAGCTCGAGCAGTTCCAGCTCCGACGATGAAGCCCCTATCATCGAGCTCCCCATGAATTTTGGTAAGATTTCGCAAAATTGCCATGATCTCAGAGTCGTTATCTCAGAAGCGTCCAGTGCAAGTGACTCAGAGCGTGTTTGTTCAAGTGTCTCGCGATTTCAGGAGGTTCATGGCAGCACTGCTCGGCGTTCGGCCCCTTTCCAGACAACATGGTTCGAGCGGGGGTCGATGCCGACAATGACGTGATCTTTGTCGGTCGGGCCTTTCACAATGGTAATATGCTCCCGGCCAAGGTGATCCCTAACAAGAACGTGGCCTTCATTAGTTATGGTAAGAGATTTTTTTTGGGGTTGGGAGCCGAAATTAAGACCCCAGAGAAGTATTTTTAAAGCCCTTAAGGAAAGTTCAAAAATAGTTAGGAAATTGGTTAAGAAAGAACAATAATTCTAAAACAAAAAATTACTAGCTTGATTTTTTCCTTTTTCTTTGCCGGGGTAGGTTTTGAAATCAGGAAGAGGTGAAATCTAAATTTGGACCCTAAAGAGTCCTGCATACGAGGTTCAAAAAAAGGCTATTAACATCGTTTTTTGTGAAAGAAAAATTTCACAAAAAAGTGGTTAATGCAACAAGACATGAAAATCATTTTTAAAAAATTAAAATTACTTGCTACAAATTTTCAAAAGTAAAAATTTACGGGGCAAAAAACTCTTTGAGAAGAAAAGGGTGAATTTGCTTTTTACAGGCTCATATTAATCAGACTCTTTCCAGATGGAGAGGAGTTCGCCAAGGAGGATTTTGAGGTCTTGCGTCACGGGACCTTCGTGTGGGAGTACGCCGAGAACGGAGTCGTCCCGGAGGGCGCAGTCGAGGTCGGAAGAACCAGGGAAGGCGAGAAGCTCTTCATGGGTCGGGCTCTGTACCAGGGAACTCACACCCCAGGGAAGGTCCATCCCTCTCACGGCTGTCTGTACATCCCCTTTGAGGGCTCCGAGGTCAGCTTAACCGAGTACGAAGTTCTCTGTATCAAATAAACTTAATTTGCGCCGGAAAAAAGAAACGGCCACAATTCAAAGTGCAGAAGAGAGCCGTCTTTTTCTCTCCTCTCTCCGGGCCTTATCACACACACGCGCTCGCATGCTCATACACATCTCGTGGACCAGCGTTCGGGGTGAATTTTCCTTTCCCCTTTTTCAGTTTCCAATTTTCTTTCAAACGGTTCAGATTGGACGAATTGCGGCGCGTCGCACCAACCTAGTCTCCTTTTCAGTAATTTTTTGTGGATTTTTCACTCAAAAATTCGCGGTACTTGTCGTGGAATATTCAAGGAAGCTTTGTAATTGTGGTGGAAATTTTTTTCATTCATGAAACAGTGAAAAGTGTCTTTTCTGAGCTGAAAAAGGGCGACACACAAAACGGGCGTCAACCGTTAAAATTTTATTTGACAAACATAAAGCCTGAATACATTTTGGGATAAAACAAGCGAGTGCATGATTGAATAATAACTGCTGAATGGGGAGTGTCAAGAGCCCGAAACGCCCAGCGAATACAAGCTTCATTCGTTTATTCCAAAATTAATTTAATTTCGCGCCCAATTTTCGCGTTTTCAGGAAGTGAGTCGGAAAAGTGAATGGCAGATTTATTTTAATTTTTCAGAAACAGAAGGAGAAAAACGGAATAAAGCGAGAGATTAAGGGTTGCCCAGGGATTCGAGTTAGAAGGTAAGCGCAAATACGACCCTGGCTTTCGCGGAAAAGGCTTGACCGCGTCCGGAAAAATTTGCAAAAAAAGTGATGAAAATCGCAATTTTCCGCCACAGCGCCATAGGGAAAAGTCAAGACCGAGCAATCAGTGATAGATGGATTGGGAAGGAGCGGAGAAGAAGGGTGACATTGTGAATAATTGATTGAGTGGAAGGTATTAATTGGTTCTTAAGTTCGCTCTCATGGGTGTTGTTGGCAATTAAATCCCCAGCATCGCCGTAAAAGGCATTGTTCCGACATTGGACGGAGATTTGCGAAATATTTGCTACCTTCTTATCATCTGTCAGCAAGATGCTTTTGTGCACATCGTAGCCCACCAGCATTCAGTCATTAAGTGCTCCCATTTATTCCGAGTCGTTTTGATACATCAACATCGTTCACATGACCGAGTTTGGGGCACAAGCGCGAACATTGCCGCAAGCCGAGACACGAATATTTATTCGGAGTGGAGCGATAAGACGAGCTCGTCTATCGTCTTGGCTTTGTTGCGGAGCTGGTGAATAATTAGATTGTTTAGATTGGCTCGGGGCGGAGATGAATTTTTGTGAAAAGTTGGGAAATCCGTTTCGGGGAAGGTGTGAGATTTCTCGAGATAAACGCCTCTGTGTTTTGGCTGCCGCTCTACTCCGTATCTCGAAAGCCTCCTCGAACTGAGACTCGTTCTCAGAAACCGCCAGTGATGTGGATAGGGGGAGACTGAACCTCTGTTCATTTGAAATTTTATCTTTCTCTGCTGTCTAAGCCTTTTGGAATGTCGGTATAATATTATTGCATAACGTTATGTCATCTTGGGAGTTTGTTATCAAGCAGATAAGAACCAAATAAAAATTCAGGAAATTTGATTTATTTCCCCTTTGAAATTACAAAGTTTCAAGGATCCAAGGAGGCTTCGATTGCTTCGACCTTGCTCAAAGTACCTACTTTTCGAGATAACTCAAGATATGAAGTGAAGATACGAAGCTCATCATCGACAAGAGCCAAACAAATGCAAGTGCTGAAGCTCTTAAAAATCTGATCGGTGGAAAGTCTTCTCTTATTTGAGAAAAAAAAATTATTTTAAAAATTCAACCGATTGTTTTTCAAACCATGATCAAGAAGCTTATTTAAAATGCTTAATAATTTGGTTGTTAGATTTCGAGCTCTATATATATGTAGAGACTTTAGCACACAGTAGCTCGTATTTCTTATCGATTTTTGAATCATTGATGACGTTTTCCGATCGCCTATCCAACTCCCCTGATAAGATAACCAACTTAGCAAGTCGGTAAATATAAGCGTTGAAGTGTTTTTCGGGTTAGTCACTGAAAGGTTCTCGTTCCAAAATGTCAATCTGCAACGCGATCCCAAAGCTAGACAAGTGCTGCTGCTGCTGCCCCCTGAGGCTCGGAGGTCTCATCATAGCAGCAGTCATCCTGGTCTTCAACATCTTGAGTCTGAGTGGGTCCATATCGATCATCCAGGGCCTCGATGAGAACGACGAAAGTAAGGAAGAGTCTCCCAAATTCTTTCACGACCTCCCACAATCTTGTTTTAGACTACAAAAGCGAGCTCTGGAGCGAGATCCTGCTGATCGGCATCTCCTCCCTCGACGTCCTCCTCAGCGCCTTTCTCTTCCTCGGAATCATCATCAACAAGTACCACTGGCTCCTTCCCTACCTGTGGGTCAAAGGTGTGCTCCTGCTCCTCGGAATTTCCCTCGCCATCTACACCTGCTTCGTCAAGCTCTGGCTGGGTCTCTCCCTTCTGTTCTCCCTCCGTAAGTCCAGGTCACCTCTGACCCCCTCAGTTCTTAAGCTATTTCCGATTTCAGTGATTTCCCTGTACTGGTGGATGTGCCTGCAGTCCCTCTACCAAGACATGAAGTAGCTGATAAGCTGATTACCGCACCTGTTCCATGATTGAGTACTCTTCTGACCTTGGGTTTTTTGACATTTTCGAGTATCAAGTAATAAAATATGCTCGCTCTTGGCGGCTCCTGAAACTTAATTACGCTCCTTCACGCTCCATTTCATTCGATCGGGCGTCTAGAGTCAAATCAGAAATTTTCCACATCGCGGAAACTATTTCCAAAGTATTCAAGCATCATCTTTTCACAAATTGCAAAACTTGAACAATCCAGCTCTTTTGTGTGCCACTCATATTAAATTTAATTTTCTCTGGCATCTCCCACCCCACCCGCCTCCGTTTTGTGATGCTACATGGCGCAAAAATTAGAAGAGTCAATACACGGCCCCACTCCCGCATCTTCTCATCAGCATAAAATGGCACAAAATGTACAAGTCGAGCAAAATATGTGAAAATTTGCGGTTACGTGCTCTCGTTATGAGAATATAAGGACTTGATATGGGGGAAGAGATGAAATAAAATACAATTTTCCACTTTGTGCGAGCGCGTTGCCACGAAAGTGCCCCGTATCGTGAGCCAGAACAGGCAGCAGCGGCGTGCGAAAGTATTCGGCTTCATTGGCCGTCCAAATACTTGAGGCAGGCGCTGTTTTTCGTCCAAACTGACTTTATTTGGAGCGCATTCAACCAGGGAATGTAATTTAATTTGTGCGGTTCAGCTTCACAATAGCTTCATCACTTGAGTGAAGGTGGGAAGATTTCGGTGGAAAGTTGGTCCCGGGAAGGAAAAGTTGCATACATTTTGGGGAGGCAAAACACGTTTTATGGCTCCATTTTGAGGCTTCCTCATGGATCATTTATGCTGCGGAAAACATAACTTTGCGGTTGATGCGAAAATGTCAGACAAATAACCATTTTCAAGACGTACGTGAGACGACCGCAAATGTGCCATGTAACATATCGATCGTCCGGCTCCGGAATAAAAATCTCGCAAAAACAACCGAAACTCCTTCAGTGCTTTTTAATTAAATTTAAATAAGGCGAGAAAGAGACAACCTTTCATGTAATCAAAAGTTCCCAACTCGTTTTTCACCTCCATGGAAAACGTAACCCGACCTTCCCAAGGACTTTTGGCGCTCGTTTCATGGATTCCCTACACATACACACATTTTTCCAGCAACAAACGAGGCAAAAAGCAAATCATAACTTTTTCAACTCGACTTAATTAAAAGTTTTACGACAACAGCAGAATGTGGAAATGAGGGGGGTTGCTGAAAAAATTATGAGATACGTAAGTGCCTCGTATATTCGGAGGTAACGATGCGAGAACTCTGTATGAGAGGACCCGATTGGAGCACCCTGGAATGAATTTTTAACGAGATGCCTGGAACGTAATGAATAGAGCTTAGAGTGGAGTGATGAGGAAAAACCTCTCGTTATTTCAGCTTCAACGGGTAGCTCGTTACATCGACAATAGAAATAAATATGTTCAAAGGAGGTGAGGTCTTTTGGAGCTCTGGAACTCTTCTGAGGCTATTCTGGAATTTTCTGAATTTTTAAATATTTGCTGAAGGTTATTTTTAAAATGTACAAAAATTACTATAAAAAATATTTTTAGTGTGGGCCCCAATGGGATCTCAGGAATCTTTGCCACACCCAGGAATTTTCTAAAATATTTTTGTTCAGTATAAAAAAAAAACTTAATTGAAAATCTCGAGTTCCTTGAAAAATTTGTAATTATTTTTAAAAAGTTTTTAAGTCCAAAATTGACCCTTTTCACTTTTTCTATTCAGTCAGACAGAAATTGCCGACTCCAGCATTTACTATTCAGCTCGTTTCACTGGCTCCAATCCGCACCAACGAAATCCTTTAATTTTTCATCAGAAATAATAATTATCGCGTGTATCGACTTTTTTCATTGCGAGTAATTGAATCAGCTACCGGCATGTTCGATTGCAAGCGCCGTCGATTTCCAATCAGTCTCATCACATTTAAGCGCTCGCTCATCACAACAAACATGTGAGAAATTTGTTATAAAAGACCGGGAATGCATTGATGTGACATCTGCAGCGCCAGCATCAATATCGCATCTTTGTTCCCCTTCCCCCACTCGGCGGCATGGAGAGTGAGAGAGGCGAGAGTCACACAAAGCCATGCCCTGCACTAATTTTGTGGACACATTTTTAAATTAGTGATGAAGAGAAACGGAGGAAGAGCAAAAAGTGACACTGTGACATGGGAAATAAATGTTTCATTCGAATCCAATAAGCGTCTGGAGAGGCCCATCCCGGTTCGGCTCATTTTATATATCGGACCGGAATGGCGGGCTGGTCGACATGTGGGAATGAAATGTGTATGTCATTATTCGGGTTTGTGACCATTTGGGATGCAAAGTGATTCATTACATGTGAATTCCGTCTGCGAGCGTTAATGTGGTGTTATTGAAAAACTCGGTATGATTTTCCCGAATGGGAATGGCCTGGGAAATCCTAATTTTTTGGGTCGAAAATTACTCGAGAGGTGACTTAACGTGGAAAGCTTAAGGTTACGAGTCTTTCTGGTTCTAGACTTTTACTCAAACGCCGTTAACGATTCGGGGAAACTGGAATAAAACCTTGAACAATATTTACCAGATTTATTGGACTGAGGATAAATTTTTTCCCTCTATTTGTCCGTTGTTCTAAGTCAAAAATGCCAAAAAGGCAACTTAAAAGAAGCTAGTTGAATGGAATCACAACTGCATGTTTGCGGTGAACAATACGTCCATTGGCTGGCTTGATCACTCCTATTTACAATTTTGACGAGCAAACGCGACATATGGCAAACCATAATTACACGAGTTCACGGTTGAAAGACCACAAAATATGAACTCCGTATCCCGCATACAACCATAAATAACTCGCGAATTTTCATCTGAACTTTTTCCACGAAATTGTGTGCAAAAGCGAGGGCGATGTAATTGAATGCCGCTGTCATGTTACTAAATTGGCGGTGTTGTGGCGGAAGTGGGGCAATCGGGGGAAAGGATTGTCATACAAATGACGTCTCATGCGTATTGCAAATGTGCCAGATGTCGTTTCCCATCTCGGGTGAGCACCAAATCGCTCTACTCCGCCGATCCATCAACTTCATGTGTGTCAATTACTCCCCGTTCTCGCCTCGTTCCCCGATCCCTCGCTGGGGACAGCTGGATCGCAGATTCAAGACGCGACTTTAACCCATATTTCACCGAGTTTTTTAAAAAGTTAGTTGAGTCTAAAATTGAAAAAGTTTAATTTAAAAAATTTTTCACAAAAACAAATTTCACGAAAATATCGTACTCCTGGATAGAAATGGGCTAACCTCTCATATCTTATGGTCTCATTGCAGAACAGCACCAGGAAAGCGTCAGAGGAGTATTTTTAGAGTTCTAGCTCTTCTCGTACTTCACTCACAGATTATTCATCTTTCATCACGCACTTGTTCCGAGCACAATAACGCGTTCATTGACACTGAATACGCTCCACCGAACCAACAGGCGACGTTGGACACTTTTGGCTCCTCTTGAGATACCAGTCTATGGATAATTCTGTTAGCCCACTGCCACCACCAGAAGCACCACTAGCAATGATGGAAAACGAAAAGACTCCACCACACTCGCCCACCGGGCCCGATGGCGGCGCCCTGCCACCCCCACCTGACGAAAAGTAAGTACATTCGCTGCAGCACTCATTTCAATTGCTTTTCCATTATTGCCATCGTCGAAGTCGCCTCCTCTGTTTTTTACTAAAAAAATATTTATATCAGCTTCACGACCAAACTTTCATCCTGCATCAGAAAGCGTCTTTCATTTCACATAACACACACACACACTCACTCACACTACACACCCCCAATAAGGCATAATAACGCATGAATGCACAGCCCGATGCTCGGCTTGATGGCTCACTTTCCTGGAAGACGGAGAAATTTATTCCTTGATATATGAATGCTGACGGAATTCCTCGGCGTCTGTTTCATTTGCATTGGCAGATGTGACTGCTGGCGACGTGTGCGAGTTCTGGAGAAATGAAGATCGGGCAGCATCTGCGGAAGAAATAAATTCGCTTCGTTGTATGTAGGGCCGCTTGACAGCTCGATGGAAATGCGGGATTGGGCTCCTGACAGCTCCAGATTGGCTTGAGAGGTGGCTATGAAATGCCTCGAGGCTCCTTTCAATTGGTTATTTTTCAACTCAATATGGCTCCCATTGTCCAGTCTCTTTAAATGGTTTACAGAAAGAAAATGGTTGTATTTTTGACCTCAAATTTTTGAATTCACTGGTTGGGTAGGTTTCTGATTTATCCATTTCTGTCTTGAAAAAAAATTCCTTTGAAGTTTTTCTCTAGCAATTTTTTGAGAGAAAATTTTTCTTTTCCTGAAAGATTTTACAGTTCAACTCAGTAAAAAAAAATTTTAAAGCCCATTCACTCAAAAGTCCTTCGAGTATCTCAGCAACGTGCTCCTACTAATCACCTGTTCAACCGCCTATTATTTAATAGTATCGATGCTTACCGCCCTAAATTATGTAAACCAACAAGAGCACTTGTGAGCCATAAAATAGCTTTACTGCAGGTGATTCCTTTCCCTTTTCATGCCAAGTACACTCCAGCTTCTCAAAACCCAGCACGCATAAAATTTTCAGTGCACCCGCTCGTAAATCCTCTGTGTACTTCTACCGGAAATATGTCGCTCGACTCTTTTATTTTTGTGTTGCTGGAGCTGCACTAATTAGCTTGATGGCTTTTGCTCCAAGAAAGTTAGGTCGAGAGGGTACGTGACCTGCGAGTAATATCTCACCTCTGGAATCTGGAGGAGAAAATTAACACGGGAAGTAATTGGAACGCACAGAGTTGTTCTCTGCTGCGGCGTTACATCATCATTTTCTGCCTTGTTTTTCCCCACTCCTCACCTGTTTTTGCTTGTTCGACAGCTTTAGTAGGTTAGGGCAGCCCAAAGTCTTTAAAGAAATTTTAAGAGCATTTTTAACATTTTGAAAAATGGATCGATTTCTTTGAATCTTTAAGCATTTAAAATTTTGAATTTTATTTTAAAGTAAAATTTTACGATTAAGTTTTAAAAAAATAAAAGAATTTTTATCCGCCCTACAAAGCCCTAAAGAGAAATATTTCGGTTCCGTGGAGGCCAATCGGTCTTCTTTGTTCCACAAAGCATGCACATACAATTTTCATCGCCATTATCCTTATTTATGTAAATGAGTTCAGTGATGCCTCTGCCTCTCGTCTCGCACAACCTCAATCCATTAAGCATTGTGTTACACCGTGTTGCTGGGTCTCGCACGTCGGCTGAGCCCGAAGGTGGGGCGAGAATATCGAACAAAAGCTAGGGTGTTTGAACGAAAATTAGTCCCCGTCCTGAATTAATTGGGAACAATGAGCGCCCGAGAGCGAAATCCTCGACGTCCTTGATCGAGCTCGCGCGTATGGAACGAGAAGATTGGAACGAAATATAAGGGATTGGAAGTGTATTGAGGGGGAAATCGCAGTGCACATGTGCAGTGGCAGCAGCTCTAGATCCAGTTGTAGATTGTCAAGGTTACTGCAGACTTTGTGGCACCACAACCGGAGCATCTACTCTCCCTACATGGTACATTAAACTTTTTAAAGCGGATGGTGTTTGGGAGGAATGGAATGCCTGCATGTCTCTCCTCCGACGCTCGTTATCGTGAATGGAGACGAAATCTGGGGACCGATTTGTAGCTAAATAGAAGTTGTTCCCCATGAAGCAACTTTCTGAAATGCGTCATGTTTGAGTAGAGTGATGCAAACAAACTTTGTTACGAGGCTTCGGGCGGCTTCCTTTATTGCCCGGATCGGAAATTCATACGCACCTGGGCCGTTTTTGTATTACAATGGAATTTATTGGCTTCATAAACAAAGCCTTTCAGGGAGTTTATAAAGGCCTGTCAAATTGTTACGACGAGAGGGGAGATTTCGTTTTCATTGACTACAAACATTACGACTCCCTAAAACTTGACGAAAAGAATTTCCCCGTCATGCTAAGAGCCGTAACTCGGAGGGGGCCAAAGTATGTCCGCGCTGGAGTAAAAGTCTGTCCGCGAGGCGAGGGTGTTTGTTCGCAAGTCTGTCCACGTGGACCGACTGAGAAAAACTTGTGACTGGCCGATGCCCGAAAGTAAAAATGTGCAGGCAGAACTGTTTTTTCTTTTTCCAAATTTTATTTCCAGGCTACAAATTGGACGGGACAAAGATATAAACGAACGAAAAATGGCGGATCGGCAAAGTTTTTCCCACAGGGCATGTTTTTCATTCCATGGAGGTCGTTTCTTCCTATAAAAAAAATTAATTTTGACTTTTACATTATTGATTTTTAATTTTGTTTGGTGTTCAGTTGAGCCCAAATGATTAATTTTCCAAAGTATTCTTATTCTGACAGTTTCATGGGAAAATGACAAACCGAAATGTCTCATCTTGAGACTCCTAGCTCAAGATCAAGGCCAAAAGGAGCTCCAATTTTTGCCTCTGACAAAAAATCCTAGTTACGCCTCTGGTGATGCATGTATGTAAGTAAAGTTCAATGTTCCCTGAAAGAAACATCTGAAGCACCCCAAATCCTTGAATCCATAAAATAATCCAGATTTACGACATAATCATGCAGCGCTTCATAAATTTTATGTCTAGAGCGTCTCTAGCATGACGAATCCGCCACGTAAGCGCACTTTCAATTGCTTTCACGCGACAAAGCCGCTGCAACAGGAAGCGGTCATTATGTTTTCGAAATTATATTACCCTATTAGAACCAATTATGATTTATGAACCCACTGAATGAGTGATTAGACGTGACAAGCGGGAGCCGGATCGTCTGAGATGCAATTCTCGCACTAACGAGCCCCTATTCGGCTACTCACATCGTCTGTGGCGTGTCCGGAGGCTCAGCAGCTGCGTCGATAGGAAGTTTTTCCGACGAAATTGGGCACCAGCTGTTGTCCGAACTGGAGCACACAATCAATACGCTGTCGGGCCTCGAATCTAATCCAGGTGGCGGAGAAAGTGGAAGAAACATGTGACCCAGAAAACTGCGTCCCTATTTCTAGGGGAGTACTGTCTCCATGGACATTACAATTTAAGGTACCAGAAGTGCGGTTTTTCCTTCGAAATTAATCCTCATTTGATGTCTCATTCATAATTAAGCTTAATTAAGATATGTATACGGAATCAGACTTTGCGGCTGTAATTAATGACGAAGGGGAAGCAGAGAGGAAGAATTAGGCTCAGATTATTTCAATGGGGCTCCACTTGCCCAAATTATGCGTTTGCGGGCATATCCCTTGCTAGCCGATGTGTAACCCTATGATATATCGCTTCATCAAATATTCATTCATGATTATGTGTGGGCTAAGCGGAGAACATAAAACGATCTAGAGGTAAAATTTGTGTGGGAGTGAGAAAGACTTTCAACCGCGAGTATCTCCTCGAACAATAATAACGAATTCATATCCAATTACCCGGCTGCAAGGCTCTATTTGTAGTCACACGGTCTTATTTGGGATAATCTGTTTTTTCAGTGAGCCGAAACAGTATTTACACGCTAGGCACAACTGGGTTGACGAACTTCCTCCTTCTCCATTTTCCTTTCCTCCTTCTGCGCGCGTCTTTGGTGCTCGCTGAGGCATCAGTTGTTACAGGCTCTTAGTCGGACAATGATCGGATTCTTGCCACCGGCTGCATCTCATCTCTCCGTCATGCTGAATCCAATTATTTCCCTCCTCTCGCCGTCATTCCTGGCATTTATGTGTATCTATTTATTTGTACCCCAGGCTCTTTCGAGATCTTGCATTTTCCTGAACCGGAGAATTTTTTCCAATTTATGCTCTTTCATTGTTGCCGAGCGCATTCAATCCTCCAGGATGGAAAAAATTGGAGATACGGCTTTGTTTGGGAATCGCTCCAATTCACCTGTTCTAATTGGAACATTTTTCATTTTTAATTATCCTTTGTCGCTCCTTTCTCCTCTTTCAGCTGCCACCTGGGAGTTTTTTCGACGGAAAAACCAGTAGTGAGACCGCAGCTCAGACAGTTCTCCCTAATTTCATTAGCAATTAATTATTAACGCCCCCAAATACAATTTTCTCACGCACTGTAGCTGTGTACCTCAGTTGATTATGCCTCGTTTCCCCCAAATACTCGTGCACAACCACAGAAATCAACCGCTAGCGTATGCAAAGTCGCGGTTAGTGTGGTGACTCGTGCGTTCTGTGTCATTGAACTGGCCGAGTCCTTGAAAGTAGCTGTTTTGGACAGGAGTCGTTGCCTCTTGGCCTTCAAGTCGCGGTGGGGGGCAAGAAAACAAAAGTTGACGTATTTGTTTTGGGTGGGCGACAAAAAAGTGGAGAGACACTCGAAAGGCGGAAGCGGGAGTTGGCGGAGGAAAAGGGTAATTATGCCTTTGTTCTTCTGCCCCGTTTGATTGGAAGATAACAGCTTTCTGGAGAAGATGGAAAAATGACTCCTTTGATATATGAACCATACACTGCCCGTTTGGAGGAATTTATTCCTTTGAGACTGCTTGCTTAGATTATTTTTTTCCATTTCCTCACGAGTAAGATACCTTGGCTTAGTACCTTTCTGGAGAAATCGAGAAACAAGGTATCATGATACAATTTTGGCTCAAATTACACATCCTTCTACGACTCATTCCAACACTTAAAGAGCCAATTTGGGGAATCTGAAGTTCCTAAAAAAACTTTAGCTCTACGCCTGAAGTGCTTTCAGTTGATACCAGAGAGCAGCGACCCAAAGCTCTCCCAAAACCTCCAGCCAGTCGTTAATCGAGAGAGCAAACGCTCAAAGTCGTGATAATGTGCAAGATCGAGCTTCTACGGCGGTATCAGTTGGTGCAAAGTTGCCGTAAGCGAGCCGTGCTTTCGCTAGCGCTCGCACACCATACACGCGAGAGCACGCTAAGGTTTTTTTCACTGCGCCAGCAACAATGAACACAGCAACGGCGATCTACGATCTCGCTGTGACTTCTCGTTTTCATCTGCGTTAGTTTATGTTTCACTTGTCGAGTAGCAAGAAGCGTTTTGTGGAGCTCTCCGTACGTTCGCGGTGGTTTTCGTGTTGTTTTTAGCATTCTAATCATTCGTTTTGTGCAATTTAACCCACTTAGATACTCGCTGATCAATTTAGTATCTAGCAAAGTGCTCACCAATCAAATTTGCGAACGAAAAATCTAATCAAGCGCATTTGTGTGAGGTGAAAATTTGACACACAACGAAACAAGGTCACGTGAAAGAGATAAATAACTCTGTTCGGATCCACGTGAGAGAAGAAAAGTTGGAAAAATTCCAAGAATTGTGAAAAACGGGCTCACTACTAACCGTAACCGATCTCCGTCCACGACCTCTTCATCGGACGGCGTAGAACTCCATTACTCCTGGGAGCAGATCCGACGAAGCAACCGAATGAAAATGCCACGACAGGCCGCTCAAACGTAAGTCATTCCGCTTTCCCCCATTTTGAAGGAACCTTCGAGGCTGTAGCGACGTTTTTGGCGGCACTTTACTTCCACAGAACCGGACTGTTGGCATTCCATCATCGGAGGCAGCTAATTTGTGCCGATTAAGTGCTGACAATTGATATGATAATTAATGCAGAAAAAACCTCTCGTGCTGTGGAAGCTGCTAGTTTTTTCTCCCAACCGCTTGCAAATCATCTGAAGGTCGGAACGGAGTGATAAATCTCTCGGGTTTCGCGTTTTTGAGAATTTGCGGAATTTTTATTGGTTGAACTGAGTCATCCAAGGCCTGCAGTTTGGGCTTTTGTGTCGACGAGGCTCTTCTCGGAGATTCAAAAGACCCAGATAAAATTCATCGCGTATTCGTGAGCTACGAATTATAGTTTTACAGTCCCGAGGTCTTATCTTAATGAGGCACAGCGACGAGGGTGGAGCAGAAACGCAGTCTCGCCAACCTGCCATATCCTGCTAATCTCCCGAGCACACTATCAAAATGCTAATCTCCATTCAATAGCCCAATTATCGGGGATTACTTTGAGCCCCTCTGTCAAGCAGACATTTTCCCACATTATATTTATTTATCGCTTCTTTGTACTCATTTTGCTCCAATTGTTCATCCGAGTCTTGTTCAAACTCGTAATTACTCACTTCAAAGTACTGCAAATAGAATATGTCACGGCACGTTATGTCACTCAAAGTTTGTCGTCATATTTTGCCAGCACCAGAAACCACGCTTTGGCGCTCCGAAACCCGATGAAATAAGAAGTTGGAAACTTTTGCGCTTCGGTCCCACAACAACAACAACAAAACTTTTGATTAGCAAACAATGGAGATGATGAATTCGTTGCAAAACTGTCTCGAGGTGGTGAGGCTTTTTCTGAGAGAGATACCAGCTGGGTCGGGAGTTCACGTATCGCGTCATTGCTTATTCAAATTGGCCTGTTTATCGGAGGTTCTTGATCGAGTGCAATCGTTTGCTTATTTATTCAAATGCAGCCTCTACTGGGAAGTGAGCGGAATGTTGAGCTCGGTTTCGATGAATTTTCGGGAGTTTGAAATCCAACTGGACGCCAATGACCACGAGATTGGTGACGAGAGTATATAGTTCATTTCTATTCTGAAAATACCTTTTTTTAGGGAGTGAAAGGCTCTAATCAGTGGAAATTTGGGATAACCTGGCGTCAAAAGTCTAGATGAAAAATACTTAAGTCCGTCCGTAGTCTGTCCGCTCCATACTCTCCACGGACAGACTTGTTCACACTGGGCGTTCCTAAGTGATAATTTTCCGATAGAACTAGAGGGGGCAATTTAGACATCCTGAGATTTAGAGGAGCTTCGAAAGGACCAATTTTTCGTGGTCCTTTTTATTCTGGAAAAAAATTAAAATAGAAATTTTCCTTCAAAATTTCACGAAAAACGGAATTAGTCCACTGTTTCTCTAAATTTGGTAACTGAGCTCTCTCATGAACGAGCCCTAATTACTTATCTATCTCGGGGATCTCCGGATTCTGCTGAAGTGGTTAGGCCGTCCGAAAAGCATGATGGAGTGCGCAGAAAGTGAAAGGAACGACTGAGCACGAGTTACGCCAAGTGACCACAGACCATAACAATGATCAAAGCGCAACTGTTTACACTCGTTCGATTTATCTGGAGTTGGGCATTACGGAGATAATTCTTCCATGTCAGGCCGTGCTAGTTAGAAGAGAACATACCCACATTGTCTGTCTTCGGTTCCCGGCTGCCACGAGATTTATTTGCCCCGGCAAAGGAAATGATAATGTAAATTACGAATCTCGCAGCAAATTTATATCACGACTTATGTACGATATATTTTTCCATGTCGCTATTCGGTTTCCTTCGCAGTCCGCTCCGTAAATTATGGCGTTCCGCGTGTCGCAGCATATCAAATCGTCTCTCTGGCTTCATCGCCTTTTGCACACATAAAATGAAAAGCGAGTTTTGATGTAAAAGCAAGAAACATTAATTACACAAAGAAATGCACTAGACGCCTTGCATCGAAAGAGAGAGTGGTTTTCTGCTTTTAATGGACAACTTTTGCCTCAACTTGAACTTGTCTACTGAGTAGCCTGTATGCATGTGCGAGAGTTGCGGGGGAAATGAAAAGGAAACACATTCAATTTGATTAGATGCCGATTACGGCGAGCCGAGCATAACGAACGTTCATGTGAAAAAGCTCGCCAAAGTGGGAGTCCAAAGGGGGGTCGATAAACCCATTTGCGCGCCACTTTATTCGCGTAATGCGATTAATATCAGATTCAGTTGATAATTAATAGATTAAGCCGACGCATGGTTGATGAGGGGAGGCACGGAAATGCAACAATGTTGTGATTTTCATCGGAAATGCAGATGTTTCCTCTTTTTCTGAATTTGCTGTCAAGTTTTTATTTACTTTTGGCTATTGTTCGACGATTTAAGTTCAATTTTTGGCAACTTTTGGGCTGAAAAAATTTTTTCGGACGTTTTCTCATGGGTTTAGAGGACTTAGAGACGCCAAATAGTCCTTTGATTTGCTTCCAATCAACTTAGAGACATTATTTTAGTTCTAGAAGGCTAAAAGAGGCTCTCAAGTAGCCTACGCTTGGTCAAAAGGAGCCAAGTTCCATTCTACTAAATGTTGCCTCGTTTTCTCAATCGACAGAAGTTACAATTTGGGGTCGTTTCCCTTCAAATGCCGGTCCTTTTTTGACTTTTTGAAAATCTGTTTGAAAAATTATTCAAAAAACCAGCAAAAATATCATCTGCTGTGTTTAGATTCCAGCACCTATCGCATGTCAGAAACGCCGACCAAGGTGTAGGTTGAGCATCGCCTAGCGCAACATGCACCCACTGGCAAGTGGCACCGCGACAAAAGCAGCAACAGGCAAGGCCAGCGCGCTGTTTACAGATTACTCTGAGCAAACATGTGCAGCAGCCTAAATATATCATTTTCATGCGGCAACAACAACAAGTAGTTGGATATTGATATAGAAAACAGGGCAGCAGATGTGCCTTCGACACGATATCACGCATTGTACTTGGCTTTTAATCGGCTTTTAATTGCGCCAATCTCGAAAACGAAGGACTGGAATGCGAGAATTTCTTTGTGGGCTCTAAAATCGTTTCCCAGGAGGAGCTGATCCAAGAGAGATAAGCTGGCTACATAATACATCAGGAATTTGAATACCGAGACATCCGCAAAATCACATTACCCCACGTCATTTGGGAGAGTTTAGGCGTTTTTCATCTTCTTTTCTCCCTCCCCTTTTCGTATCGTCATTTGCACGGCTCAGATATTCAAAGGAAGCGTACTTTACGGCTTTCATCGCTTCCACCTGGAGGAAAATTAAATATCTTCCCGAACGTTCCTCGAAATAAGGGACAATTTATTATCTCGAAGGGGGAACCTGACTCGCAGGGATCTGATTTACAGTGACGTAGCTCCTTTTAAAATTTGGGATGGCATTTTGGACTTTTCAGTCTCTAACTGTTTGATTTTTTACTCTAATATTTCAATTGTTATCAATATTTAGAAGTGAATATCTACAAAAACACCAGAAACTTTCGACTTATCAGGTTATCAACGTTGTAGGCAAAAAAAGACTTGCCAACAAACATTCTTGCCTCGCGGACAGACTCAAGTCTATCCGCAGTCTATCTGTTCCATACTGGACGCGGAAAGACTTTTTCACACTGGGTAAACTTTTCGATTTACCCCCACTGAGAAACACCACAGCTCGTCACAGAGACAAACAGACAAGTGAAGCGGCCTCCTCGGTGAAAGGCGTGTAGCAACGAGAGATGCTCTGGAGATAATATTTTTCAATTTCCCCCTTCTTCCTCATTGAGACCTTTGTCTTGAAATTTGCATGCTCATGCATGAACATGTACATAAAAGTAATCACGTTATGATTGACTCAAATTGGGCGTAATCAAGACATGCGGTGAGGAGCCTCATGAGAACGATCTACAGCAAGCAGACCTTGACTACGTCAATTTCCATTTGCTTGCAACTCAGACTCGAGATTCGCCAATGCCCTTTTGCTGCCTCTCACATACGGGGTCACTGGCCGGCTGTCGATTGCACTTTTTGTTCGCTAATGTGCTCAGCTATTTAACGAAACACGCGACAAATCGTCCGCGCACGCCAATGTGCTCTCCCCGTTCCCCCAAAATAAACACGGCAGCGAAACAAGCCGATTGAGCGGCGTGATTGCTGTGTTTATTGTGACAATGTGTGTGTGCTTAAATGAACTTGACCGGAACCGTAAACGACAGTGGCACGCCGCCGGCAGGTATGGGGAGGGAGAAGAAGATACTGACAAAACTGTGCTGCTTTCTGGAATGTGTTTGTGATGCTAATGCGGCAACTTTCTTCGCCGGACTTCACTGAGGAGGCTATTGATTGTTATTCAATAAACACGTCGATTGGCTTCAGTGTTGGTGATAAGTGGCACAGCGACACTTTGAGGGCTCTTTGGATTCAATTAACCGTTTTCAAAAGAAAGGGCAATGGGAATCTTATGCAAAAAGGAAATTGAAACTTTTTTTTTAAGCCATCGTTCAGAGGAGAATTAATTTTAGCAGGGAATAAAGGGAAGACCTTGTCTTGAGCTCTTCCAACTTTCAATTAGACTTTCTTAAGCTTTTGATTTTTTGAACCAAAAACGAGTTACAACTTTGTGTGGACAAGTCACGTACAGACTCAAGTCTGTCCGTGCTAGAGTAAAAGTCTCTCCGTGAGGCGAGAATGTTTGTCCGCAAGTCTGTCCGCGCGGACAGACTGGGAAAAACTTGTAACTGCGTGATACCCGGAAGTAAAAATTTGCAGGCAGAACTGCATTTTTTTTTTCCAAATTTTACTTCCAGACTACAAATTGGACGAGTCAAAGATGAAAACAAACGAAAAATGGCGAATCTTCTTTTTTAATCTAAATAGAGAAGACTTGATAACTATGCAGTTTTAAAATTCGAGGCTAATTTTGGGCTTGGATAGAAATCTGTAGAAGATTGAGTGGTGCTTCCCATAATTATGCTTTCTTCTTTCCCCAAAACACAAACAACTCCCAAGATCATTAGAGGTGCTTAACTTATCTTGCATGCTTTTGATCGAAAATAGTCTTCCAAGAAGCTTATCAAAGTGCAACCCCGTAATCCTGTTTCCCACACAATTTCAGCCCATCTCCGCCCCTAGCACGCAAGCACATAATTCGAGAAACTCATTACTCTCAATTTAGAGCAAATTATTGATGATGCACTTAGCTCGAAACGCAACCTGCCTCCATCCCGCGCACACACCACACCATTAAATATTCCATCGACGGGTATTATTGTTGTTATTATTACCCAACACCAATTTACATCTTTTTCGCCGAGTAGTGCGCCGCGAGTTCGCAGTTTAATTAAAACATTTACCTCAACATCTCTTTTCGTGAGCGGTTTTTGATGTGCACGGAGTCGCTCATTGTTGCCCGATAAATTTTTGAATCGCTACACGACGAAGCGATGAACTGCGTGTTGAGAGAGCCGAGCCCTATCTCTGGATGGGACGTAGAAATTTATGCTCGCGCCTTAATTATGGTTGATTTACGGGGGGCTTGTTCCCATGAATAAACCCGTAATTTGGGCCGACAATGGGCATGGAAATCGTATTTGGCTCAAGTACGGCGTTATGGTGGTGGCAGAGTGTCAGTGACCTTTTTTGGAGTGCGTCTTCTGTCGGAGTCGACAGCTGGCATCATCGACTTCGGGTGACTTCTGACCTAGTTTGGGAAGTGCGATTGTGGGAAAACCAAATTACTTTCAAAGTCAAATTTGGCCAACAACTGGCGCTGGAGAATTATAATTCGGTCACCAGCTCAGGAAGGAATAAAGCTAATCGGCTCAGGATATCTTTCGAACCTGTAGTGAAAATGTAAGAGCTTGTTTGGCAAATCTAAGGAAACAAGGCTGGAAGAAAATTTGTACACCTTGAAAGTTAAAAATTGTTAAATCTTTTAAAAATCCAAGCTGGCGGCTGAAATTTTCCTTCTGTGACTTTGAATCATCCTCTTATTTTTTGGAATAAAACAAATTAGGATTTAGGAAATATTTCAATAGGCTCTTGAAAACAAGTCCAGCCATTCTTCCTTAATTTAAGGGTTAAAGATAATTTCAGAAACAAAATCCGATAACTTTTAAAATTGATGAAAAAATTGTGAGTTATATTCATGGTCTAAAATGGTAACTTTGGGGTTTTCTTAGGTAAAAAAATGAGGGAAAATTTCAACATGGAACTTTCTTTCCCGGCAATCGAATATTGTCTCAGTGCCGCAAAATCTCAAATACAAAGTAGTAGCTCGAAGACACGCCAGAAACCAGTACCGTCTTTTTGCTAATACACCCTTGAGGCGACATTTACTCACGTACTTGCTCTGCTCGCGTTTTTCGATGAATATTCAATAAAGAGAAACTCGCTTTCTTAACACTCTGGCTGCCAGCCTGGTACGCACAATGAGGCTTTCCACGCCGCGTCGAAACACCTAAGGTGCTCCTCATAATTCCACCTTTTGTTTTGTTTTCAAAATTTCAATTCACGCCGCACCATTTAGGCCTTTTGTTGTCATCTTGTCGCTCACACTTTTTCTCCAATCTCTTTCTCAAGCACTTATTTGCCAAACAGGCCATCAGCGTCGTCGTTTAGTGTCGGGTCTCGGCCACTTGAGCAACACCATGGCTGGTGATAGTGTCATTGAGCATTCCAATTATGATTTCTCGGAGGTGACTGATCGTCTGCACCGGGGTGACATATGGTTCGAGAGCCCGAGACGAGAGTTTCTTGCGCTTTTCTAAACGGCTTCGACATGGCATGGAAAAAGTGAAGCATAACGAGTTTAAGTAAAGCAAACAAAACGGATTTGATGCATTACGTGGCGATGATGGATTTAATGAGCGGCACATAAACGGCGCGTTTCGAGGTTCGTGCAGCGAGAGAGCAAAAACACTACAATTTTGAAATTATTTAAAGTGGAAAAATGACAGCAATCAGACAATCAGCTGGATAACTTCGCAATGCTATTAATTGGCGGGGAGAAATTTTGGAAAAAAGTTTGCCCGCGGAACTGCGGCAATCAATCTTGTTCCGGGATTCGGGGCAAGACAGATAGCTGGCAATTCGTCAGACATCTCGTTGACTTGTAGGGAATACTCATAAGTGGATGAAAAATAGGTTCTGGAGTCTCTCCACGTCCCGAGAACCGCAACGGAAGCCGAGGAGTCAAGATTGATTGCTGTCGAAAGGCCTCATCGCATTTGCCAAAAACAAGCTCGGCTTATCTCTGAACGGTTAAAAATTGAATAAGAGTCATTGATTTCTGCGCACTCAGCCATTCAAATGGAAATTCATTAAACACGGAGCGACATTGCGGTGGGGAAAAAGTTTAGAAAAATGTGCCGAAAATAATTCAATAAATCTTGTTTCATAATTGGACTGATAGCTCGCTCAGCAAATTCTGTGTTTCCGCTCTCATTTCGATCCGAATGCTCGTTTCCCTCGTAATCCCCATCCAGAGGGGCGGGACGTAATCCAATTTGACCAATATCCTGCATACAAATGGCTGCTTACAAGCGTTCTTTTATTAGCTGCCCTCGGTTTTCAATTCCTGCTATTCTTCATTATGTCGGAAGGAGGGAAATGCAAGGCTTGGGATATTAAAACTGTAATCTGCACCACAGACGAGCAGCAGGAACGCTCCCAGGCGAGATGTTACACGAATGTAAGATTTAGAGTGCATGCCAAGCATCATTAAAAAGTTTGTCTCTGGGAAAACTCAGATGCCCCAATGTATAGGCAGACTAACGAGCAAAATAATGGATGTAAATCTCAATAGTTTGGTTTCTCGATTGAAAAACATTTGCTTCAGACGCCGAGACAGCGGCGGGTCGATAATTTTTTTTAAATCCCATTTTTGGACTTTCAATGATTTTTTTTTTTTTCGTAATTTAATGACCATAGAGAATTTTTTTCAAATTTCAAATTTACATAATGTCAAAATTTAAGCTTAAAAATAGACTGGTTTTCCAAATTTGTTCAAAGCCACTCTAACTGAGAAATTTGGGTACTTTCAAGACACAAATAAAATTTTGAAATTTCCAAGACTTCTGGTCTTTCCTAGAAAACCCACTTTTGTTCAGAGAAACGACTAAATTGGAGTCTAGCTACGACACTGCTTCGAGCATCGATGCACCAAGGGAAAAATAATAACTAGCGTCGGAATGGAATGAATGTACGAAATGCTTGAAAAGAAGAAAATATTTATGGCAGCAATTTGCACTCGCTCACAGCACTTTACTGCTGGATGGAGAAGTGCGTGTTCGGTTGCGTTTTGCTCCACATTTCAGGCGTGCATCGCATTACAGCCTCGTACCTAGGCAACTTCAGAGCAGGCGTAATTTGAATAGCAAAAATAATAACTTCAAAGGGTGTGGCTTTGTGATGCAAAACTGGGCTCAACTTAAAAATATTCCCACTCTCCCACACTCACTTTCAGTAATTTCCCCATTGCATCTTTCAACTCTCGAACCCAGCGGCCACCAGCACGGGCGTGGAATACAAACATTTTTAATTAATTAAGCACGAGAGGGGAGCTCCGTTTGCTCGTTCAAAATTAGGTCGCAGTGCCATTAATAAGACTTGTGTCTCTGGCGGTCCGATTTAATTGAACGCTCAACAACAACAATGGAGACGACGACGACGAAGACGGAGTATCGATGTCGGGCATGAGAGTCGAGGACGCGGAAACATGAAAGGAAAAGAAGTCAATTAGCGAATTTTCTTTCGTGTCGTTTTTGCTCCAGAAGCTTCACTTTCGCTGCCCGCGAGTCTCTCGTCGAGGCCAGAGTGGCGATAAATTGAGTTTTCCGTGTGTCATCATGGCGGAACTGATGAGGAGCCCTCTTAACCCAATTTTTGCCGGATCATGTCGGAAAGTCATCGGTGAGTCCTCGCCTCACATCTCCGCAATTCCCGGAATGTGCTCGTTTTTGTGTGTGAGATGAATATGAATTTCCCCACAACATCGATAATCGGCGCTTCTCGGGTTGTGGCGAAGCAAGTGAGAGTCGAACAGAAACCATTAAAGGGAATCTACGCAAACATGAGCTCTAATGCGTCTGAATGCTGAATTATGTACGATATCAGTGTTTGGCGGTGGAGCGAAACCTGTGCACCGACTTGAGCAGATTTGAGTGAGGAGAAAGCGAGGTGCAGGTTTTATTCGATTTCAAATTGCCATGCGAGCTACTTTGGCAGTGCAAGAGCGCGCCATAAAACGAAAGAAATATTGCACTTTGATGGCTGAAGTAGGTTAGGGATTTCGTGGAATTCCCAGCCTCCCCAAGTCATCAGTAAATTGCGTTCTGAGTAGAACTATTTAATTGTCATGCAGAGCAGGTTTGACTTTGGACCCCAGCTGCAGCGAGACCGAATTGCGTAACGGGCTCAGACTCAGATAATTGCATAGATAGATCGAGAATTTAATGTTTTGGAAGGAAACGGAGCTAAATGATTTTTGGTGCTCACTCTCGGTTTCTAAATGCAGCTACTGCGCCAAATTTGAAAAAATCAAGCAAATTTCAACTTTGAGATAGACTTTAAGCTCTTAAAGTGATTTAAAAATTTATTTTAAAATAAAACCCAATTCAATTTAAAATCAACCGTACCAAGAAAAGGGTTTTTAACGGTTCAATGACCCTTAAAACTTAACTAAGGTCTCTTTTTGAGTTTAAAAAGATTTTTAAACTGAAATAAAATCATAAATTTCGATCTAAAAAGAGTAGTACTTTGAGTCTGAGGTAAGAGGCTTCCCTGTTGTGTCATTAGAGCCTCATTTGTGAAGTCGTCTTGGTCTCTATTGCGATAATGACATAATTGTGCCTGCTTCTATTGCGCAACCCACGAGCTCATAACTCATCAGTTCCAGTTAGACTTGCGTCGACAAAAGGTTAACACTAATGAGAGAAATGCCGGGGTAATTAGTCAATTCAAGTCTGCAAGCTTTCATTTTCTCTGAACCAACTCAGAGACGCGTAGACGCTTCTTTTTTTTTTGAAAGTCACGCTGCCGCTGCATTAAGGTCATCTCGCGAAGTCGTAATTTTCAATTCAGCTGCCAATGCAACAAATTTAAGTGCCGCTCGTTATATTGCATGTGCCTGGCTGAGCTCCGAGTCTGAGTCCGAGTATTGTGCTGAATAAGTGATGAGATTACACCAGTGCGGTTGCAAAGTAATAATTTGCTTGTGGGCAATTCTAATTCTTTGCTGCCGTCGTTGCAGCAACTGTGTATGGCATGCAACCTAGTCATAACTCATCAAATATCCATAAAGCGCTCGCCACAGTCTGGACGTCCAGGGGGATTTCTGTCCGGGAATTTCCGGTTCCAAGTTTCCGAGAAAATGACTGATATTTTGGTTTTTTTCAGTGAGTTGACCAAAGGGACCATAAAAGACCAAAGAGAAAGGTTGTCTATTTCTTAAGGAATGCAGACCAAGGAGTTGAAAGGGACCAAAGAATCAATTCCAGATGGTTACAAAAGATAAAATTAGCTAGGATAGGAAAGCCCGTTTTTTGGGTTCTTGGTTACTTCAAAACGTATATTCTCTAGTCATTTTGGTCCTCCTTCTGGCAGGTTTAGAACGTGATTGGTTTTATACCAGAGTTGAATGGTCCTAAAGAAAATACAACATTTATCAAACATACCAAAGTTTTGGTCCAACATGACCATAAAAATGTTTGGTCTGAAAACATGAAATTTCCCCTGGAGTCGTGAATCCCTAAAGTATCCAGGGAAAGTCCACCCCTGGAGAGTGAAAACCACTGTCATTGCCAGACTAGCAACTTCATCGCCGAGCCTATGTGTAAATCTAATTATTACGCTTTTTCCCCCGAGCTCGCAGCGGCGTTTTTCACTGCGGTTTAGGGGTGATATTTCAAACCCCTGGTTTGCACTCCCACACCTGTCCGCTATCACACGCCACAGGCATATTGGGTTTCTCGATATGGGAAACGCCTCCCTGCAGTTTCAGATGAATGGAATTCGCTAAATTTCTCAAAACTGACGGACATGAATAATTAAAATGTTTGTAATGAACTTGGCGAACGGCCGGAAAGCACTTAATTTCAGCTTGAATGGTACCAATTATCTGGGCGTGCGATGTTGCGAATGGGAACTTGATTTGCGGGAATAAATGCAGGTGAGACTGATGAAGACACAACTTTCTTGGGTATTTTAGCGCTTTTTGTGAGTTTCGGAAAGCATAAAAGAACACACAAAGACGTGAGAGGTTTCGAATCGAAAAAATTTCATTGTGACGCCCAACATTCACTTTTATGGTCCAAATGCCTACACGTGAAGTTTATTTACTTTGCAGGCAGCGATTTTTATGGCGTTCTGGGCGGCTCTAAAATTGTGCTTATCAAAGCAAATAGCGCATTGCGTAATGTGAACCCAGAAGCCGGCCGATTAGTCATGCAAAACTTCAGGGCTCGTCCGTTGAAAAGAAAAGAAGCGTTTCCATCCCAGCACGGACACGCATTCCTTCATCACTCTGCGGGGAAACCATTAAATCCCCCGTAAATCCCGATGAACAGAATGATGCCAGCTCACCGTGTTTCTGTGTCGCCCAGACGCCATCGGCGTTTTTATCCTTTCTCTCATTCACTGGCAAAAATGGTTTCAGGACTTAAATGGATCTGTCGCATCAATCCCAATTTCAATTCGAGATAAACATTTCTCACATGTGTGAGCTGTAACTCTCAGCGAGCTATGGGTAATCCTTTTTCTGCCACCTCCTTTCGGGCCATCAGGAGCTCCAAGCAAGTGCATAATTCTGTATTCTATTCAACTCGCACCTGCTCCGTCTCTTGCCTCGCTTTGTTCCGTGGCACAACTAGGCTCGTTATTCGGGCTATTCAGGTGCGATGAAAGGATCTCGGGAAGGCGCAAAAAGAGGACAGTGAATGGGGCTAACCTGATTTGAGTGTGTTTGCAGCTCTAGCGAGGGTGTTGACTCGGCCAAGTGGGTCGCTTTTTGCCCCCAGGATGTGCGTCACGGAGCCAGAAAAATCACCCAAATAACCTAATCTGGGCTAATATGTCGTAAATGGTATTTGTACTTATTAGATTTGACGATCTTTCACAGTAAATAGGGCTATCCAAAAATTAATAAAAAAAATTTCTTCAAAAATAATCTCAGATTTAATTTAATTTAAATCATACTTCTTGAATAGACGAATTAATTTACTTGAACTAAAATTTGCATCAATTTCAGTCAATCAAAGAAATGCTAGTAACTGATCGAAAACATTTTTGCAACAATTTCTACAAACTCTAGCAAAAGCATCTGCGACTATCCCAAGAGAGCAGACCCACGCTCGGCTCCATTTCATTAGCTGTATCAATTTTCTTTGCAAAAACAGACCAGATGCTTTTCTAGGCCATTTAGCAAACAGTAGGTAGCCAGCAGGATGTTCGAGACAGTGAAAAACGACAGCAGGAAGAATCTGTCAAATGAAGTGAACCCAAAGTTGCGATAAAGCCGCTCAAAGTTTTCCCCCTCTCTGTGAGTCGTGTTGGCTTCCCGTTGTAGTAATTTGACTTTATTACACTCAAATCTGTTGTAAGAAGCACATAAAGATTACGTTAGTTTGCTCTAGCAAACTTCTTCTGTTCAGCAGCATCGTGTGGAGGCTCGGCCTCAAACAACAATGCCGATTTCGTTGGTTACTTTTAAAAAGAGTTCATATTGATAGTTGAACGTGCACGAGAAAGAAGCAAGAAGTGAAAATGCCAATTGAATGGGCTCCCAACTCGTTTCCGAATGCTGTGCTGCAGATGTAAAAATTACAGAGGCTTAGACGGGCTTAGTCGACAACTGCAGCGCTCATGTTTGTGATTGAAAATTCACATGTTCGGGCCTGATTGGGTGAATGTGCTTGTTTATTTAGAAAAAGCACACTCTCTCACAGAAAAGTAGTCAGCCCAGGTAGAGCTGGGAGGCAAAAGTGACGATTATTAAAATGTTCTGCTTCGTTAGGCTTCGGGGGAACAGTGAGAGAGAAAGACAACCCGAAAACGGCGGCACGTACCCAGGTACCAGATTTATGGTATCAACTTTTGACTTGTCGAGGAAAGTTTAGCCATCGGGCTCGAGGTTGGTTTGTGGGTCTCGAAACTCATTAGGAAAGTTGATATTGGCAAATTAGCATTATTTGTTCGGGAGAGGGTGCAGAGGTAAGCAGAACCCTTTATTTAGCCCAGCTGCGGTGGTTAATTAAGGCTCTGTGATTTAACCCGTTTTCGACCAGCTTATCTAAGTCTTAGATTTCGTTCCATTTTCTTCGTTGAAAATTTAGTTTTCTGCTTGGAGGTTACTCTCCAATTTTTGGAGCCTGATTGAGGCTTCTAGGAAGGCTTCTTAAATGGAACCTAATTTTTGGAATTCTTAAAATGAGATGAGTTTTGAAAATAAAGTTTCCAAAGTCTCAGACATAAGTATGAAAAGAAAGTCTTCAGTAGAGACCACGCAAAAAAATTCCTAAGGTCAATCGCAAATTGACATCTCCGAAGCGGAAGCCAGAGATCGCGTCCGGTGTCAGCTGCCTTGTCTTAACGTCTACCCAAATTATTACAACACGACGCTTTTATATACTCTCTTCGCATTATGAGAATTGAAAAGAACAACAATAAAAACGTGTGGTCGTCGAGTGATGAAATGGCCCAGACTCTGCTGTCGATTACTTAATTGAGTCTGCTGCGCCGCTCCGTAAGCTACTAGGCGCGTTATTCAATTAAAAATTAACTCGATGACTGATGCTCATTTAGCATAAATTAGTGAGGAATAGCCGCAGTTTGTCAGGTCACTGCCAAGTTTCTTAAGCTCCGCTCTCCCCCTCAAGCCACTATAAGCTTTTCTGCACTTGAGACTCTTTTGAGTCAGCACACGGAAGGGTGGAAAGTGGGTGCCAACGTGTTTTGCAACGACTCGAACATAAATTACTCCGATGTGTTGCGAATCACAACCATTGTTACGGCATCGATTGCTCCCATTTGAATACCCACAGCACCGGCAGTCGCTGCACCGAAGGGGATCAATCAAGCGCTGCAAAATTGATTGATTTCAAGCTCGAATTTGATTTGTCTGCCGCCGAGTTGTGGGCTGCAGGCCCTCTTTAGTCGCGGTTGTGTGAAAGTCTAGACTTTTGTGAGGAGCTCAAAAGAGAGACTTAACCCTCTACTAGGTAATCTGAGTCCTAAAAGAATTTTTTAAAGGTTAAAAGGCCTTTTCTCGAAGAAGACTTAACCCGACAACCTGACCTGTAAGATTCTCCAAATTTTCGGAACATTTTTTTCTCATTTTCAAAAAAGTCTCAGTCCAGGGTTAACTCGCATTCCGGCCCAACAGAGTGCTAATCATGAGAAAAATGACTCGGTGACCCTAATTCTGCTCACAATCAATTGGCCACGCCGATTTCACGCGTGCAGAATGGACTCCGGAATCACGATCTGTTGCTGGCCGGCCTCTCGGAAGACAAATGGAAGTGGGTTCCCGAGAAAGGACGCAATGGACCGCATCTAGGCCAGTTGCGTAATGGAAAAATATATGAGCTCTCGTCGTGAATGCCAAATATAATCGGAACAATAAAAAGGTCGGGGGTCAGCAGATATTTTGCACACTCTATCATACACTCTGATTCGAATAGCTTTCTGCCGTCGTCATCAATCAGTTCTCTCTTGATTTCATGTTTCTTCATTTTTTTTTTGCCGTTTTTCGTTTGGCTGATGCATCATAGTAAGCCTTACTTTTACACAAAACACTGTCATCAACATCAAAATGCCATCGCCGGACGCTTTCTCTTCGACGCGGGATGAACAGACTGTGAACCTATACACTAATCCCCACACAAAGAGGGTCGTAGTTAATCTAAGATGGTCTCCCCGTTTTTTGTCTCGTTCTGCAAAACGCAAAAGCAGCAATAGCGAGGGTGGAAGTGACGATTCGCACGCCACGGTGGTTCGGAGTACAGCGGAAGATGGCGAGGAAGATGCAGAGATTGAGGCTCCCATCGAGCCTCCCCCGCCAGAGGAAGAGGAAGTGGAGGAGAACGAGGTGAATGAGGCTGACGAGGAAGAGCCTGAGCCTGAGCCAGAGCCAGAGCCAGAGCCCGAGCCAGAAGAGCCGGAGCCCGAAGAACCAGAGGTTGTGCAAGAAGAAGTTCCTGAACCTGAACCAGAACCAGAAGAAGAGGAGCAGCCTCCAGAGCCCGAAGAGGAGGAGGAGGAGCTCCCCGAACCAGAACCAGAACCAGAGGCTGTGGAAGACGAGGTGCCAGAACCAGAAGTCGAAGAAGAGGCTCCGGAGCCCGAACCAGAACCAGAACCGGAGCCAGAGCCTGAACCAGAACCTCAAGAGCCTGAACCAGAACCAGAAATTGAACCTCAGGAGCCCGAACCGGAGCCAGAGCCTCAGGAAGAAGAAGAAGAAGAAGAAGTTTGTATAGCCCACGACATCGTGGAGGAGCGAGTCGTGGTGGACATAGAAGAGCTGGAGGTCGTGGAAGTCGTGAGTCGGGCGCCAGAACACTTACCTCAAACACATTCGCCTGCTGGATCTTCGGGATCCGGGAAACACAGTGCTTCCTCATCAATGCGTGCCCCCTCCACCTCCACAAAACCCCCTTCCTCGAATTCCGGTGGCGGTGGCAGTGCCCAAGCCTCCCCCGTTCAAGGAGCAGCTACCGCTGTCGTGCTCACATCCAAATCGACTCCAAAGTCGTCATCACAAAGTGCCGCCCATACGTCTATAGCCATCATTAAACCCCTACCCAACATAAGGTCCACCGCGATAAGGTGATTTTTGTGTGTTTAAGAACACTCCGTCGTTTGATTAATCTCCTCCCTTTCGCTTTTTCATTGCAGGCGCTACGACGACGACCCGGACAAGATATGGAACTGCGGTGCATGGTTCGAGTACATCCTCGTGGTCGTCACATCCTCGTTGCTGCTCATCGCTGCCACCGTCTTGACCCTTTTCTGGGCCATCTACTACAGAAAAGGCTTTGATCTCAACGAAGCTGAAAAGCAATTCAACTTGCATCCCGTTCTCATGACTGCTGGATTTATTACATTGTCAGGATTCTGTGAGTCAAATATTTGGGGAAATTATTTATTTTTAACTTTCAACAGAGACTTTAGTTTAAAATATTGATGAAAAAAGCTAGCTGAAAAAATTTTAAAAATTTACAAAAAAATTTAAAACTTTTTTAAAAATTAAAGCTTTTCGAGAAAAACCCTTGAGTGAATTTATTGTTTCAAACATACAGAATTTCAGATTTAAAATTCAAAATTTTGAATTAAATTTAAATTCAATTTGTTTTTCCTTTCCCAAAATTTTAAAAAAATCGGACCAGTTTAGTCCAGACAGACAGTTTGGAAAGTTGAAGTAAAATAAACCAACATGCATATTTCATTGCCTCAGAGACGAACAAATCCAAAAGACGGCAAAAAAGCAAGTTATGCGGAAACTAAATTTTCTCACTTCCGAAGCAGCCATGAGCTAAATGCTTCGGCTGCACTGGAAGCTCGGAAGCTGACGCCTCCTACAAAAACTCCAGCCTGCACAATCTCAAACTTTATTAAATTACTCCATGTTCTCCCCCATGCGAGCGCTTTTTGCGAGCATCTCTTTAGCAAGTGCGACTTACGGAAATCTTCCAGCAAGTGCCTGTTACTTTAAATTCATAAAGGAAAAGGAGTAAAGTAATGTAGGAAAACTTCCTCCGTTCCATTTCCGTAGACGCCTATCTCTCTAGAACACACCGCAAAAAGTGTGGACGAGAGTGATATTACCCAGGATGGGGTAGGGTGTGTAGGAATTAGAGGCTTTCTGGGTCTGGGGGTTGGGAAAAACAATCAGAAAACTCAGACTCCTGGGAAACGTTAACTTTTAGCAAACTTTTAATTGCTGTGTTCGATGTTTACAAACGAGGAACGCCAATAACGTCTTAATTACATCCAATATGGCCTCCTTTTAAATTTCAATTACGTGTTTCGTAACCCCCGGAAGTTGAATGGAGGCCTAGTTTGTTCGAAGGACATTAAAATCTTGTTAAAAGTATGCTCAGTCGGCTCGAATGGATGCGACAAGATCGAGATAAACAGACATATCTCGTGTTAATACCTTTTTCTCGTTCGAAATGAGCAACAAAATCTAGATAAAGAGGCCTTGGTGCCGGCGTAGGCACTTTAAAAATTTATGAGGTGGCACAGGAGTCGTAAATTTTGCTGTTTCGCCCAGACTTACACGTCAGTGGTGGACTCGGAGCCTCCCTATGACAACACCACTGCCCTCAAAAGTCACGTCCTGCTTCCCGACTTGTTTTCAGTCGAACACGGAAGAGCACGGTCTTAGTGCAACTTTCAGGCCATTTTTCATGATTGAGAAAAACACAGCTTTTAGGACATTGTCAGGACTGGAAAAATGCTCTAATTTCCCAACTTTTCCGTATGTCTGATTTTTTGCTTGTCGTCATGTGTGGTCGAAACATTTTGGATTTCCCGGGAAATTCCCCCACAAACTTTATCTAATTTAGCTAAAATGTAGTAATTCTGAGGACCCTATCTCTTACTGACATAGAGCTAGAGGCTTCTTATTCTCTGACTGGACTGAACTGTTAAGTAGAGGAAAGCTTAGATTTCAATTGAGACACCTAGCTTTGAACTTGGACCCCTTTATGTAAATGTTGGGCTCTTCAGTAAGTGAAAAGGACCTCAGAAATAGGTTTCGAAATCAAAAATTATTATATACAAGATACGGCCCCCCTCACGTCACCCTTGCCTTTAAGTGGTTTAAAAAATGGGAATATCTGAAGTCGGAACATGAAATTCTAGAAAGAAAAATTCAACTGCTTTGTTCCCGACCAAGCTTTCTATCACATTCGCTGCCATAAATTCGAGCCCTGCATATAAATTGCGTTAAAAATTTTAAAACTTTTCCCCTTTCCCTCGCAGCAATCATTCTGTACCGCATTTGCCGATGCTGCTCACACTTGATGGTGAAGCTGTGCCACGCTTTGTTCCATGCCTGCGCCATTCCATGCATCGTCATCGGTTTCCTCGTGGTCTGGGACTACAAGCAGCAGCTCAACGGCATCCACTTCTACTCCCTTCACTCCTGGTTGGGCCTCGTCTGCATGGGACTCTTTGCCCTCCAGTTCGTTCTAGGCTTTTTCAGGTAAGTCACCTTTTCTTCACCCGTCGGCAAACACTCTTACCGAGCTTGTGGTTTCCTTTGCAGCTTCTTGGTGCTATTGTGCTGCGATAACGCCACCTACAAATTCCGCTCGGTCATGGTACCAATTCATTCCATTTTTGGAATTATTATCTTCATGTTGGCCATCGCGACTGCATTGACTGGCTTTTTGCAGAAGGCCCGCTTCGATTTGGGGTAAGTCTCGCGAATAAATTGAATTGCGTCAGGAATTTAAAGTCTCGAGTCGTGACTTGGATATTCATAAATCGCTCTCTGATGGATTGGAAGAAGGCAATCAGTGGCTGAATGGGAACCACTCGAAGTTGAGTAGGAAATGAAGAAAATTTTCCACTCATCGCCACTTTTTGTTGTTCTTGTATCTCAGCTCCGAGCGTTATGCGATGAGTCGGTTTCCTTTTCCGCCTTCCCCACCCTCCGTCCGTCTCCTTCTGGTGCGTGTAAGAGAACATCCGATCCTTTAAGTGCCGCCTTCGCTGATTCTTGTTTACAGACAGGACGATGGGCGAGAAATGAGGCAGGGTGGGTTTGATGAATTTCAGTTCTGTGACAGGGACGAGAGGACAATACACGACAGCTATGCGAAAGGTCGAGTGGGGCACTTTAGAGATAAGTGACTACCATAGCTAACTACACACATAGTCTTACGTGTTAACAACCCTCAGGAAAGCCCAAAAGAAATTTTTTAAAAATTTTTTTCATCAAACTTTTTGAACCAACAAGTCACCAAAAGCCACTTTAGGTCTCAGTTCCAGGCTATGACAGTAGGACGCTATGGAAGAAGAAACGTCGGCTTTTCTAATCGTTTTTTTTTTTTTGGAACAATAACTCTCCTCGGGGAATCCGGCATCTCCCCCATTACCGCATTCCAACCCCCACAGAAACAATAAGAACGGTAGTCAGGACAACGAGGAATCCTATCTGAACGTACTCGGAATTTACATGACAATCCTAGCCGTCTACGTGGCTTTCTGGCTGGTTTTTGCGAATACCCGAGCTCCCTCTCCCCAAACCCAAACCTAAGTAGTTCCCCCCCCTCCACGTAAGACCGTCTCCTCCACTCGTCTGAGAACGATTCTGACAGCTTTTTTCTCTTCAACAGCGACACATACAAGGAGTTTGTCGACGAGGGCATCATCATCAACTCGATCGGTGTCATCTTGATTGGATTAGGCTGCATCGTACCGTTTGCAGTTCGACGTGCCAACTCGCCAGCAAATTCGCGCGTTTACGTTAGTGAGCGTTTGTAGACCGCCCGTTGCGTTGTAATTGAATGCGATAATTAATGGATGAGCGTGATTTTTGCAATTTTTATTTCCAAATAAACGACCCTCTGTTGCGATACGTTTCCTTTGAACGACAAGATTGTAGAACTTTTAAACGAATAAATTTCGGCGTCATTTGAGGTAACTTTTAATTTCGTGCCTAATTTAATGCTTTAACTTGTAGTAGTGCAGCTCGATTTAGTTAATGATTACACGCACAAAAAACGACGCGAAGTAATTACGCATCCATTTTACAACAACTTTTCCACCAAACTCGATGCAGAATATGAGGAAATCAATGAAATGGAACAAAGCAAGAACAAAAACAACAACAACAAACGAAGAAAACTCTAGACCTAAACTCGATACAAATTTGCTTACCATAATCTAATGATAATTAAAATTTGATATACAATAAGTAAGCGTATCTACATAATAAATAAAGCTATCATAATAATATATATTTAGCTATTACATCGTGTGATTCAAACGATTGATTTCAGTGCTTTGTTCGATTGAAATTTGGGAATTTTATGAAAATTGTTGAGCTCGGATGTTTTGAAGTTTATTTAGGACTTTCGAAAATTGTTGGATCTTGTTTTGAGCCGATTTCTAAGTCATATTTTAACCACATCGAAATTTATATATACCACTATTTAGAAAAATTTTACACGATAGCATTCAACCTGAATTAATTAGATCAAAAGTCGTAGGTTTTAATCGAAATGTGTCAAAGTTCTTACAGTTTACTAGAGAGAAGGAAAATCATGCTACTCAAGATTAGTGTCCCGTATATTCGTAAGCTAACGTAAAGATTAAGGATTTTAAATTGAAAAAACCAACCTTTAACTAAACTATATACATCTACGGAAAACGTATTTATGAAATACAAATGCATCAAGTAAGCTGTGTGGATACGAAGACCAATTTTAATGCAGAACAATGCGAATATTAGTCTTAGCTGAAATAATCCACCGATCAGCTCAGTTATTTCTGTATGTATCGATTGTATTCTCTATTCTCACCTCTAAAACGTTCGAAAACTATGTATGAAGTTGTCTTAATAGTCGGTGATACTTATAAAAGTATGTAGCTCAATCAGAACAATCAAAGAAAGCATATGAATCCAGTATGAAGACTCGGTCCGAATGCCATCCCTAGCGTCCGAATTCCACGAGATGTGACACCACTACCACCAAGAGACACACCAATTTTGAAGAAAAGAAACAAAGAATTGCATAAAATTCGTTTATTCTTCTAGAGTCGAGCTAATTTACATACCAGCAGGAACTCCCCTTTTTGTAATTCTTTATTGGAATAATAAAGTTTTAATCAGTGTATATCAATGTTTCTAGATAAAGGAGTTATGGAGGAGAAACCACAAAGTATAACCCATATTTTACCATCCATAGTCAACATTTCAAGTCCTTTCGTAGCTCATAGTGGAATCACAAGTACATACTAACCAATCGTATCGTATGATATAACCCTTTTTGTAACTTAATAAGTAAAGCCGAATATGGAAAATTTAAGAGAATATAGTAGTTAAAGGAACAGGAACGAGAAGACGCGGAAAGGCGTGAGCGTGAGAGAAAAGAAACGGAAAGAGAAATGGAATCGAAGCGTAATTAACGTTTAGGTAAGGTTATATGAGAATAAATATATTAAAGAAAATTGATACCAACAAGAAATTTTATGTATTATTTGTATTGTATAAAATTTATTGAAGAATCTTATACAGTAAGCTAAGGCGGGCTCGCTCTGGAGCCCGCAGAGTCGAGTGAAAAGCAAGGAAAATCTTGAAGCGAATGAAAATCAAAATAATGAAATGATGTAATAAAAACACAAGAGTGTTGGGGAATTATTAGTGAAATAAAGTGAAAATAGGCAAACTTCTGCTTTTACTGTTGTTCAAGTGACTTCTGGAGCTTTTAAATTTTTTTAAAATTTTCATCGATTGTTTTGACACTCTTTAGGTTGCCATTACACTACAGAAAATTGCCCGATTTTTGGCGATATTAGTTGCCCTGATTCTGATTATTTGCTCTGGGCAAAAATTGCCGCAATTTTGCGGCCACTGGAATTGCCTGAAATTGCCCAAATCGCGGCAATTTAAATTGCCTAGTGTGATGGCATTTTTGAAGAATTTTTGAATTGCTGTTTCTCACATTCAACCTTTCTCTAACTTTTTATAAAATTTCTAATAAGTCTTTTTATATTTACCAAACTTCCAAGGAGGTAAAAAATGGCCAGTTTTGCACATGGGGTTGGGTTGAATTCAAGGGTGTCAGAAATCGGACCCAGTCTCTAGTTAAAAACTTCTCTTGAAAAATGTAACTCTGAAAATAATTTTTCGACTCAAAACTAAGCAATTGAGCTCTGCCGCCCCCATGCCTTCACGCCACGCCGGCCGGCAGTCGCGTAATGAGCAACTCACTTGCTTAACTGTTAAGTATCGGCATCATAAATACTAATCTCTATCTAATGTGTCGATCTCCGCTCGATTCTAATAATAGCTGAAAAGTGGCTCCACACTCGAGCTCCAGACCTCGCTCAGTCTCGCGCCACAAACCGTACAGTGCTGTTGCGATGCAGTTAGTCGATATTTTCCGTGTCTTATCGCTCCTCTGTCTCAGCTGGGACAACTCGAGGGCGAAGGTGTTCCCGAAAAGGCTCCAGATCAGCGAGAGAAGCGGCTTCTTGGCGCACTTGGTGCATCCGGTGGGCTTTGAGAAGCTTCTCCAGTGCAATGTGACGATAGGTAACTCCCTCTAAGTGACATTCCAAGGGACGAAACTCCACTATTTTTCAGAAATCCTCGGCCAAACGGTGGTTCTCGACCTAGCAGCTGAGAATCCGGAGGCACAGGTCCTCAACGGAGCCCAGATCCAGCGGTACTCACAGTCGATTTGCGGCATTCGAGTCACCAACCTCACTGCCAGTCTCGCAGGCTCTTGGAAACTCCAGGCCGTGGACGACCGACTCACCAGAGACTCGGACTCGCTGCTTGTCGAAGTGCTTCCGTCGACCAAGGAGCCGCCAGTGAAGAACATCACGGTGTTCTCGGACGACCCGAGGACCAGAATCCAGTGTCCCAACAGCTACAACGCCCGTCACTGCCGATTGTGGGATCCCGAGGGCGTGGAACACGACGACAAGTGTGGAGAGGACCGGCTCGTGACGGTCAACAGGGACGTCAGCACGTGGAAGTGCCGGTCACTGCATTCGGGGGAGATGCAGGAGACACTCAGTGAGGTCAATGTGTTCCTGGAACGGAAGCCGGAGGAGCAGAAGGCCAAGGTGTTTGAGGACGAGACGCGAGTCGTGCTGACCTGCTTCGATTCGGGGTCCCAGTGTCGGGCGGAGAGACCAAACGGTGGGCTCTTCCTGGTCACTGAGGGACTTCTGATGGACCGGTACTCGGCTTTCACCACCAGCCTGAGTCAGAAGTAAGCCCAGTTGAGCTCTTGGACTAAGTATGTTTGAAGTGTGAATTCTAGCGATCCTGCGAGCCAATGTAGTCTGGAGATCGAGAAGCCCTTGCTGGATGAGGATCTGGGAGTGTGGCGGCTGAACCTCGGAGACACGTTTGACAAGGGCTGCGTGTTCCAGCTCGGGAAGACATCGAAGTCTCCGGGGTCAAATGTTGACAGTAAGTGGCTGACTCAAGCCTCATTTTAAGGCTCTTTTACTCTCTCATAATTTCTCCTGATTTCTCTTACATTTTTCTTGTAGATCCCAAAGTCCTAGAAGTGTTCAAAGGATCTCTGGGACCGTCCACAGCTACCATAGAGTGCAAGGTCCCGCACGAAATCGATTACTGCTACCTCCAAGTACCAGAGGGAGCCCCGTCGAGCCTCATATCCACCTCCCCCGAGTCCTTCAGGTTCACAAAAGACCTCGGAATATGTCGGTTCAGACTCAAGGAGTTCTTCCCCGGCTCCTACTCCTGCGGTGTGAATGACAAAAACGGTGGAGAGGACCTCCAGACGTACTACCTAGTGAGGGTGTACGACGTCCCAGCCAAAGCAGAGGCAGCTCATGTCGAGGGGAAGAAGGGCAAGTCCACGAGACTGCAGCTGAAATCGCTCTTCAACCAGCCAATCTCCTACTGCCGCTTCAAGACCCCGAGCGGGGAAGTCCACGGAGTCTCCGAGAGGTTCAGCATGACGGGAAACCTCCGGTACGCGGGCGAGGGGCTGAGCAAAGGGGACTGCGGAATCTTGATCGAGAAGGTTGACAGCTCCCACTTTGGCTTGTGGAAGTGCACCTTCAGAGTGGCTGAGTCGGAATATTCCATGGACTTTGTGGTCTCCCACGACAGTAAGTAGCACTGAATGGCAGAGGGTGGATGTAAGGCTCATGAACGTTTTAGCAATCGGCATTGCCTACGTGGCTGGACCGATTCTGGCTGCCGGAGTGATTGGAGTGATCGCAGTTGGGTTCTTGACTTACAAGAAAAGAGCTGCAGCGAGACGAGAGAGGTACAATCGAGCGGTGGAGAATGAGATGGACTACACTTCCCAAGGGTCACATGAGAGCTAAATAAATGTGTTTAAAAGTCGAACAGAATTCTTTTAAATTTTTACCCCCACATTTTGGCCCCCTGATTAAGGCCAGGGTGAAATAGATCTCAGGAACAATTCTTGAATTTTTCTATTTTCTCATTTAGGGCTTCCCAGGGGCTGCTCCCAAAATATTACTCCAGTACTTTGAATGACTCAAATCGGTTCAGAAGCTGATTTAGGTCATTTTCTCCTATTTTCATTCAAAAGATTCTACAGAGTCAGAAACTGAACGTACAGACATCGTTGAGGGCTTTACGGATTTGTAATTAAATTTCAAAGGGCCCAACGCAGCCCTTTTTTCAATTTTCAGCCCTCAACTGAAGTAGTGAGCCCTTTTTTGAGAGAGTCGAAAATGGAGGCTTCAATTTTTATTTTTTATAATTTTTGCAGACATACAATGTGACCTACAATGCAACGAAATTCCGCTAAAATCCCTATAGCTCCTTCGGAGTAGCTTGGAGAGCAAAATAATGTTCTGGCCGTAGCTAGAACTCTTTGAGATGTATCTGATGATGAACTTTGTTTTGACCTGGAAGTTTCTGGTAAGGAGCTAGAGGGCTTTTAAGGCCAATTTTGGGGGGGGTCCTGGCATAGGAAAAATTCGGTGAAAAATATTTTTTTTGGAAAACCATATTTTCTTGGCTAGAGACTCTTTTTGGATGCATTTGGCCCCAAATTTAAAATATTCCAAAAAAAAATTTTTTTTTGAAAAATTTTTCCTAAGCCTGGACCCCTCAAAATCGGTCGAAAAAGTCCTCTAGCTCCTCACCAGGAGCTTCCGGGGTCAAAATTTGAACACCATCTGAAGTGTCTTAAAAAATTGAGGGGACCTCTCAAAAACCATTTTGAGATCGGAGCCCTTGTTTGGGAGTTACGGGGCTAAAACCCCAACTCAAAACCTCAAAAACTGACGATTCAGGGGTATCATATCGCGTTAAACTCGATATTTTTGCCAAAAATTTTTTGTTAAAAAATGGTCCCTCAATTTCAGGATTTTGAGCGAATTTTTTTCACGAAAATAGATTCCAAAGAAACGCATTTTTGAGTCAAAAATGACAAGGTGGCTCAAAAGAGATTCTCAACCACACCTTTTGAACCACGCTTCCGGAAACCCAACGGCCACTTTTGAAGAGAAACGTCAAACTTTGACAGGTCATCTTCGTCTTCGTAATTTGCCCATTTTTGGCTCGATGTCGGGTTTTTGTGATTAGCTCGGAGAATTATTTTATTTCGTCTGAATTGAACGTAAGAAATCCCAAACAAACCGCAGTGAGACTCTGGATCCGCTCGGAAGCCGAAATTCCCAAGAAAACCCCGCTAAATGCCATCGAAGAGTTTTTGTTTTGGGTTTCAAGTGACGTGTGGACCTTTCGGGTATCGGAATTCGTTCAAAAAGGCCTCTCTGGGAGAAATATCGCGTCGGCGTGCAGTTTCCCTCCGTCTCCCAGCCCCCCGGAACGAGATTCCGCGAGTTTTAGTGATTAAATCGCGCTTATCTGTGAGTTTCTTGGGCGTGCCAAGTTGCATTCCAATCTTTTGTACGGAGTTCTTGGAAAAATTGTGTGCTCTAGTGTGATACGAAGCCCATTCGAGTGACACGGAGACGGGAGGCTCGTGGCTCCGGGAAACCTCGGAGGGGGGGCTTTTGGAGCCCTGAAAAACAGCCGACACTTGATGACATCATTCATGTTTTTGTTTTGTGTTTTCTTTTGTGTCAGGTCGCGAGTCAAGTGAATAGACTTGAGCGCGTTAGCCAAGTGCAGCAACTCGTAAACTCGATAAAGCTTATCTGCCACGAAAGGAAACTTAATACGGAGCGTAATCGCTTTGTTAGTCATTGGATCGGCAACTCGGCGAGCTAGAGAACTTGTGACTCTGATCTAGGGTCTCCAGAAGTCTCAATGCGGTTCTCGTTAGACCCGCCGATTTCTATGTTGCGACGATGATGATAAATTGCGCTTATCTTCCCGATTTGATTATATTTATTTTTAGATATTACAACATATATAAATTCAACCCGCCACGAATACACTCACAGACAGCCGCCACCGCCACCGGTCATCGCCGTTACAACATTTCATATACGTAAAACGAAAATACACAAAAGTTGTGAAAATTTGGAAAACGCGTGAAAAGCTGAGGAGAGAAGGAAAGTCCCGCAAAAATGTCGTTTCGTGTAGTGAGAAGTTCAAAGTTCCGTCACGTTTATGGGGCCTCGCTGAAGAGGGAGCAGTGCTATGACAATATCCGGGTGTCGAAGAGCAGCTGGGACTCCACATTCTGTGCAGTGAATCCAAAGTTCCTTGCCATCATCGTCGAGTCGGCCGGTGGTGGCGCCTTCATCGTTCTTCCTCACAACAAGGTAGGTCTGGAAGCTCTCTTTCGCAGCCCATCAGGCCGACCTTGAGCCGCACGGAAATAGCCGCGTGGGCGGCGGTTTGTGTGTTTGCTCCCATTTTTCCATGGATCTCAAACCATAGAGTATATTGTCTAGAGGGATTTTAAATTCCATTTTCCCTTGAAACTAATCGAAAAATCGGGAAAACTCAAAGGAAAATTTTCTCAGGACAAAGATGCCGGTTCCTACATAAAAAATTACTTTGTGCACTTTCCGCGCCATAATCCTATTTGAACCACGTTGGTTAAATTTTTCTGTAAATTAGAGTAAACCTGTACCCCATTGCCCAGGCTTGTCCGTCTAGGTGAAGTTCTCTATGGCTCAAACACTCGCTTTTCCACACACGCCGGCTCACTGGCTGTATATTTGTCCCGGGTGCAGACTTTCCACGCCATACCAACGCCTCAGAAATTGCAAAAAGTGCACTCATCATCGCTATTTTTGGCCACAATCGCGCGCGCGCACCCAGCATATATTCATTATGTTGCGGGAGAGAGAGGCGGCGGTGACAAGTCTTGCCATCTGATTGCCTCTTCGTCACTTTACGCGATTTTTCCCACACTCGAGACATTTTTACAGGAGCGGTCAAGCGCTTCGCTGTTGGTCGACACACACATAATAATGAAATAAAAAATTATGGGTAATTTTCCAAGTGAACAACTCATGCTTGAGGTTGGGGCTTGCAGAGTTGGCGGGCAGCCAGCAGGGGGACTGATTTTACGGGACTGATTACGGAGGGAAAGAAAAATTTGTGTCTGTTTGTCATTGCCTTGGAATTTGCTCTCAGATCTCAGACCCAAAAAGAAGGCGGTAGAAATTTTCTCAATGAAGTCGTCCACGAGGCAATTTATCCAATTTTAGACATTTTTTCAAGGCAACTGCGCAAATTTTCTCAAAATGGCACTTTATAATAGTAAACACATTTATTTGGCGCGAAGTGAAATGATATTTTTGGCGCTAAAAGTCTCGGAACGACGTGACCAAAGGTGGCCGGGGAACAAAAATAGAGCGCGCCGGTCGTAAATAAACTCATTGGAATAATCCATGTCGGACCTTGCCCTAATTTCTGGGCCGGTTTTTCATGTGGAAATCAGGGTCTCTATGAATTTTCTCAAGTAGTCCCAAGGATGCCCCAGAATTAATGTATGGAGTTTTTCCTGACGTAAGTCAATTCTTTTGATCTTTAAATAAGAAGATTTTCTCCCAAATAAAGTAGATTTTCATGACTTTTTCTTAAACAGGTTTTTAGGAAAATTTCCCAAAATCCATCTTTTTCCAATTTTTTCTGAAACTCTCAAGTGACCTATCTCTACCTATCTCTCCAAACTAGGTTTAAAAAATCAAAAACGAAAAAAACTGATTGGCTAAAAATTTAATATTTCCTTCCAGGTTGGCCGAATCCCCGCGGATCACCCGTTGGTAGGCGGACACAAGGGCCCAGTCCTCGACATCGCCTGGTGCCCCCACAACGACAACGTCATCGCCTCCGGGTCCGAGGACTGCGTCGTGAAGGTCTGGCAGATCCCCGACGGCGGCCTCTCTCGCACCCTCACGGACCCCGTCGTGGACCTCGTCTTCCACCAGCGTCGCGTCGGCCTCGTCTTGTGGCATCCCTCCGCCCTCAATGTGCTCCTCACAGCCGGCTCCGACAACCAGGTCGTGATCTGGAACGTGGGCACGGGCGAGGTCCTCATCCACATCGACTGTCACCCCGACATCATCTTCAGCGCCAGCTGGAACTGGGATGGCTCGCAGCTCGTGACGACGTGCAAGGACAAGAAGATCCGCTTGATAAACCCACGGTCCGGAGAAATTGAGAGCGAGGCTCTGTGCCACGATGGCACGAAAGCCACACAGGCCATCTTCCTGCGACACGGACTGATCTTCACGACGGGCTTCAACAGGTCATCTGAGCGCCAGTACTCGCTCCGGGCACCCGACGCCCTCGGGGATCCCATCGTCATGGTGGAGCTCGACACCTCGAACGGCGTCATGTTCCCGCTCTACGACCCCGACACCAACCTCGTCTACTTGTGCGGCAAAGGGGACTCCGTAATTCGGTACTTTGAGATCACCCCTGAGCCCCCCTTCGTGCACTACATCAACACCTTCCAGACACCCGATCCCCAGCGCGGAATCGGGATCATGCCGAAGAGGGGATGCGACGTGAGCACGTGCGAGATCGCCAAGTTCTACAGACTCAACAACAGCGGCCTCTGCCAGGTCATCACGTTCACGGTGCCCCGCAAGTCGGAGCTGTTCCAGGAGGACCTCTATCCCGACACCCTCTCGGACGAGGCCGCCATCTCCGCAGAGGAGTGGATTGCCGGATCCGACGCTGACCCCTGCCTCATCTCGCTGAAGGTGAGTCTTGCACACATTTCTGCACCTACTAAGGCGGAATATGCAGATGCTCTCTCGAAAAAAATTTCCATAGAAAATCCAAAAGCTGATTTTTGGCCTCCATTGATAAACTAAATTTTTTATGTGCCCAAATTTCGTACTTTTGGGGGCCTGATGGCTCAAAGCCTGGAATTTTTTTAACCCATTTCCGTCCAATGGAGCAAATTTTCCGATTTTTCCTGGCTATGAAAAATTTCGCAATAATTTCTTTCCCAGATAACAAATAAGCCTTGATTTATTTTTTATCAGGATTTTTGGGTGAAAACTAATTGAAACCTGGCTTTAAAAAAAATTATTTTTGACAAATTTTTTTTCCAAAAATTTTAGTTTAGCCATAGGGAGCTGTTCACATATTACGTCACGGTCCAAGGGGGGGGGGGGGGAGGTGTCGGCCGCTCCGTGACAGTCAGTACAAACTCAAGTACTGTTATATAGGACAAACCGAGACAGAGGGGATGGGGGTGGGGGTCGAAAATCTCGCTTTTCATCGTTACGTAATATGTGAACAGGCCCTAGGATTGTTAAACAATTTTTTGATCCATTAAAAGGCTGAGGGAAATGGGTTAATGAGAAGGGAAGGGGGAGGAGGGAAACTAAAAATCGTGGTGCAAAGAACCTGCATATTCCGCCTTTACCATTTGTTTCATTTTTGTTTTTCCTGTTAAATTTTGCGGTATTGAAATGAAACGACGAGACCGTGATTTCCAATAACGACTTTTTGCGGCAATTTAAAAAGTGACGTTTCTCGCTCACTCAGTGACGTTTGCTGGAGATAGGCCAGTTTGAAATTTTAACGTCTGGTCAAGAAGCGCTTTCGGAGCGCTTCATACGTGCAGATTGTTTTTAACCGCCCGCTAAAAGGTCCGAGCTGAAATTGAGACAAATTGCATGAAAAACAAGCGAAATGGGTGATGACTTCACACCCCCAACGACTTGCGACGCTTCGCTCATAAAGAAGATTGACAGACTCGTGAAGACGCAAGGAAATGGACCGACAATCAATGATTTCACCATCATCAAACCGATCAGTAGAGGTGCCTTCGGAAAGGTCTTCCTGGGATACAAAAACACCAATCCTCAGCAGCTGTACGCCGTTAAGGTGATGAGGAAGCTGGAGATGATCAACAAAAATATGGTCTCGCAGGTCATCACCGAACGAAACGCCCTGCTGCTCTCCCGGAGCCCGTTCTGCGTGAGCCTCCTGTACTCCCTGGAAACGGCCTCCTACATCTATCTGGTAAAGTCCTCGTTTCGCAGAAGTTGGACCGTTTTGTTTCAAGTTTTGCTCATTTTTCTTTGGGTCTCTTTTGAAGTGATTTTGAAGATTTTTTGGGTTCCCTTAAATTCCCTTAAAGTTGGGAAAATTCAAGAAATGTCAAATATGCACACCTCTCTTAACCCTAGACTAGTTCCAAGAGCAAAACTTCGTCACTTAAGACAGTTGAGAAAACTTCTATGGAAACCTGTCAGCTTCTTAAAAATCCGTTCGATCGCCAATCTTGAGGGAAACCTTCTAGGTAATGGAGTACATGCAGGGTGGAGACCTGAAGAGCCTCCTGACGATGTACGGGTACTTTGAGGAGTCCACAGCCAGATTCTACGCCGCAGAGATGGGTTGTGCCCTCCAGTTCCTGCACGAGCAGGGGATCGTCCATCGAGACATCAAGCCAGACAACATGCTGATTGGTGCAAATGGGCATGTGAAGCTCACAGACTTCGGGCTTAGTCAGCTGGATGAGCACTGCCAGGCCGAACTGGTGGCCATGAACTGCGAAACGAAGGCCAGCAAGTACCTGGACGCTCGCACTCCGGGACAGGTGTTTTCCCTCACGAGCCAGTTCTACTTCGGGTCGCACGAGAGACGCAGCATGAGGTGAGAGTGCCGAGATTCATACCATGAACTGTCGTATTAGATTTTTTATCATCCCACTCCTAGATTTATTGATTTTGAGGTTTTTTTCCCGATTCCCAAAAACTCAAAAATGCGACAGTTCATGAAAAGAAGGCAGTCTGTAGGATATATTTGACCTCAGTCCCGAACCCTGTCCTCAGATGTGATGTAAGCAACTTCCGGGAGCGAATGGAGCGGAATCCCTTCAACGACTCCTCCACAGACGACCACAACGACACCAAGATGTCGGGCGTTTCGCCCTTCTTCTCAGCCGACGACATCTCCGTCTCGATCTCGGTGAAGGTCACGCCCACAGAGAACGGCGGCAGCTCCTCCTACTACACGTGCAATTCGAGCTTGGGGTCCAATGCTGCTAAAAGGAGATCTGGGAGCGCAGAGAACGACCACGCACTGCTGCGAAAGAGCATCCAGAACTGCCAGATGCAGAGGGATCTGCAGGAGAAGGAGAACAAGGAGGACTCGGGGGTCTCGAGCACCAACAAGTCGGGCGAATCCAGCGGCAAGAGTCACGAGGAGCAGCTCTCCTCGGCCAGCATCTGCACGGAGGACAGGAGTGGCTTCGTAGACACGCCCCTGAGAGGCTTCAAGAGACCCCCCATGATGGGTCTGAAGCGGCGTCGAGGCCCTCTGGACGTCATGGAGCCCATGAACCACACGGGGCTCACGCTGGAGATCGACGTCATGGACCTCAGCACGCCCCAGAAGAAGACTCGGCCGGAGGAGGGGACGCCCCTGAAGAGCGTTCTCAAGGTCAGGACTCTGGCGGACGATGAGGTGCCGAAGAACGCCCTCCTGCACAACGTGATGGCGTCGACGCCGGTCTCGTCGCAGAAGAAGCGTGACAGAGGGGCCCTGGGACGTGTCAAGGCAACCAGGTTCGTGATCCCGAGGGAGACCCCGGATCTCGCGATGTCTCCGATCGTGAGAAGCGCCAACTCGAACGAGAGAACCCCAAAGTCGCTGAACTACGTGCAGAAGCGGACCCCAAAGTCCGTGAGACGAGGTGTCCAGGTGACGGACGAGAGGATCCTCGGGACGCCCGACTACCTGGCCCCCGAGCTACTCAAAATGGAGGGCCACGGACCCGCCGTGGACTGGTGGGCCCTCGGTGTCTGTCTGTACGAGTTCCTGACGGGCGTGCCCCCCTTCAACGACGAGACCCCCGACCGTGTGTTCCAGAACATCCTCAACCGGAGCATCGAGTGGCCCACGGACGAGGAGGCTCTCTCGGTCGAGGCAGTGGCGGCGGTCGAGGCTCTTCTGACCGTGAATCCGCACGAGAGGCCGGCCGCCAAGGAGGTGCAGAAGATGGAGTTCTTCCGTGACATTGACTGGCTGAACGTCACCTCGCTGGAGCCGCCCTTTGTGCCCACAGTCTCGGATCCGCAAGACACGGGGTACTTTGAGCCCCGGAACGTCATGCAGCACATCAAGTTGTCCCAATTTGACGTCGAAATTTAGTCATTTCCGATATATTTTTGAATTTTTGATGCAAACTGCCCTTTTCGACCGAGCTTTCTTGATTTCCCCAACAAAAGACTTGTAAACCCAAAGTTAAGATGTAATAAATCAAAGAGATGTTGTATTTTGTTGCTGTAAACTCCATGTCTTTATCCCGAGTCTGAGTTTTTTTTTGTCGCCAACTTAAACAAGGAAGCGTTCTGGTACCAGTCAAACTTCTAATTCAGTCCCTTTCATAGTTCAGTTGAAGTCTTTCAAGACTTTTAAAGGTCCTACTTAGAGAGAGAACCAGCCCCTGGTAATTCTTGTGAAAAACGGAATTGTGAATTTATAAGAATAGATTTTAAAAATTTATTTTGGACCCCATCCTAGAAGCTGAAATTCAAAAATTAGGCAAAAATTGTCAAAAAATTTTTTCATGCATTGAGGGAGACCACCAATCTTTCTTCCCTTTTTAGTAAAAACCTATGTTTCCGAAACCGCAAAATGTCCAAAACACGAATCGTCAAAGTTTCATTTCAATACCAAGTCACCTAGAACTGTCCAGCGTCCACGAAACGTGTGATCATTCAGCAAAATTGAGTTTCTTCAAGAAAAATAATTGGGATCATTCATGTGTGTCCTCAGTCCTCGTTTCATCCTCTTTAGTTTGTCATCCAGAGTCGTGCTTGTTTTGTGTTTCATTTTTGTGTTGCTCCACAACGTAAAAACAAGCTAAAGTATGATTTTTCTCTCATTTCCATTCCCTTCCCGCTTTTCTTGAAAAAATAAACACACACACACGACACACGAACACTTTCACTTTCGCACAAACGTACACGCACACACGAATCTAGGATCGAGTCTTTTTGGTACAGGGCGGATACGTGTCCCAGTCGTCTGGAAAGAACTTGACGGTCACAAAGAAGCCAAATGTTTTGAACAAAATGCCACCAAAGGGAAGCAAGCCGAGCGAACAAAGTAATGGGAATTCGACGGGAGGATCCGCGACGTCTGCAGTCACGACTGATACTAACTCAAACAACACCCAAGTTGTTGTGGAATCGGGCGTGAGCGTAAGTATTTAATTTTGAAGATTTTTTTTTAAGTTCACTTTTTTCAACAAATTTTTGTTAATTTAAATTTCCAAATCCAAATTTTTGAAAGTTCAAAATTAAGTAAATCAACCTATTTTTGACGGTAAAAATGTCAGTAGATAAAAAACTTCCACCTAAGGGTTAAAAAGGCTAATATGGTTTTGTCTTTCCACAGGAAAAGGTAGTCAAAGAGATTTACGACGAGATCCGGAAACTGAAGGCGGTGATCGTGAAGCAGGAGAACCGCATCCGGGCCCTGGAAGCCGCACAGAAGGCGCAGGAGGCGAAACTCGAGGAGCTGGAGAACGCCGAGACGGACGGAGCTGCGTCCCCGGCAGCCCTGGCCCCGGACGAGGTGTAATGCCGCACCCCAACTCACGAGGCTCTTTTGTTTTACAGCGATTGTATTTAATGTTTTGAGTATTTTTTATTATGTTTTTAGTAATTTTAATTTTTTAACTAAGAGAAAAGTGCCTGTGCGCTTTGTGCCAGTGAGCGTTTGAACACCTTCGGCGAGCATCACGACTCTTCGTGAACTGAAATGAACTTATTTATTGATTAACCTGTGCCTTTGTGTAACATACATACGAACTAAACCAGCATCACATTTCAGCTGAGCGCGGAACCCAAATTCTAAATGAAGGAATTTTTCTTTTGGCAACAACTAAAGTGACTTAAATCTTTCTCAACAGAAACGGAACAACGATTCCATGCAATACTATATCGCTTTCTAGCTCTTCTAATACTGTTAAAACCTAGGTTTTGTATTGTTAAGCATTATGATATAAAGTAGATAAATTAATTAAAACGAAAGTGTTAAACTAATTTCAAAGTGAGTTGAGAAAAACAAAACAACGAAAATGCTGTTCAAATGTTTAAAAGTTGTCATCCAGCACGGTGAGAAGCAATGAAACTAAATATTTTTAATGGCTGTGCCGAAATGAAATATTACAAATGATGCGGTTTAAGTCCTCCATCTTCTCTCAAGAACCTCCTTCTTTCTCTTTCATCATACGATACGAGTACGTCTTTGATCTTGATTCAAAGTGCAAATAAATATATGAATAAATAAAATTGAAGGCAATCAATGACTTATGAATATGATTTTACAAAAACAAAATAAATAATTATTACAAAATTTACAATGCACACAAATTTGTATTTAGAAGGATGCAAACAAAATTGCGAAGAAGCTAAACAAAATTTTATTGTAATAAAGATTTTTAAAAAAGATTTTGGGTTTTCTTTCTTCTAATGATGAATTAAGTGGCTAAAGGTCAAAGTCCCAAAGAATTCTTGTGTCTCCTAATCTCAAGTCGTTCAACCTCACTTTAATTTAAAAATAAACATGTATTTCAAAGCTTCCGAAACCTTAACCCTTGCCTCTCCAATTCCGAGTTAATTCAACCTTATCAACACATCGTGTCACTTAATTAGTTATCTCTACGTTATGATCCCTTCATGACTTCTGTTCAGAGAATTGTTTTTGAAAAGGCTCACGCTTTCTTAACAAAACCCAAGTTTAGGCGATTTCTAGCTACGTCTGTGCATGACACAGAAGCTCGTTAGCTGTTGTTGTTCCACTGTGATTCAAAACAAATTCCTTGAATGAATCGCCGGAGTGAACTTGATACTGCTAAAGAAACCAAAAAAATATTTACCCTCGAGTTTCTCACACTCTCAAAGCAGAGAAGGAATTTGGGGGAGTTTTCGTTAGTTGATTTGAGGATTTTTGGTCTTAAAGATAGCTCAGGGTTTTTCCTTTTAAATCAAAAGTAAGTCAAAATTTGTTGAAATACTCGAATAAAAAACTCAAAATTTGGAACTTGCAAAAATAAAAATGAAAACGAATTCCGTCTAAGACCACCTCCAGTTACGTCTCTGCACCCTCTCAACAATAGAACGGAGATTATATATAAGGTTTCTTATCGCTTAAGTTCTCGCGCAAATTCCCCAATCAGTCTTCTTCAGAGTGTCTCTGTGATCAGCCGAAATGATTGAAGGTGCGCCGAAGAAAAAAATCGCAGTAGTCGGAGCGGGTCTCGTCGGCTCCCTCGCCGCCCTCCAGCTCGGCAAGCTGGGATACGAGGTGGACCTCTACGAGTACCGAGAAGACATCAGAACGGCCGAGCTCGTTATCGGCCGAAGCATCAACCTTGCACTGTCAGTTAGAGGTCGAGCAGCACTCAGAGATGTGGGTCTGGAGGAGACGCTGCTACAGCATGGGCTCCCTATGCGAGGTCGCATGCTTCACGACACGAGGGGCAGAACGAAGGTGGTGCTGTACGACGCCGTGAACGAGCAATGCATCTACTCGGTGGGCCGGAAGTTCCTAAACGAGGTGCTCCTGAACGCCGCCGAGAAGCTCCCGAACATCCACATGCACTTCAACAGGAAGCTGGTGGACGCTGATCTGAAGGCTGGGGCCGTGACCTTCCTCGACACCGTCCAGAACAAGACAGAGGAGGCCTTCGCCGACCTCGTCGTGGGCGCCGACGGGGCCTTCAGCGCGGTCCGGAAGCAGATGGCGAAGATGCCGGGGTTCAACTTCTCCCAGACCTACATCGAGCACGGGTACCTCGAACTCTGCATCCCCCCAGCCCCCGACGGCTCCTTCAAGATGGACGAGCACTACCTGCACATCTGGCCCCGGGGCAGGTTCATGATGATCGCCCTACCCAACGAGGACCGCTCCTGGACCGTGACCCTCTTCATGCCCTTCGAGACCTTCGGGCAGATCCGCTCCCCCGACGACCTCCTGACCTTCTTCGGGAGCTTCTTCCCCGACGCCGTCACCCTCATCGGCGAAAAGAGACTCGTGGAGGACTTTTTCAAGACCAAGCCGCAGCACCTGGTGCAGGTCAAGTGCACGCCCTACCACGCCTTCGACAAGTTCCTCATCATCGGGGACGCCGCCCACGCCATGGTCCCGTTCTACGGACAGGGTATGAACGCGGGCTTTGAGGACGTGAGTCTGCTCAAGTCCCTTCTGCTGACGCACGAGCGGGACTTTGGGAGGGTGCTGGTGCAGTTTAGTGACGAGAGGTGGCAAGATGCGCATGCTATCTGCGACCTTGCCATGTACAACTACATCGAAATGCGCGATCTAGTCACGAAAAAGTCTTATCTGTGGCGCAAATTCGTCGACGAGTCTCTGTTCAGGTTGCTCGGAGACAGGTGGATGCCTCTGTACAACACCGTGTCTTTCTCCCGTCGCCCTTATCACAAGTGCATTGAAAATAGAAAGCGGCAAGATAAGGTGCTGACCCGCCTGGGAGTCGGCCTGGGGCTTCTCCTGACCGCGTCTCTGGCCGCCATCGGATGGTCCTACTCTTGAACCTACTTGATGCAAGTCACGTACTTATAGTATTACCAGATTTGTACGACCTTTGGCTGGTTGCACTTCCACGGGAGATAGCGAATTCGAATAAAAAATAAGAATAAAGATGATTTAATATTTATAGCTAGGGCGACCCCTTGACATGTTTTGATCTATGCTTTTGAATAAACATTTCGTTTACAAACATGCTGACCGTCAAGTTTTGACTGATTATCTCCCGACATCTTGAAAGAAACCGTCGGCATAGAAATTAATTTGGTTCCATGTTTTGACAATAAATTATTTCACATTTTTTTTTTTTTCTCTGATAAAGTTTTGGGCCTCAGAGGTCATATTTGAACCAAGGAAAAAAATTTCTTAAATATCGTAACACTTGGGATCCCTCCCTCCAAAATTCCTCTCTGGCAGCTGTTGAACCACCATAGTGTTCATTGAGAAATTCGAACTCCCTAAAAGCCGTTTCTATTCTCCTGGGAGTCATTTGGTCTAAGTAGAAGCAATTTGACGAATAAGTTAGAAGCGTTGAATGTCCCAAATTTGCAGAAGCCAGTTCCTTCCCAAGTTTCGCCCAAGTTAGTCATGATATTTGGCTTCCTGCTGTTCCTCGTCTCTCAGACAACCTCGCTTTTCTTGCCGGGAAAATCATGTGCAAACATTTCACATTCTTTGAAAAATAACATCAAGTACTTCGAAAGTAAAAGTAGTAAAACTTATCCGTGGAAAATCCTCGCTCATCTGCCGACTAAGGAACTGCCCGTGAATCTCTTTGATCTCAAAGACACGAATTTGAATCCCTACGGATTCAAAGTGAACCTCTTTGAATTTTTCCTCAAGACCAACAGAAGAGGAAACATTGTGGTCAATTATGGAGAAAGTTTCTGCTACACTGTTGAAATTCTGAGAACACCGAGAAAGTTCTACAGCCAGCTCAAGATCGAAGGAACATGCGACCTCCTCCCATTCGACATCCATTTCATCAAGGTGTCGGAGTTGGTCCTTGTTCTTCTGGGCTGCTTTGACGTTAACGGCTTGGATTGTGAGATCGGCTTCTACGTTCTGAGCTACCGGGAAGTTTTTCTGGAACAACGAGATAGGCTGATTACCTCGGCACTGGAGCATCTGGACTCCGTGGGGCTCTCCATCAGCGAGTCATCCCTGAATGTTAATTCTTTCGTATCGAAGTTTGACGATAACGAGACCTTTAGATACTGTCCTGCGTCCAATAACACGATTTCTTGCGTAGTGGCTGTCTCTTCAACTTCAAGCCCCAGTAGCTCAGGAGAAACCCCAGAGCCGGAAAAGAGCTCCATCAACTCTAATTGGCTATACTTCGCGGTTTCTGCAGCGACGCTCGCTCTGTTCCTCATTTGGGCAGTATTGAGCAAGATGTTCGGAAACGCTGCTGACACCTCGTGATTTCCAGGAACTGCTTTTCACGAAAACGTCGCTGCTGTTCGTCTCTCACGCCATAAGTCAATCGTCCTCACCAGCAAACAGTGTCAAAATCGGCCTCAAATCGGTAAACCTGAGTCCCTTCAGACTCTGAGAACTCTGAAACTTTTGTAACGAGATGAGTGTTTAAAATTTTGTGAATTTTGGTAAAGAAAAGACTCAAATGTAAAGTTTAATTTATTCAAAAAATGAATCAGTAAGGGAGTCCCGCGCAACTGCAATACTGGCACCCAAAAGTGTAACGGCACTCCCTCCCCTGCTTGACCGGAACCAGAATGGAGGGGTCGATGCCGTTTTCCTTCAGAATCTGGACCACCAAGGGCTTGAAGGAGCACATGCAGACCGTGGGAGTTCTCGTGAAAACAAACACCTTCGGCTTCACTTGCCCATTTGGCTGTCGATTGCAGGAGTACCCGATGAAGAACTTGTCGTAGTCCACCGCCAAGTTGTACGAGAAGAGCAGCTGTCCTTTTTCGATCTGCACATACTTCGAAGGCTCGCACACCGAATCTATAACCGTTCCCCCTCCAAGAGCGTCATTGCACCACGGCTTTCCGTTTTTCTGGCAGCAGAAGACGAAGGAGTATCTGTTGTCAGATGTCTTCACGGTGTAGAAGGTCCAGCAGCCATCACATCCGATACTGCTCCCGTCGTCAGGCAGGAACTGGGCGTACCAGGCCCCCTGGATCCTGTCCGATTCGACGTTCGAGACGTACGAAACGTTTGATGGACATCCGATGGTTTTTTCGACCAATGAGTACTCGTTGCGGACCTTTGGGAGCTCGAAGGAGCACTCCGACCTAGAGCCGGAGACTAGTTTGAGGAGAATCACGAGACAGGAGGTCTTGTAGAGGAGCATACTGAAACTGAGAGGGTTTGAGCGGGTTCAGGCCTTTTAAAGCCCCTCGGTGTTTTCCTCGAATTCTTCTTCATTGTAGAAACGAGACGTGAAGCTATGTCACGTCTGTATTTAATGTTTTTGCGCTAGACAGCACATTTAGACAGGGCCAATACCCAAAACAAGTCTCCATGTCTCAAACTTAATTTAATTGTTGTGGTTTCAATAGTTTGAGAAGGTGCACATTCAACATTAATTGTCGGGAAAAAAATCCTGGAACTTTTACGGCATAGTTTCATACTTAGAAATAACCCCCCAAATGCGATATTTTCACTGTAAACATGATCAACATTGGATCACAGAAAACCTATTTCTGTTTGGGAGTTTTTTAAAAATCATTCTTGAAAAATATTTTGGAACTTATGATAAGAATTTTTCCTAAAGAATAAAGACAGCTGAACCGATTTTTTTTGGAGGACCTTAAATTTTTCTAGAAATTTAAACGGTTTTAAAATGACCTAAGGAACCTATCATGAAGGTTTAAGACCCCCTCCGTAAAGAAGAACTAGACTACAATCAACTTCCATTTTATTTTTCTAACTGAACAGTCAATTTTTCTATCACTTTGCCTCCTACAGTCTCCTACGAACGAGCTCGGCATTGGCCAGAAAGACGATCCGGTTGAAATCTGACGCCATGTGGGCGCGCCAGAACTTGCATCGACCCCAAATGACCGCCGGGTAGTTAGGACTCGGCACCCCGTGGAAGATTCTCGCCAGAGCGCGGCCATTGAAGTTGTTCTCGGGGTACATGTGGATCATCGTACGAATGTCCTGGAGCAGAACGTCATCAGACGAGACGTCCACTTCGGCCTCAGTGCTCGAGTGTGCCTCGAAGTCTGACGAGAAGTAGTTTCGAATCACCGCCTTGAGCTTGTTGGAAGTCTCGGTGGGGAAGTTTGAGTCCACGGCTCTGAGATAGGAGTTGAAGGAGACGTTGGAGAGGGCGTCAAAGACCGCCTGCAGTTGGCTCAGTTCAGCTTTTTCCTGCTGCGAGACTCGTCGGTACAGCAGCTCCAGGGCTTCGTCCAGCTCTTCGTCAGTCATGTCTCCGGGTGCTCTGACCCGGAACCCCAGGTCCTCGAACGTCACTGTGATTTTCGACCTCCTATTGCTCCCCGACTCCGACGTCCACTCGAGCTGCTTGAGCTGGTACTTGACGACCCCGCTGTCCCACCCGATGGCGGACGCCACCTCGACCACATTGAACTCGACGACGTTCGATTTCTCCTCCATCTTCTGTTTCTTGAGTTCCAGCGCGATTGCCATCGCCAGCGGAGGGCACTTCTGGGCGGCCTCTCTGAGTCCCTTGGCGCCAGCGTAGGAGGATACTTTGCATCTGGTGTAGGCCTTGCTCAGAACCTGGACGTATCTCTGGTCATGGAGTTCGAGGTAGCACAGGAGAGTCGCGATGTTCTCCTCCGGGACGTCTAGCAGCTGCACCGTGGACTCGATTGAGAAGCACACTTCATGCCCCGGGCAAAGCCGCTGGGCCCGTTTTTGGCTGTCTGAGAGGGACTTGGCTAAGCTTCTGAAAATAAAAACACATTTTATATTTTTTAAAATTTTTTCGCCAAGCCAATTTCAAGAGAAACTCACTCTGACTGGGATCCCTCAGCGCAGGCACAAGGCACAAAGACCTTCTGGAGCAGTCTCCTTATCACATGTCTGTCGATGGAGTTGGCGTAAATGTGCCTTCGGAGCTCGTTCCGGTCCCTTCCCTGAGAGTCCAGGAACACGTGACAATTGGCAGCTTTCCCGTCACGACCCGCTCTCCCGACCTCCTGGACGTACGACTCGAACGACTTGGGCATGTTGTAGTGGACTATCGCCCTGATGTCCGCCTTGTTGATGCCCATTCCGAAGGCTACGGTGGCCACGCAGATCCTCAAGTCCCCACTCATGAAGGCGTTCTGGATGCTCCGACGACGGGACGCAGTGAGACCTGCATGGTACGGTTCCGCGACCCAGTTTGCCCGCTTTCGCTTACTGGACCCTGCTGGCACCGAGGCGTCTTGGAAGGCCGTTCGGATGAGACTGGCCACGCGCTCACATTCTTCCCGACGCGTGCAGTAGACGATGATAGAGTGGCAGCTGGAGAAGCGGTCGCTCTTGATGAGCTCGAGGAGAGCGGTGTCACGCTCGCGGTCCTTGGAGACGGTCAGGAGGAGGTTTTCGGGGAGCACGATGTCGCTGATGATGCCTCGTTCACCGTCGGGGACGCCGATGTGCTCGATGATGCTCAAGCTGTAAATTGATACAACCACTAATTAAATATTTCCTCCAAAATTGATTTTGATAAAAATTTTTAAGACCAATCTGATTTTAAAAATTCTTAGGCAATATTTCAGCCCTTTTCAATATTTTGAAAATGCACCCATAAGCTTAAAAATTTTCAGACAAACAGACGAAGCAAAGGAATTTTTCCAAAATGTCAGAAAATGCACTTAAAATTTTTTCGCTTACCGAGTGCTCTTCGTGGCAGTAGCAGTGAGTCCCAGGATAGTCCGCACCTTCAGCTTCTCCTTCAGAACGCGGCAGATGCTTAGGTAGCTCGGCCGGAAGTTGTGGCTCCACTGAGAGACACAGTGAGCCTCATCTATGCACGCAAACGCAATGGGCGGCAGACGTCTCAGAAGAGCTCCGAAACCCGTCGACTTCTCCCCCGCCACAACCGCTTCCGGAGACACCAGCAGCACGTCCACCTTCTCCTCCTTCACCATCAGCATGATCTTCTCCCGTACCTTGTCCGTCTGGTTCGTGTGGAGACACTGGGCGTTGAGGAACTTTGGAACCCCCGTCACCTGATCCTCCATCAGAGACACGAGTGGCGAAATGACCAGCGTTATGCACTTGCGGTGTCTCCTGAACAGATACGCCGGCAGCTGGTAGCACAGGGACTTGCCGCTTCCGGTTGAGAGAGTCACCAGCGTCGACTGGCCGCTGAGGATCCGCATGACGGCTTCCTCCTGGCCGGGACGGAACTCGGAGTGCCCGAAGAGATGCAGGGCCTTCGTGACCTCGGCCGGGGTCTTGGAGTTGGGAGCGTAGAGCGGCTCTATGGTGTCCTTGGAGGCGATACGCTCGAGCATGCCGGACTTGCGGAGGAACTCCTCTGGGATGACGTGCTGGACGATAGGGACCGAGTCGAGGAGCTCAGCCATGTCGACTTCCAGGGACTTTTCCTCCGTGTTCGGCACAGTCTGGGGACGACGGGAGTGGACCAGCAGCTTCTGGTTCTCCACCATCTCCTGGGCTTCTTCTAGCGTGGGGAAGGGAGATGCCTCTTCTCCGGCTGCCTCCAGGGGAAGCAAATTGTCTCCTAGAACAGAAAGCTCGAAATTAGCATGTTATTCAATTGTGAGCTCTTTTGGATTACCTTTGACTTTGCACTGCCTGGCCATGTGTCCGACGTTTCCGCAGTTGAAGCAGGTCAGGAGGCCGCCATCACACCCTCCCATGTCCATCTCCGGCCCACTTAGGGCAGCCGCCTTCTTCTTCTTCCACTGCGTCTTTTTGTACTTGCTGAAGTTGAAGTGCTTCTTCCCTCGCACAAACACCTTCTTCTGGATGTTGATGGTCCTGAAGTTGTCGTTCAAGCTGCCAGCAGCGATTTTCTTCTCCAGCTTGAGTCGGTCGGGGTTGACGACGGCCGTTGGGGCTGACTTCTGGGTGTCCGCAAGAGAGGGGTCTGTGAGAATGTACCTCTCTATCAGCGACTGGGACTCCTGCAGCTCCTTCAGATTGGCCCTTGGGACGTTCTCGAGCCGCTCTATCCCGAACTCGAGGACGTAGTCATTGAACTCGGCGCTCTTGTTGAGCTCCTCCGAGTCCGAAACGGGCTTGACTGGCTCCGTTTTGGCCTTCCTGGTTCCTCTTCCCACGACTCTCTTGGCTATTTTGGTGACCTTGTCGGCGACCTTGGACTTTTTCCGGGGTTCCTTCTGGCGGGTCTTTTTCTCAGGCGACTTCTTGTACGTGGGATCGTTGTCGTCTGAAACGTCTCCAAAGAGGTCCTCGTCCTCAGAAACCTGACACTGTGGCTCCACTTTCTCCTGGACCTTCTCACGCAGGCTCCGACGAGGCTTCTGTTCTTCAAGAGTCTCCTTTGGGGGCTCAATTTCGGGCGACTCCTCGACTCTCCTCTTCTTTATGATGTGACGGATGGACCGCCGGCTTCTGGAGCTCTGAGTGATGGTTGACTCATCCTCGCTGTTGGCGACAGCTGACTCGTCAGACTCGTAGGTCACCTCGGATATCTGACTGCTGCTGGCGAGAACCACATTGGAGAGGCCCAGTCTCACGGGGGGTAGCGAGTCGGAGTTTACGGGCTCACTGAGATCTCGTCTGGAGAGCCACAGAGGGTCGACTGTGTTAACTAGTGGCTCGCTCTCGGGGGTCTTCTTGACCTCCTCCTGGCTCTGCAGATGCCTCTTTGACCGCTCTATCAGAATTGTCTCCAAATCAGGGAGAGCATCGTCGTTTTGGCTGTTGAAACTGGACGCGTTGGACGTGATTGAGGAGGAGCTGAGCGTCTTGTTGAGGGCCTTAAGGGGATTCCGCATCTGGAAGCTCCTGTTCGACTTTATCCTCTGCAGGGAAACGGTCTTTCTCACAGCCGTCTCCTCTTTCTTCGGGCTCTTCTTCGCAGGCTGCGTCCAAGCCTTCTCGTTAATACGATTGAATGTGGCCTTGTTCTCGTCCGTGGGCCCACAAGAGTCCTCGTCTATGAACGGGATGTCGGGCAGGGAGAAGGACGTGGGAGCGGGGCTGCTTACGGGCTGGGAAATTGAGATCTGGGAGCTGTCGTCAAAAATGTCCGCGAGATCGGCTCCCATCTGGGAAGTTTTCATCGTGACATAGGTCCTGTAAGCCTCTCGGACAGTCTTCTCAGCCTCGTGGAAATCGTACTGGAAGAAGGTCAAACAAATGATAATTTTTTTCCAAGTTTGGTCAAGTCGAGATTGTCCGTTTTCTCTTACTTTCGAGGGAATCCGGCCATTTTCCTTTTTGAACGCCACCTCCCACTTCTTGACTACTTTCTTACACTTTTCATACACCTTCCTGTCCATTATTTGCTACAAATATTCCAATAATCTGCCTCGCTGGCTAAATTTACCGCGCGCAAATTCCTTGGAAGTTGTCAAACTTTCGTCAGCTGATCGTTTGACGTTTGCCGGTGAAGCTGTCAATTGAATTAGCTTTGTTTACCAATCTTTATTCCGCCGAATAATTTATTAATTTATTATCACCCCACCCCTTCGTGATAGAAGCCTCCCAACGTACGTACCAGCTTTAAAAGTAGAGTAGCGAGTGAAAATGGGAGGAATATTTGGGAAGCAGAAGAAGCCCAGCAAAGTGACGGAGCAGGACAAAGCCGTTTTGGTAAATTGCGTAGTGTTCCCCAAATTCTGGGTTCATGTTGGTCCTTGCAGCAACTGAAACAGCAGAGGGACAAGCTTAAGCAGTACCAGAAGAGGATCGAGACGCAGCTGGAGTCGGACCGCCTGCTGGCCAAGAAGTGCCTGGAGAAGGGCAACAAGGAGTAAGTCCTGGTTCCCGGATTTCTGTTCCAGATCGCCTAATCTTGTCTTCCAGTCGCGCGCGGTTGCTGCTTCGGAAGAAGAAATACCAGGAGAAGCTCCTCGACAATGCTGACAATCAACTGGAGGCCGTGGAAAAGATGACGTCAGACCTGGAATTTGCCGTGGTCGAAATGGACGTGCTCAACAGATTGAAGACGGGCAACGAGGCGCTCAAGAAGGTGCACGAAATAATGGACATCGGCCAGATCGAGGATATCTTGGAGGAGACTCGTGAGGGCATCGAGAAGCAGCGTGAGATTGACGAGCTCATCTCGGGCTCCTTGACGGAGGAGGACGAGGAGGCAGTCCTGGACGAGTTCAACAAGCTGATCGAGGAAGAGAAGCGCGAGCACATCGAGTTCATTGACGAGGACATCGGGGATCAGCTGCCGGATGTGCCTGAGGAAGAGTTGCCAAAGAAGGAGAAAGCTGCTGCCAGCAAAGCCAAAGAGCGGGTCGCCGTCGAAGCCTAAGTCAATGCCTCTTACTAGTACTTGTAAGCTTTTTATGGCTCCTGAAGCGCTCTGAGAGCTTGATGGCCAACTAAAGTTCAGTTCTAATTTTCTGACCTTGTTTTTTTCTGACCACAAAATTTATAAAGCCAGTAAAACAAGGTCATTCAAGGTCACAGCACTCATAGCTAACAATGTACCGATATTTGTTTGGTCAACGAGTTCCCTAGGACCTCTAGAGCCCCCCATAAAACTTGCAAGTCCCCTAAGTTTTGAGTTCTAACGAGTCTTTCAGTCTGCTTTTGATGGAACTGAGCGTTTTGTGTCCCCCTTCTGCCCCCACTCAAGTACGAGAGCTTCATACTAAATTTAATTATTTTTACACGCAAAAACCCTGGTTGGAACAAACAATAAATGTTGCATGAATTTGTAAATTTCTTCTAGTTGCGTTTCTTCTTGTCCGAAACCTTCTTGCTTCCTCCGCAGAGAGCCTTGAGAAGCTTCTTGACCACAATGATCTGCAGCACGAAAACTGCGACGAAGAAGGCCGCCACATCCATCATGTGGTACTGCCAGAAGTTCAGGTCTTGGGTCGCCGACTTGAGGTGGGGAGCTCCCTTGTGTCTGGCCACGTACTCGACCCAGTAGGTCATGGTGTCGAGGGGGGTCATGGGCTGGTCCCGGTACCTCCGGGAGATCTCCTCGGCGCTCTTCTTGTACTTGTCGGTGGTGAGCATTTCCGTGAGGGCCCACGTGAGACTTTTCTCAGTCACGTTGGTGTACTGGATCTTGATCCCGTACCCAGCGTTGGAAGCTCGAGCAGTGTTCAGGTCCTGGTCTCCGAAGACGGGGATTCCGATGAGAGGGATACCGTTGTAGATGGCTTCAGTGGTGCTCAGGAAGCCGCCGTGGGTTATGAAGCACTTGACGTTCGGGTGGGCCAGAATGTCGTCTTGGGGGAACCATGACTGGATCAGCAGGTTCTTGGGCTGCCCCGGGAGATTTGGCTCCTCCCACTTCCAGAGGAACTTGATCTTGGGGAACTTGGCGATGGTTTTGAGGATTGCTTCCCTCTTCTCCACTGGCAGCTGGCTTGACTGGATGTTGGAGCCCATGGAGAAGTAGACGGCTCCGTCCTTGGCAGAGTCCAGGAAGGCCTGGATGTCGGAGGGGAGGGGCTTGGGGTTTCGGTTGACCTGGAAGCCGCCTATCTCGACCATGTTGGGGACGTAGGGCCTCGGGTATCCGAGGGAAAAGTGGGTGTTGACGAAAGTGAGAGCCACTCCGTGCTTGATGACGTCGTAAAAGTCGGGCTTGGGGTCGGGGAAGTAAGAGTCGTAAACCACTTTTTGTCTGGGGTAGTGGAACAAGTTGAGCAGGAGGAGATCGAAGACGTTGACCACCAGGTTGAAGACGCGCTCGAAGAACGTCATGCGGTCGGTGTAGCTCAGGAAGGGATGTGGGATCACGGAGGCCTGTGAGGGTGTTCCAACGAGGTTGTTGATCCAATTGTTGGCTCCGAACGTTCCCATGCCGATGACGGGGGCGTTGAAGTGGCTACCGAACCCGAGGAGCGAGTCGGACACGAAAATCTCCACGAACACCAAGTCAAACTGGGCGTTGGAGGCCAGGAGCTTCTGCACGTTGGGATGCGACATGGTGAAGTTGCACATGATGTCTCCCATCCTAAAGGTTGAAGTGGAATGAAAGGAATGAGCCTAAATTTTCTCAGCCCGGAATATGAAACTAAGGAAACCAAAAATCATGCCGTAAAATTAGAGTCTTATTTTTCAAAATGCTTTGCCCCTCAAAAATATTTGCTAGGAATTTTGATACCTAAAACTTCAGTTGAAGATCTTCATCTTGAGTCTAAAAACCCAAAAAGATTAGATAAATTTCTTATGAGACATTTTAGGTCTAGAATCCAAGCCCTGTTTGTCCTAAGTTTGGATGGAATTTTGACTTATTTTGATGACTTCTTAAGTTCTTACTCACCCGTAAAGCATCGCAATGTTCGCCCAAATACTCATATCATGCATGTCCAGCACATTGAAAGGCTTGCCTGTAAGAAGCATTATCTTATCGGCATCGATTGATCTGAGTATCAGATGGCCTTGAAGTTCATACCGTCTTTACCCAGCATTTTCTCAGCGTACTCTTTGAACCCATCCACCAGAATCTCGTGGTAGTTCGAAGGCTTGATTTTTTCGGTGAACGGAGACACAACTGTAACCTGTCATTTGTTCTTCAATTAGGTATTTTCTATCACGCGAGACTCTGACTCACCTCGTGCCCTTCCGCAGCCAGCTTCTTCATAGCGGCCAGCCCGAGAATGTAGTGGGACTTGCCGTGGGTCGGAAAGACCCCCAGAATCTTGTAGCCCTCCGCGAGACCCAGCAGAAGGGAGCAGGCAGCTAGCAATAGGACGGTCCTCATGTCCAAGATAAGTCTAATCAAAATGATTGGATCAACCCCACGAGCGGCTACTTCGCGCTATAAGTCTCGGACGAATACTAGCAAATCGGGAGTAATAACCGGTTGCTTTATAGGTAGGTGCCCGCGATTCATTCGTTGGTAGTTAATCATTTTTTTTGTTGTTAACGAAACGAAATCACTGCCAGACGAGCCTGAGCGCGAGACGCGATATCAGCACCGGCGTTTCGGTGCGAGAGCTAACAGAGAGCGAACGACCTTGACCAACAATTAGCTCTGCAATCAGCCGGTTGACTCAAACAAGTTCTATTTTAGGATCTTTTTATTGCGAATTCAGTTCCTCTTTTTCTTCTGGGACGGCGTCACTTGCTTTTTTCCCCCACAGAGAGCCTTGAGAAGCTTCTTGACCACGATGATCTGCAGCACGACAACTGCGACGAAGAAGGCCGCCACATCCAGCATGTGGTACTGCCAGAAGTTCAGGTCCTGCGTCGCCGACTTGAGGTGGGGAGCTCCCTTGTGTCTGGCCACGTACTCGACCCAGTAGGTCATGGTGTCGAGGGGGGTCATGGGCTGGTCCCGGTACCTCCGGGAGATCTCCTCGGCGCTCTTCTTGTACTTGTCGGTGGTGAGCATTTCCGTGAGGGCCCACGTGAGGCTTTCCTCCGAGGCGTTCACGTACTTGACCATGAGGCCATATCCGGCAGTTGTGGCTCTCGCTGTATTGAGATCCTGGTCTCCAAAGACGGGAATACCAATTACTGAAAAAAAAAAATCCTTAGCTTTATTTACGCTCTAATAGATAATATTGTGAGTGGAAAAGAGAATGTGGGCAAATTTGCGATTAGGATCCACCAAAATAAGGGTCTAAAAACCAACAATAGAAAAGCCTTGATCCACTCCAAGAAAACCTTATCGTGACCTGCAGAGTTTCTTTGAGCAAGAAAAAAATAAAACTGACCTGGAACTCCATGGTAGATTGCCTCAGTGGTACTCAAAAGGCCTCCGTGAGTAATGAAGCACTTGACATTCGGATGAGCCAGCAGGTCGTCCTGTGGGAACCAGTTCTGGATGAAAAGGTTTTTCGGCTTTCCCGGTAGTTCGGCGTCGTCCCATTTCCACAGGAACTTGACCTTGGGGAAGCGCCCGATGGCCTTGAGGATGCCCTCCCGAATCTCGACCGGGAGGAACTTGGCCTTGATGTTAGAGCCCATGGAGAAGTAAACTGCGCCGTCCTTGGCAGAGTCCAGAAACTTCTGTAGGTCCACAGGAAGGGGCTTGGGGTTTCGCTTGACCTGGGCCCCTCCGATCTCGATCATGTTGGGAACGTAGGGCTTTGGATACGCGATGGAAAAGTGGCTGTTGAGGAAGGTGAAGGCCACTCGGTTCTTGACCTCATGGTAAAAGTCGGGCTTGGGGTCTGGAAAAGCTGCGTCGTAAATCTGCTTCTGCAAGGGGTAGTGGAAGTAGTTGAGAAGCAGAATGTCGATGGCGTTGATGGCGAGGTTGTGGACTCGCTGGAAGAACGTCATGTGATCTGTGTAGCTTAGAAACGGGTGTGGGATGACTGAGGCCGAAGACGGCGTGCCCACGAGGTTGTTGATCCAGTTGTTGGATCCAAAAGTCCCCACACCGATGACCGGAGCATTGAATCGGTGTCCAAGGCCAATCATGGATTCGGTGACGAAGATTTCCAGGATCACGAGGTCGAACTTGGCGTCCGAGTTGATGAGGTCCTGGACTACGGGGTGAGTCAGGGTGAAGTTGCTAATCAAGACACCCATTCTGTAACAGGAAGTTCTAGACTCGTATTCTAACTCATGACGACCGTCTCACCCATAGAGGTTGAAGATGTTTTTCCAGACCGGAGTATCCCGCATGTCCAAGACGTTGAAATCGGTTTCTGAAACCCAAAAAAATTAAAAATAATTTCTCGGACTCAGCACGTACTCTCGAACTCCTGAACCAGCCCGTCTACGAGGACCTCGTTGAAGTTGGGAGACTTTTCCTTTCCGGGGAAGGGCGTTAGCACCGTGACCTACAAAACAAGCTTCAGATGGCTTATCGGCACTTTCTTAACACTCACCTCATGACCCTCGTCGGCGAGTTTCTTCATCATTGCACTCCCAAGAATGTAGTGGGACTTTGACATGGTAGGAAAAACTCCGAGAATCTTGTACCCATCGGAAAAGATCACCCCCGCGAGCAAAATTACTGCTAGTAGGCTCGTCCGCATAGCTCTATATCGTTGGCACGTGCTGCACAAGTGAGTAGGTAAATATTTAGTGACCAGTTGAGAACGATGACTGGCACAGTTGATGTATCTCGGTGGAGGGCTCAGTGACGACTGCCGAGAGTGGCCGTTAATGACCGGCAATTTACTATCAGGCCCACGAACACTAACACACGTTGCCATTCACAAGATTGTTATTAACGATGGACGTTTGCTTCGATTGGAGCTCAGAGGCGGGTTCAGAAAAAGAGTGGCCTCAGGAGTGTTGTTAAAACCTTAACTCAAGCAGTTATTTCTAGCCACAATAATCTTAAAATTTAGATCGAGGATTGAATCGATCGAGGAAAAATTGATCGTTCACATTCAAGTTACGCTCCTGAAAAATTTACGCGATCTTATAAACCATGTGCGATTAGGAATAGCGATAAAAAGTGGTTTATCATGCTGATTTTTTATCATCTGATATTGACTTGAAAAAAAGCAACAGATATAAATTTTAGAAGCTAATCTTCGATCAATTACTCTGAAGCCTACTCTTGACTGATGTTATCTGATATGTTTGCAGCTATAAGGGCTTACAATAAAGTTACGTCCCTGAAAAATACCTACCATTAATAAATCATGACACGATTGTGAGAATGATAAAAGGCAGCTCATATAAGGAATATCATGCTAATGAGTAACGAAGCACCTGAGCTTGGTTTTCCGGGCTGAAAGATATACTTGGAGCAAAAAAAAAATAAAATTTCAGTTTCAAAATTTATTTATTCATTACTTTTACGTGCAAATTTCAATAACATAATTGTGTACGCATATTTGTCTCTTACTTAGGTGATTAACGAATAAAGATCTAGTGAACCTAATATTGCCCGTCCAAGGGCCTAATTTTGAATATTCTTTGAACGTCTAACCTTAACAGTCTAACATTCTAACAGCTAAGTATTAAACACGTGCCTCAACTACAGCATCAAACATAACTTAGATCATGAATTTTGCGTTCTAGTACAATTTTATCAATTTATCATTTTCTAGATTGTATGAATAGCGATTAATATAGTCAATACAAATATACCAGTCACTTGCATTTTGACCTTTGGAGGCCTTTTTGAGATATTTCATAATTTTGCACATTCGATACATATAAAATCTGCCCACAAAACCTCTCAGAGGCCCACCCTGTAACTTTAATGTTCTGCTTCACGCACAGACTTGAGGTTTCACCCAGCTTGAGATAGATTCGTCTTCACTTTCTAATTAAGGCCATCATTCCTTGCACTCTGGTCCTAGACAATAACGAAGAAGAGCTTCCAAAAATTTTATACCATAGAGAACAGTAGCTAGAGAGACAACCAATTGAAAGGTTGGAGTCAAAAACTTAAACTTCCTAAAAAAACTAAAAACTGGAACCCAACATTTTCGTTGCCCCTCTAGATATCGAACTCTATGACTTTTCTCATTCAAAAGTCGCAAATTTAACGCTAAAAGTACCTAATTAATTCAATTTTTGTCAAGTTCAAGGTCAAATCATGTAAAAAATGGAGGGAAAGGCGTCGTGGCTGCTCAGGGATCGTGCCACCACTCAAAGTCTTCGCCGGAGAGGGAGAAAAGATCAAGAACGGGTTGTTGTTAGAACGGTTGGTCCAACATATCACTAATAAATGCCTCGATCGGCTTGTCTCCGAACAAGCGGAAGAAGAACAAGTGGTCCAAGCACTTGAGGCTGATGGATCGTAGCGCTGGCAGTCTCAGGAGCAGCTGGGCGAACCTGCCGTCCTCGGAGGCGTGATTACGTCGGCAGTAGTCCTCGAGACAGGCGTACACCTTCTCACGGAGCGCGTCCACGTCCGCCTTGCCCTGCAGCCCGCGCAGGTCCGAGTTCAGCAGGATGATCGCCTTCAGACACGTCAGCTCGGACCGGTCGATATTAAACTTCTTCATCTTGATGCTCAGCTCCATCAAGACGCGGTCAAAGATGGGGGCCACGCCTCCCTGCTGGGCCGAGTTCCGGTGCAGGGTGAAGTTTGGGCCGATGCACATCAGCTGTGGCTGACGCCAGATCGTGCGTTTTTCCTGCGCCGTCCCGTCCATGACGTAGTCCACCTCGATATACTCGATGCTGCGCCAAGCCACGGTGGCTATGAGGAGCTCGTTCCACCCCGACTTGAGCAGCATCACCTGGTCGTCCTTTCGCAGATTCGAAAAGTGGGGCAGACGTCGGGCAAAGTCCACCAGCTGGTATATCTGCCGGTTCACCATCTGGCAGAGATGAGAGACGGGCCCCTTGTACTCGGGCGAAATCATGGACGAGCTGCTGACGCGCAGGTATGGAATGGCGTTGTCTCCGTTCTGGGTTTCGCTCTTCATCTCGGCGTCCAGGATGCGCTCCACAGTCAGATCCTTAACGGTGCTGGTGGGGAAGAGCTCCTCCGGCTTCGGGTTCATCCCACCCCCTCCTCCTCCTCCTCCTCCGCCACTGCCTCGACTGCCACGCTGGCGCTCTTCCTGCAATTTACAGAGAAGCTTTTCGTAAGTTTGTGAGAATCTTGTTGGAATTGATTGTTTTGGTCTCTAAAAAGGTATACAGTGGAACCTATGTTTTTTCATACAAATTAACCTATTTAAAAAACAATTTCTAATCGGAAACGAACCTCTTTTTCATTCCCACATTATTTTAAAGTTGATAAAATTATTTGATTTCATTTTAATTATGTTTTTCAATTTAAAAAAAATTTAACTCTTCGATACCTATGACTTAATTTTTTTATTTTCGAAAGAAATTAATTTTACAACATTTTAAAGCGAATTTTATGTTGACAAAAGTATTAAAGAGAGGCTCAAAGAACTCATTTTATCCATGAAAAGCCATAAAATATATATATTTCTTGTCCCACGTCCTAAATGATGTATTCAGAGCCTTCTCTCTACAGAAACCCACTCATTTGATTTCCTTGAGGTGTTCTAATTTAGAGGTTCCACTGTAGCAGAGTCATTTTCATGCATTTGAGAAGCAAATAGTAGTTCACATGTAACAGAAAGCGCCCCTAAATCATCTTATCACTGCGCACCGCAGCCTATGTACACACAATGACAGAATGACCTTGGGAGTTCAATGAACCCAGCGTATTTACCTGCACAGCTTCGCGCTTCATTCCACACATCAGACACTTCTGGTACCTGCAGTACTGGCACCTATTCCGCTGCCTCTTGTCCACCACGCAGTTCCTCTCCTCCCGACAGGCGTACGAGAGGTCCTTCCTCACGGTCCTCTTGAAGAACCCCTTGCAGCCCTCGCACGAGTAGACGCCATAGTGCTTTCCACTAGCCTTGTCCCCACAAATGCTACACAGGTGCTTTGATCCCGACAGCGGGTGGTTCGGCGGATACGCTCCACCTTGACCTCCCACAATTGACCCTGGAGTCGGCGGCATAAGCTGGTACGGGCCGAGAGAGTTGTTGTTCAGCTGCTGCAGTTCCAGCGGTTTTACGTCCACTGGGGACATTGGAGACATCAGGTTGTCCATTCTAGATTTCCATTAGCTCTGGATGGGGGAGAAAAAATGAGGAAAACTCTCAATTACTCCGAATTTTCACTTTGTCTGCCCACACGACACGCTCAATACACCATAGAAATTCAAAAGTTTGGCCTTGAAACCCGCAGACCGAGTTTCCGGCCGTCTTTTTACAGAAACCACTAAAATTTCAAAGTACTCGGATCAAGCTCAGACACTTGCTTAGGAATACTCACGAATAAGCCCAGAATTCGCTGAAACTTTGGCAAACCGAAGGAAAAGTTTGCTCGTAAAAATATTCCACTTGCGTTCCCCTGTCTACTGCGGGACGCAAGACGTGCGATGAGGAACGCAGGGACTTTCAAAATATCAAATATCAAACATAGCCAGGAAATTGCCGGTCTGATTCAGTCGATATTTCAGTGTTTCGAGCGTATTATTAAAATGTGGGATAAGGATTTCTTTCACGAGTTGTTTCAAAAGAGCGTTGATGTGACGAAACAGGGAGCGAAAGGAATCGCAGGAGTGGCTTCAAGGACCTGGAGTTATGGCGCAGAAAAACCTCCGCAGGTTCCCGAAGCCACCGGGAGCTATGTGGTTGAAGGCGCCAAAGCAGCAGCGAAAGGAATAGCAGGAATCGTCTCAAAGACTTGGAGTTACAGCGCAGAAAAGGCTCCTCAGGCTGCCCAAGCCACCGGGAGCTATGTGGCTAGTGGCGCCAAAGCCACCGGGAGCTATGTGGTTGAAGGCGCCAAAGCAGCAGCAAAGGGAATAGCAGGAATCGTCTCAAGGACTTGGTAATATGGCGCAGAAAAGGCTCCTCAAGCTGCCCAAGCCACCGGAAGCTATGTGGCTGAAGGTACCAAAGCAGCAGCAGGCCTTGTTGGAACGGGGCTCAGCAAGGGTTACGACGGTTTAGCCTCGGTCTGCAGCAGCATCGGATCCTGGTGGAGTCGTTCGGAGACTTCAGTAGTTCCACTTGTTCCAGAAAATGTCATTACTCATCATCATCACTACATCGCCCAGGAATCTAGCAATAGCGCCGAAGTGGTAAAAGAAGTCTTTGATGGAATCAAGGAGGTAGTGAAGAGTTTCAATCAGGCTCTACTGAGGGCCACCCAGCCTCGTGAGCCAGCCCTTCCCCCGGCTCCCGTTCAGCCACCCAACCAGTATATCACCAACAAAATCGTTATCTTCGAGGGCTCTTACTTCAAGTGGTTTTTGATCGGAGGTGCCAGCGTGGCTCTTTTAGCTTATTTTTTACGACGGAAGAGTCACCTAGTTCTTGTCTTGATAAGAGAACGTTTGTCTGGAACATCAAAGACTTTGTTCGTCGATGGAAACCTGACGGTTGGAAATTTCAAGGAAAATTTTGGGATCCCAGTTCACACTCCCTTCACGATCTCTGGACGCCCGGCTCACAATAGTGAAGTGCTTGGAAGGTTTGCTAGGATCAACGGCTTGATTGTCATCGAATTTTCGATTCAAGCTGCTATTGGAACTTCTGACCTGAACCTCGTGAGTTACTCAGGTTTCTAATGAGAGCCTTTATGACCAAATGAGCAACAAAGTGCCTGAAACTTAGACAAAGTCAAATCATGTTTTGAATAAATTTTTTATCCTTAAAAAGTTAACCACCCACGGCCTTAATAAGCGTTCAGTTGCGTTTCTCCTTCATACTCCTGGATTTTTTGCCAAACAAGGCGCCGCAAGTCTTCTTAATCACGAGCACCTGAACAATCAAAAGCGCGACGAGAAACAGACCCACGTCTATCATGTGGTACTGCAGGAAGTTCAGGTCTTGCGCCGCCGACTTGAGGTGAGGAGCTCCCTTGTGTCTGGCCACGTATTCCGTCCAGTACAGGACCGTGTCCAGCGGCTCCATGGGCTGGTCCCGGTACCTCCGGGAGATCTCCTGGGCACTCTTCTTGTACCTGTCGTTCGTCAGCATTTCTCCGAGGGCCCAAGTCAGGCTCTCCTCCGTCAGGTTCGAGTACTTGACCATGAGCCCGTACCCCGACTCCACGGCCCTGGCAGTGTTCAGGTCCTGGTCTCCAAACACGGGTACTCCGATGATCGGGATGCCCTGGTAAATGGCCTCTGTGGTGCTCAAAAGCCCTCCGTGGGTGATGAAGCATCTGATGTTGGGATGAGCCAGCAGGTCGTCTTGCGGGAACCACTTGGAGATGAAGAGGTTCTCGGGCTTCCCGGGCAGGTCTGAGTCCTCCCACTTCCACATGAACTTGATCTTGGGGAACTTGGCAAAGGCCTTCAGGATCCCCTCCCTCACTTTGGGGGGCACCAGCGTGGCCTTGATGTTCGAGCCCATGGAGAAGTAGACGGCTCCGTCCTTGGCAGAGTCCAGGTAGGCCTTGAGGTCCCCAGTGAGGGGCTTGGGGTTCCGATTCACCTGGATGCCACCGACTTCCACCATATTCGGAACGTAGGGTCTCGGGTAGGCGATCGAGAAGTGGGTGTTCAGGAAGACGAAGGAGACTCCGTGCTTCACGAGGTAGTAGAAGTCGTGCTTGGAGCTCGGGAAGGCGACGTCGAAAATCTCCTTCTGCATGGGGTAGTGGAAGTAGTTGAGGAGCAGGTTGTCGAAGACGTTGAAGGCCAGGTTGTAGACTCGCTGGAAGAAGGACATGCGGTCGGAGAAGCTCAGGAAGGGGTGTGGGATGACGGAGGCCTGCGAGGGGTTTCCCAGCAGGTTGTTGTTCCAGTTGTTGGCGCAGAACGTCCCTAAGCCGATGATGGGGGCGTCAAAGTGGCTACCAAACCCGAGCATCGACTCTGTGAAGAAGATCTCGAGGAAAATGAGGTCGAACTTGGCGTCTGAGGAGAGCAGCTTCTGAACCCTGGGATGCGACATGGTGTGGTTGCTCTGGATCTTCCCAACCACGTACAGCATGGCGGTGTTGACCCAAATCGAGGACTTTTCCAGGTCCAGGAAGTTCAGCCCCATTGCTGGAAGAATAGATTCTTTGGCCTTCTGACTGTGGCCTCTCCGACTTACCATCGTACTTCGGCAGCAGCCCATCAATCTCGATCTCCTCTAGGTTGGTGATGTTCTTTCGGGTCGGGAAAGTCGTTATGTAAGTGACTTCGTGCCCGGCCGAGGCGAACTTTCTCATCACGGCGTCCCCCAGAATGTTGTGGGACTTTGACATTGAGGGAAAGATGCCGAGGATCTTTAACCCCTGAGTCACACTGAAGAGCCCACAGATGATAAAAAGCAAGCCAGATGTCTTCATCTCGACCTTGAGAGTAGATTTTGCGATATCACGACCGGCAATTTTGCTCGACTGTACACGCGAGAACACCTCAGCAAGGCAGCAGTCGGGGCTCAACTGACGACTATCCAAATTATACAAGTCAATCTTCATTGCATGCTTGCTATAGAGAGGCCTATGGGACCCGATTTATTGATACGTGCGTGTGCTGTAGAGAACAATGAATGGCGCTTGAATTCGGGAAATTAATCTTAACGATCGTGAATTCGATGTTGATAACAGGCTTATTAGAGAGATTCCCGAAATTTTGTCATTGGTTTAAGTCCCTTTCAGGCCTTGAAAGGCTCGTCATTCTTACTTTGAACAGAAAATTACTTGAAACTAAATTTTATTTTTTACAACACAAGTCTCAATTTCATTATTCCTGAGAGTCCAGGCTCAAAGTAGTCGCCTCCTCAGTGGTCGTTGGAGCCTCAGTCGTCGGTCTTGGGGGACGAGAAGGGCGAGTCGGAGGGTGAGGGGGACGGGAGTGCGGGGGACGGTGATGGGGAGGCCTGTGATGAGGAGGACGGGACTGCTCCTCCGAGCTGTGTGGTCCTCGATGAAACTCATCAATTTCCCGCGCTTCTTGGGGGTGTTCGGGAAGAGCCAAAACGAGGCTGAGGGTTGCGAGTCCAACCAAAGCGAATACTGCAAGGTTCTTCATGTCTTCTAGCTTCAAGACTGCCAACTGATACCCTTCGAGCCTTCGAGTCTGGTTTTATACTGACCAAGGCTCTTGAGTTGGCCTCTCGAGATAAGAAAACCCTGCATCGGCGGGCTTTCCTCCACTGATTGACTGATAAGGGAGTCGCGTGTCAGGTCTTAGAAGTTTCCCATCTTCCGGGATATGAAGCTTGATAGTTTTTCATTACTAAGCAGTTTTTAGAAGTTTTGATAAAGAAAAAAATTTTTAAGCATTAATTTATTAAGGAAAAAATAAATAAAATTTTCGTGCAGTAAAATAAAGTGCCTTGGATAACATCATGAAGTTTTCGGGAATAAATAGTTATTTGAGATAAAAATCATTGATATTGGTTTGGGTAGCCAAAACCACGTTCTCCGGAGTAGCAGGCAACGTGAAGTCAAAGAAGGTGTCCGGGAGCCCGGCGTCCAACCTAGCCGACCGAATTGCGTTCCTGATCGCAAAGTAGACGACGATCGACATGCACAGAGGTGGCTCTCCGATGGCCTTGGATCTCAAGACTCCCACCGGGTTGGGCCTGTTCTTCAGAAAGGTGATCCTGAAGTCCACCGGGATGTCCTTGGTCGATGGAACCAAGTAGTTCCAGGTCCTACAAGCGCTTTGGTTACAAGAGAAACTCCCAAATCGGTCAAAATTACCTGTTGGTCAGAAGTTTTCCATCACTCTTGTCGTAGATGATCTGCTCCGAGAGCCAGTAGCCCATTCCGAAGACGAAAGCGCCCTCGCACTGGCCTATGTCGATGCCAGGACTCATACTCTCGCCCACATCCTCGTGGATGTCGACTCTGGTTATGTTATACTGGCCCGTCAGAATGTCGACCTCTGCCTCTGCGCAAGAAACTCCCCAGATGGGGTAGGCTTCGACGTCCCCAGCCTTGTACATATAGCTGGCATTCAGATCGACGTACTTGCCGTAGGCCGCCTGGACAACCTCCGTCCACACCTTTCCGGGCTCCTGGAACGGCTTCAAGCGCTCCAAGAGCGTGTTGCAGGACTGGATGACGGCGTAAGCCACAGACTCGCTCGTGACGCTGGACCCCGTTTCGAAGTCGTTGGGGGCCGTGAGGTTGTTGCTGGCCTTCACCGTGACCATGTTGAGGGGGATCCCGAGAATGTGGGCTGCTACTTGGGCGGCCTTGGTGTTAATGCCCTGGCCCATCTCAATGCCGCCGTGGGTCACAACGACGGTTCCATCGAATTGGTAGATGGACACGTTGGCGTGGAAGTAGCCGACGTAGACGAAGGGCCACCTGATGGGGACTAGAGCGATTCCCCGCTTGCGCCAGCGGTTGGCCGCGTTGAACTTGGCTATTTCCTCCTTTCGCTGGTAGTAGTCTGGAAATTTATTTAGGCATTAACTCAATGACTTTGGTGATTGTTTACTTTAACTTTTAATTTTAGTTTCCATTTATTTTTAAATTAGCTACAACAGGCCAAACTTAAGATGAAAAATAAAACTTTTTTAAAGAGCCCAGGTGGTTGCTAGAGATCTTATTTTTGGTTTTTGAGCCATTGACAAAAATAGAAAGTCATTTAGAAAGCAATAAGGTTCAGGTCAACAAAATCAGACTACTCACCAACACTCTTGATAAAGTCCTTCACGATCTGTTGCAGTGGGCTATCAGCTGGGATGTTCTGAAGTCTCACTTCCACGGGGTCCTTCTGGAGAACCTGGGCGATGTGCTCCATGATATTCTCAGTCATAGCGATGCCCTCAGTGGTGCAGGGAGCGCGACACCAGGTGTTGCTGGGTGCATCCGTGAGCACCTTCTTGCCCTCCCACGCAAACACCTCGGGAGTGTAGCAGTTGGTGGTGTCGGGACCCGAGGCCTCAATGACGCTCTCATTGAGGCACCATCCGTAGTCCTGGGAGAAGTTATTCATGCACTTGTGGATCTTCCCGTTGCCATCCACGTCCACCTCGTAGTCCGTGATGCAGCCATACCGCTTTCCGATGGTCTCCATGTGAGCCTCGATGGTCAGAACCATGCGCACGGGTCGGTTCAGGTGGTAAGCTGCAATTGCGGCCGCACACGTGGTTTGGAGATTCCGGGACATTTTGCACCCGTATCCGCCTCCAACGCGCTTGACTCGCACATTGAAGCGGTTCTTCTGCATGCCAAGGCAGATGGACAGGGCGGTGTTGAGGATGTCCATCCACTGGGACGACGAGTAGACGTCAAAGCCCTCGTCGCTGGGGATCACGTAGCAGGCCTGGGTCTCGAAGGCAAAGTGGTACTGCATGCCGATCTCGAAGCGGCCCGTGATCTTCTGCCCCGCTGCCACCTTTCGAGGCGGGGGCACGAGCTTCTTCGTCCCCGTGAAGACCCTATCTCGGGCCTCGGAGCTCTCCAGCACGTCCTTCGTCTTCAGCAGCACCTTTGACGACTTCTTGTAGCTGTACTGGACCTTTACAAGCTTGGCAGCTCGCTCGGCCACGTCCCTGGAACACGCCACGATGAGACCACAGGGCTCCCCGTTGAACCGCACTAGCCCGGAGCAGAAGATCTCCTCGTCCTCGTACACGTCGCTCATTCCAGCTGGCATGAAGTTGTTGGATCCCGGGACATCTGAGGCGGCGAAGAACCGCACGACGCCTGGGAACGCGAGGGCCTCGGTGGCGTCAATTCCAGTGATAGTTGCTCCGACCTCGGTGGCCTGAACGAAGGCTGCGTGCAGGGTGTTGGGCAACGAGGGCATGTCGACGATAAACTCGGCCTCCCCGGCTGTCTGGAGCATGGCTTCGAGCTTGGTCACGTTCTGGTTGAGGGGCCACTTCTTGGGATCTGAGTCGAACTCCTGCATCCCCGAGGACAGGGCACGTTCCAGCAAGAGAGCTCCACTCTGGAACTCGGGCCTGATTTGGTTGCTTCCCGTGATGGAGAGGACGAACTTGTAGAAGAGCGCAATCGCGAGTTGCTTGCGGTACTCGGGGCTCGACTCTGGCAGAATCTGAGTAGGCCTGATCTCCGAATCGAGCATCGTCCGGGCGCCCATGAGGGCATCGTTGGAGCAGAGGTTCTTGTTGGTGAGGTAGGCCTCAGTCAAGGAAGCATGGATGAACTGGAAGGGTCAAAAAGGTTAATATTCGGGAAATTGACCTACAACGAGGGACTCACATTGCACCCGAGTCCTCCAAAGACGACTGTGGCCCACTTGATCGCTCCCTTGGAATCTTTCTCAATCAAGAACCCAGCGTTGACGTACGCATGAGTGTTGAGAGCTCGTGGCATGATCTGAAAAAATACTGTTTGCTCAGTTTGGCCTAAAGTGAGCCAGAGAGATAACGCAAAAAATAGGTTCCAATAGTGCTTTGAGGTCAACTATTGAAAAAAATTAAAAAACCTTCATAAATGCGAAAAAAGCACATTTTTTCAAAAATAATGTTGTAAGGGGGTCAAAAGTGGTATCAGCAGATTCTTTAGGCTCCAAGGATTCTTGAATACTTAAGCTTGCCAGAAACATAAATAATCAGCTTCCAAAGTTGAGGGTTTTTGGGGCAATGTTAATGCTCCTCCGAGGCTCCTCCGGGGGTTCTCCGAGTCAATTTTTTTTTCGATTTCAAATTTTGACACACTTTCCAGTCGACTGAATTGACATTTTGGATTTTTTTGACCCTTAGTTTCGGAGCTATAAGCCTCTAAAGTGGGACAACCACGGACAAAAGCAAATTTTTAAAAAAAATGTGCTATACAATATTATGGTGTTAAGTTCTCTGAAAATCCAATTCGTTGTCTCTCTAGAAGTATCTCTAAAGCCAGCACATACCTTGTAGGAGCGGAAAGTGAACCGACTCGAAGGGAGCGGATACAGCGTAATCTTCGTGATGACTTTCTTCTGCATTCCGAGGTTTAAGAAGGCGCTCGGCTTCACCGTCGTCTTGGCTCCCGACGCATCCGTGATCTCCACCGAAGCCCCCAGTGTCTCGAGCAGCAAGAAAATGTCTGAAGGGAACTCTCGATGGTAGTACTTCAGCATCAGGTTGCCAGCCAAGCTCCCGGTGTTCCTCACAGAGGTGTTGGCCACGAGGTTCAGGTGCTCCCACACGGCCCGGCAGTACCCAAAGTTCGTAGAGTCCGAGTCAGCGACAACCAGGAGCGCCGCCATGGCGTCGGCTATCGTGACGTTTCCGCCAAAAACCAAGTTGGAGCCAGTGGAGATTGAGTGGAGCTCCTCCACGCACGTGACGTCGATGAAGGTCTGGAGGTCGGGGTCTCGCCGGTAGGCTCCGTGAGCAGTGTTGCCGTGGATCAGCATGTACGAGCCAACGGCGGTTCTGAGGGCGTCCAGCACCTGCTGCAGCGTGTAGGTGATGATCCACTGCTTGTTGAGGGGGTCCACGAACTTCACGGGGATCTTCCTGCTGACCTTGGCGCTGCAGGACCCGGCACAAGACTTGCCAGTTTTGGAGCAGATCTTCTTGATGCCCCGTTCCAGGTCCTCGATGTCGCTGCATTCGTCGACTGCCATGGACTTGAAGGCGTCAAGGATGGGACGGTAGCCGGTGCAGCGACACAGATTCCCCCCGAGGACGTGCTCGACCTCCGCCTTGGTGATCTCGCCGTTGCTCTCGATCCAGGAGTTGATCTGCATGATCGCGCCAGGCGAGCAGTAGCCGCACTGGCTCCCATGGAATGCCGCCAGGCGCTTCTGCAGATCGTGGTAGCCCTTCTTCTTGCCCCCCAGTCCCTCGATCGTGGTGATCTCGAGGCCATGGCACGCCAGGACCGGGAAGAGACACGAGTTCACGGACCAGTTCCTGATCTCCTTCGTCGAGGGATGCGTGCCCCGGACTGAGACCACACACGACCCGCAGCCTCCCTCCAGACACATGAACTTTGTTCCCGGCAGCTTGGCGCATTCTCGGATGAAAGTGTTCAGCGAAGTTTCAGCTGTCACATCGCGTGATGGCGTAACTGTGGGGAGATATCAATTTGCTATTGTTGACAGGGAAATTAATTTCCAATGAGCTCGCAATTAAACTTCATGAACGATGTCAAAGCCTATTTTTGGCTCGTATCTAGGTTCCGACACACATATCAAAATTGAAAACGTGCCCAAATAAAAGATCAGCTAAATCAACTCTCTTACCTTCGAATAGCTCTCCGTTTATACTGAAAGACACTTGTGGCCTAGAATGTAACGAATACGTCAGAGTGTGGTTATATCAAGGCACGATTTGACGGGTCAGCGGCCCTCTTCCATGTACTCCAAATGAGGAGTTGGAGGCGAGGAATTTGAGGACTTCCTTTCTCAAGGATAAGGCCAGAGCACAGGTGTGGATTCTGGGCTAATTGGGATATTCTTTCACGTGCCAGGGATTATTGGCAAAGGATCTGATTTTAAGACCTGAACAAATATTGAAGTATTTTTTTACCCACTTCAGACATTTTTCTCTTTTCACTGCTCACTCTACTCCTAAGTAGCTACTGTGGTCTATTGTCTCTTTACTTTTATACTTTCTTAGGAACATTCTTTCTACGAATCTGGGGAGCCTTAAACTAAAAATTATGACCCCTGCTATTTTTTCTTTTTTCATTCCTTGAATGGGAAAGCCTATCTCACTTAGTTAAAGGTTTAATGATTTTTTTAAACATCATTTTTATGTTTTAATTCACGATATTATTTTCAAAATAGTAAATGCAAGTTGAAACTTACCCAGACTCCAAGATTTGAGCCTCATGAACAAACACAATGGGACTGGGATCCTTCCAGTTCCCGATCTCATCGTCCAAAATTTTTTCCTTATCAGACTTGTCGCTTTTTCCTAAGCACAACTTCAACATTTTGAATTTTTAAAGCTTCTTGCTTCTTCACAATTTAGTTATTTTTATTGCAGCTTTGAAACTGATCTGGTTATCAACGAAAGGTGCGCGATTATTTATTGCCGCAATAGTGAGCACCTGGCTACTCCAGAGATCACAGAGAGAGAGTCTTTCCTCTCACTGAGACAGATCTGCACCTTTTTCTCCGTCGTTATCATGAGAATTTATTAAAAATCGTGTATGAGACTAATTTGCATGTAGGTTTATTATCATTGGTTGGGTATATATTTGTGTGGGTAAGGTAGGTAAATAATGAATGAATAGATAGTCGTCTGCGTCAGGGGATTCCGGATCATTTGAAAGAATATTTTTTGAAGTCATTGCCAGCCGCCAAGAAAACGTTCTCAGGAGATGCGGGAGTGTTAAACTCGAAGTACTCCCGGGGCAGACCAGCATCTTGTCGGCCATAGCCTACGGCGTTCCTGCAGGCCAAGTAGGCTACGATTCCCAAGCAGAGGGCGGGTTCTCCGAGGGCCTTGGACTTCAAAACGCCCACCGGGTTCTCGCGGCCAGGCAGGAACTTGAGCCTGAAGTCCACGGGGATATCCTGGTTGGTCGGGATGAGGTAGTTCCAGGTTCTGAATACATGACATTTATTAGGTTGGATTATTTGTCGAAACTTAGTAATTTTTTATAAATAAAAAAATCTAAGATCAAGTATAAGAAGTGTATTTTCCCGGGGATGTATTTTAAGGGAATCTAATTTGAATTCATAATAATTTGATTAAACTTTTTTAGCTTTCAGCTTCAGCTCAATCGGAGCAACTAAAGTTTTCCCCGATAAAAACTTCGGGTGTCCCCCACTTGACCCCCTTAAGTAATAGGGGCATACATGTTTTCTATGATTTGCTAAATTTCATGTGAACTACAACATATCCAAAATTCAGCTCAATCCGATTAGGTATAAGGAATTTTCATACAACGGCTTTCCCCCCCTTTCTCCCCCCCTAAAGGTAATGGGGGTCTAAGATATCTAATCTTCTACCCTACGAAACATGCCCTACACGATGCAAAAACTCGCAGGTCTCTATCTCTTTCGGTTTTTTAGTTATAAAGTTTCGTACAGACAGACAGATGGACATTTTTTCTCTATCTGAGGGAAAATGCACTAAAAAGTCAAACACACACGACTAAATTTTTGTGTGTGCACTGAATAAATTACCTGTTGGTGAGGAGCTTCCCTTCGACATCGTAAACAATTTGCTCCGTCGTCCACCAGCCCATTCCGAAGACCAGGGCTCCTTCAACTTGGCCACAGTCGATGAGGGGGTTCATCGAGACTCCCACGTCTTCGTGCAAGTCCACACGCTGAATGATATGATTCCCAGTCAGCAGATCGACCTCCACTTCTGCGCAAACAACAGCGTAAACGGGATACAAGTCCCCGGCATCCCCAGCCTTGTACATGTACGAGGCCACGAGATCGACTTTGTCTGCGTGGGCGGCATTGATCACATCAAGCCACGACCTGTTGGCAGTTCGGTAGGGCCCCAAGCGGGTCAGAAGCTGCTTACAAGACTCCATTACGGCATAAGCCACGGACTCACTCGTGATGCTGGCACCCGTCTCAAAGTCATTGGCGGCAGTCAAGTTGTTGCTGGCCTTGACCTTGACGAGGTCTAAGGGGATTCCGAGGATATAGGCAGCCACTTGGGCAGCCTTGGTGTTTATTCCCTGACCAATCTCAATGCCGCCGTGGGATATGACGACAGTTCCATCGTACTGGTAGATGGACACGATAGCGTGGAAGTTGCCAACCAAGTAGGCAGTCCAGGTCATGGGGCACACGGCCATACCCTTCTTGCGCCAGCGATTGGCTCGGTTGAAATCTTCGATGGCTTTTCTGCGTGAGTCATATTCTGTGGGAAGAAAAAGAAGACATGAAAATGAAAAAAATTGATGGTAGTATGGCTTGTCCATCTGTCTGTCCGTCCGAGTCAGAAAGACTCCGAAACTATAAGAGCTAGAGACCTGCAATTTTTTTTGCTTCCGGTCAGTTGTGATCTAGAGGGTGGGAAAATTGTTTCGATTTTCCAGAGACGGAACCAGGAGAGTTCCTCATACTTGCTCCGATTGAGCTTAAATATTAGAAGTTGTAGTCTATGAAAATTTAGTCTATGGCCCCTATCTCTTATTAGGACGGAGCTACTTAGGGACTAATAAGTGTCTATGGAAACGAATTTTTTGAAAAAGAAAGACGTTCCCGACTAACTTACCGATTTCAGTTCTAAAGTTTTTGATGATTGGAATGATCGGATCGCCTTGAGGGATGTTCTTGAGACGCAAGTCAATGGGATCAATTCCGAGTTCCGTAGAAATGTGCTCCATGATGTTCTCGGTAATAGCGATGCCCTCACTCGAGCCGGGTCCCCTGCACCAAGTGTTCTTGGGCGCGTCCGTCCTCGCCTTCTGTCCATTGAGCTTGTAAATGGCCGAGTTGTAGCAGCTTGGGATGTAGAAGGCCACGTACTCGACAGGGCTCTCGTTCAAGGCTATTCCGTAGGGTTGGGTGTACGTAATGTCTAGCTCCGAAATCACCCCTTCGGTGTTCACTTTGATGATGTAGTCACTGGAGGCTCCGTGACGCTTCCCCGTGGACTCCATGTTCCTCTCGACTGTGTAGATCATCCGGACCGGACGCTTGGTTCGGAAAGCCGCGATGGCTGCTGCACAAGTAACCTGCACGTTCCGGGAAATCTTGGAGCCGTATCCGCCCCCGCAGCGCTTAACCTTGATGTTGAAGGCAGTCTTGGGGAGTCCCAGGCAGAGATGCAGAGCGGTGTTGAGCTTGTCCATCCACTGGGACGAGGGGTAGACGTCAAACTCACCGTCCTTCGGAATAACGTAGGTGGCCTGGGTCTCGAAGGCAAAATGGTATTGCATCCCGAAGTCGAAGAATCCCTTCAGCTCACGGGTGACTCCCTGCGTGATCACGGGAGTGCTCTTCTTCGTGGGACCCTGGGTCAGTCTCTCCTTGGCATCGGGGCTGTTGAGGACGTCTCTGGCGCTCAGGAGAAGCTTCTTGGGTTTCGGCGAGGTCATCGCAGAAACGTAATTTATCTTGACCAAGGCAGCTCCTCTCTCGGCAATCTCTCTATTTTCGGCTAGAATAATGCCGACAGGTTGGCCGTTGAAGAGAACCTTGCCTTTGCAAAATATCTCCTCGGGTTCGTATACGTCAGCCATTCCGGGAGGCATGAAGTTGTTCACGGCCGGAATGTCTGAAGCCTGGAAAAGAGATCATCAATTTTTTTGCAAAGTTAGATTTTTCACAGTGATGAGCTAAGTTTTTAGCTCTGACTTGAAAACTCATCCCTGAAGACGGGAAACTTCTGAGACCTGACACGCGACTCCCTTATCAGTCAATCAGTGGAGGGAAGCCCGCCGATGCAGGGTTTTCTTATCTTAAGAGGCCAACTGAAGAGCCTTGGTCAGTATAAAATCAGACTCAAAGGCTCGAAGGGTATCAGTTGGCAGTCTTGAAGCTAGAAGACATGAAGAACCTTTCAGTATTCGCTCTGGTTGGACTCGCAACCCTCAGCCTCGTTTTGGCTCGACCCGAACACCCCCAAGAAGCGCGGGAAATTGATGAGTTTCATCGGGGACCACAGCAACCTCCAAAGCCCCACGACAGTTTGGAGGAGCAGTCCCGTCCTCCTCATCTCAGGCCTCCGCATCACCGTCCCCCGCACTCCCATCCCCCTCACCCTCCGACTCGCCCTTCTCGTCCCCCAAGGCCGACTACTGAGGCACCAACGACCACTGAAGAGGCGACAACTTTGGGCCTGGACTTTCAGGAATAATGGAAAATAAAATTTAGTTCACAAAAATGTACCTGGAAGAAGTGAGTGACTCCGGGGTACTGCAGAGCTACGGAAGCGTCGATGCTCGAAATGGTTTGCTGTGCTTTTGTGGCCACTACCATCGCACCCCACAAAGTACCGGGAACGGAAGGCATGTCTGTGATGAACTCAGCCTCCCCCGATGCCTGAATCAACCCTTCCAGCTTCGTGAACCCCTTATTCAGAGGATAATATTTTTCAAGGGAATCGAACGTTTGTTTTCCAGTTGAGGCGGGACGCTTGAGGAGCTTTCCACCGCTCACGTAGCTGGACTTGACTTGGTCCAGCGGCACGAGGCTCAGAAGGAACTTGTAGAACAGCGAAATTGCGAGCTGCTTCCTGTACTCCGGGGAGGCGTCAGGCAGCTCCCAGTCCGGGCAGAGCTCGTTGTATAGCAAATCAAGGGCGGTCTTGAGAGTATCGCTGGAGTTGGTGAACTTGTTTGTGAGGTACGACTCCGTGAGGGACGCATGGACGAACTGAAATGTGCAAGAAACTGAGGTGGGGTTGACGAAGGACAAGGTTTTACTCACGGTTGGGTTGATTCCACCGAAACAGAGGGTTGCCTTCTTGATTTTGTACTTGTTGTAGGGGTCCACTTCGAGGAGGAACCCTGCATTCACGTTGGCCTTGACATTACAGGCTCTGTTCATAATCTATGAATAGATAGCAAGACATGTATGGTAGTAAAGAACTTAGAAACTTACCTTGCAGCTCCAGAAAATGAACCGGGAGGTCGGGAGCGGTGGCAGCGTGATCTTCGTGATGACCTTCTTCACCATGCTGGTGTCCAAGAAAGCCTTGGGCTTCACCGAAACCTTGGATCCCGTGGAGGTCGTGATCTCCACCGTGGCTCCCACGGTCTCGAGCAGCAGGAAAATATCCGAGGGGAACTCCCGGTGGTTGTACTTCAGCATCAGGTTGCCAGCCAAGCTACCGGCGTACCTCACGGAGGTGTTGGCCACCAAGTTCAGATGGTCCCACATGGCCCGGCAGTACCCAAAGTTGGTGGAGTCTGCGTTTGCTGCGGACAAGAGAGCCTCCATGGCGTCGGCAATTGTGATATTTCCCCCGAAAACTAGGCCGTTCGAGGTTCTCGAGGAGGTGTGGAGCTCGGGGACGTCGTTGATGTCGATGAAGGTTTGGATATCGGGGTCCCGACGATAGGCTCCGTGGGCGGTGTTGCCGTGGATCAGCATGTACTTGCCAGTGACGGCGTTCAGGGCGGCTAGGACCTGCGCCAGATTGTAGGTCACGATCCAGGTCAGGCTATTGGGATCCACGAACGTCACGGGAATCTTCTTGGCACACGAGCCGGCGCAGCTCTTGCCAGTCTTGGCGCAAATCTTCTTGATTCCCATCTCGAGGTCCTCGATGTCGCTGCAGACACTGTCCGCGTCCCTGGCCAGCGTCTCGAAGGCATTCAAGATCCCACGGTAACCGGTGCAGCGACACAGATTGCCGCCCAGGGCTTGCTCGATTTGCAGCTTCGTGGGTTTGTTGTTGCCGTTTTTCTGAAGCAGCGAATACATCTGCATGATCATGCCGGGCGTGCAGTAGCCACATTGACTGCCGTTGTACTTCACCAGGGTCTTCTGCAAGTCGTGGTAGCCGTTCACGGGGTCCTTGAGCCCCTCAATCGTGACAATGTCAAGGCCGTGACAGGCAAAGAGTGGAAACAGACACGAGTTGACAGACCAGGTTCTAATTTCCTTCGTCGAAGGATGAACTCCGGACACGTTGACGACGCAAACGCCGCATCCTCCTTCCTGGCAGACGAACTTGGTCCCCTTCAGGTTCGCGTGGTCCCGAATGTAGGTGTTCAGAGAAGTGTCCACGGGGATTTTGTCGCAAAGGGTTACTAAAATTCGGTTAAAATCTCGTCATGTTTGATCAAGTGCGTAATGAAGCAGTCCAAATTTTTTGACGCAAATCTACGTTTACTCTGTCTGATATAAATTTATTTTTGGCCAGAGCTGAACAAATAAACGTCTGATTTACCTGAGCGCGGCGCACCATTTAGTGTGAACGAAACTTGGGGTCTGGAAAAATAATGGTACGTGTCAAATAAAGCTCTCAGGACGCTGGCGGATCTATTGAGTAAATTGAAGAGCAATTGAAGTCCTTATATGTTTCGTTTATTATTTGCATATTACTTCAAATCATGATGTATTTAAATGGTCTCGCTCTTGATTATTTATTTTATTAATTTAGTATTTATTTTTTGAAGTTATTATCATTTGATTAATATTATTTTTATGTTATTATTATTATTATTTTAAGTGTAATTTATATTGTTGTACAACGTTGAGTTAATTTTCACTAAACAGAATGTTGATATTCTCCGACATGAAAAAGTACATGAATTTCAGAGCCACAGAAAACATATTTATAGCTTATGGTAAACAATTGAAAATGGGTCAGATCATCGTGAATTTTATATTGAAGAATGATGTCAACTGTTCCATTAAATAATCTTACTAAACGTGTCACATGAATCTTTGAGGATCAATTGAGTAAACTTCAGGGCAAACGTACAATCTATTTTTAAAACTTCCTTAAAAAATGACTTTGAACATTTTCGCCATGAAAAATTAAAAAAATCAAATTTCAAAAACTCAAAATAAAAGCTTACCCGTCGTCCTTAATCTTGGCCTCATGCAAAAGCACAACCGGATTTGAGTCTTTCCAGCTTCCATAGTCGTCATCAATAATCTTCTCCTGGTCACCCTTATTATCTCCAAAGCACAAGCTCAGCATCTTGAAATCCTACAGAGTTCACAAATCACTTCACTAGTTAATTTTTCAATTTGATATCTTTTCAGTAACTGATGAAGAAATGTTCTAAGCAGCATCTTTTATAGAGGTATCAAGCCTTAGGGCGGGCTCTTGCAGCCAAATCTTAGTGGCTGACAAGATTTTCGTGCAAGTACCTCCCATCATGACGACTGTGTAAGTTGAAATGACTCCCGTACTAAGATCGGGAACATATGACAATCGAATGCTTGCTTTGATCAATACTTGCGCAGGCTACTCACTTGTGAAGCTAGCTTGTGAACACTTTTGTCACGGAAAAAGCGGCTGAAATAATTAATAATTTGAAAGTTAGCGTTTATGTGCGTTTTTGAGATTTTGAAACGCAATGACCAATCTTCAGGACGCTCTTGAAATTTTTCCCTTCAATTTTCCGCCCCCCCCCCCCCCCCCCAGATTTCTCAGCTTCAATTTTTGAACTTGAATATTTCAATCTCGCAAAAGTCTTCCAGACAACCTTGAAGTCAACAAATAAAACTGGCAGCTGTGTTTCTCTGAGCTCTCAGGAAATTGAAAGATCCGCATGTGGTACGAACTTTTATTAAATTTATTTTTTCGTTTTTCATAAAACGAAACAAAAATGTTGGAATCGCGGGAAGATTGTTGCATTTGCGTCAATATAAATACTCTGTCTCTGTCTCATGTTCAGTTTTGCAATAAAAGATCACTAAAAACAAATCACCGGAAGCCACTACTTCGCCTTCTTGGCCTCCTTCTTGGTCTTCTTGTCCGCGGGAGCCTGCTTCTCCGCCTTCTCGGGCTTTTCCTTCTTCTCCTTCTTCTGCTTCTCCTCCTTCTTTTCGGGATGGTCCTCGTACGCGATCAGGGCCTTGATGTCCCCCTTGCAGAGTGCCACTAGGAAGGGTGTGCTCATGCAGGCGGGAACTAAGTACAGGAGGGCTGGCTGGGCGTGCTTGAAGACGTGCATAACGAAGATGGTTGCGAGGAGGCCCAGGAGGTAGGCCAGGAACGTAAAGTTAAAGTAGCTGTGTCTCTTGCGCTTGAGGCTCACGTCGAAGCGGAGCAGGAGGGCGATAAAAATGCCCGGAATCACAATGTCCCCGAGTCCCAGCATGGCGAAGTTGGAGGCGTTGAGGCCGTTGGTGAGGATATCCTGGGGGTAATATCGTCGATTAATCATCGGTGAGGGAATCATCGATCATTAGGGCGCCAAAAAGTCAATTATTCAATTTTTTGGAAAGTAAACTACAGTAAATACATGGAATATTTTCTGCTAAATTTACTGACCCTCTTTTTCTGTTAAAAAGTCTTAAGTTGCTGAATCAGATTCAGTAAGAATTACTTTCTTAATTCATGATTTTCAAGTCGAATCCAAACGTTTGCCAGAGAATGAATTATTTTGCAAAATATTGAGGGTAGATAATCACAAATCAGTATCGCATACCTGAGGGAAGAGCAGCTTGATGGGCGCCTCGAAGCTCTTGGCGACCGTCACCATGACGTTCGTGCCGAAGACCCAGAAGATGTCGTAGACAAAGAGCCCGGCGAGGAGGATGCAGCCAGTGGAGATGTTGTTCAGGTGCAGAAGCTCCACCCCGTTCACGGCAAAGGCGATCCCAAGCAGGTTGTTGGCGATCCAGTGCTTCTTCAGGAGGTACCAGACTCCAACGACAGTGGAGATGACGAAGCAGGCGACATCGTGCGTGTCAAACTTGAAGTCGATGAGGGACTCCTTCTCACGACCCTCTCCACGCACGAAGACGAGGTGGTAGGGGATCTTGGGGAAGCTCTTGGGCATCAGAGGACTCACGAGGGGGCTCCAGAGGTGCGTGAGGGCCACGACACCGAGCATGAAGAAGTAGCCGGTGAGCAGTAGGTTGATGTGGTCCTTGGAGAAGATCTTGAAGACGAGGTAGATGCCGAAGAGCGAGACGGAGGCGATGAGGGGGAACATCATGGCGTCCTTCTGAGTCATCGTTTCGGGCTTCTCGTTCGAAAGCTTCTGGTCACTCTGGTGCTTCACGCTCCGGTAGGCCCCGAAGAAGATGGGGAGGAGGGCCATCACGACGAGGCTCCCGTAGGCGATGGCCATGCCTGAAATGGGGGAGGGAAAACTGAGTACTGGCACTCGGGTCGGGTGCTTTACCTTCCGGCGAGGACGGAATCTTCTTGCCATCGATGGTTTCAGTCAAGTTTTCCGCCGCCTGCTTTACGATTTCTTCTGCCACATCGGCCATTTCGGAGTCGACAGAGTTCCAACTAAAACCGCTAATTTCTACGAGGTACTTTGTCACACGGAGCCTGGGACGCTTGCGAGGATGGATTGGGAAGACGAAACTCAGCTATCTAGAGTGAATTTCTCCTGGAATATCCTCCAAACGTGATCCGAGATTGTGCTGTTGACGGAATTGTTCAAATTGACGTGGAATCGGGCGAATCGGGTCGAAAACAAAACCGGTTTGGTTCAAATTTCGAAAACGGCCGTTGGAAGCGCTGGCGCGAAATCAGTGTCGTAACCAGGAATACAATCAAGGGGGCTGTAATCAATATTTCAGTTATGGGAATTGAATTTCTGAACTTTTGAAATTTGAATTAACAAAAATATCCAGAATCAAAACCATTGACCTTCGAAAAAAAAATCGCCCAAGTTCGTCTAAAAATTATTGTTATGGGAGATTTTTTTTTCCAAGGTCGATGATCAAAATTCAAAACTCATGAAAAAGCGGAAAGCAACTTTGTACATTGGCAAAGGATGTGAACTTCCGCCCTGACGCGTATCTTCAAGATTTAGCTTCGAGCATGGAAATTTTTCAGGTCGGTCGCTCTTTATATGGAGTAGACAAACAGAGCAAAATTTTCAGCCAATTTTCGTGGAAGTCTGGATTTGAGATGACTCGGATCTCCCAAAGTACTTAAGTCCGGAGGCTTATTTCTTGGTGGCTGTTTTTAAGGGTCTCTCTAGTGATCGTCACCAGAGATGGGAGCTCTAGCCTCCGTACTTTGGGAGCTAGAGAAAATCAAATCTTGGTGAAATTTTCAAATACAAAAATTTCACAAAAATTCGATTTTCTCTAGCTCCCAAAGTGCGGAGGCTAGAGCTACCATCTTTGGTGACGATCACTAGAGGGACCCCTAAAAACAGCCACCAAGAAATAAGCCTCCGGACTTAAGTACTTTGGGAGATCCGAGTCATCTAAAATCCAGACTTCCACGAAAATTGGCTGAAAATTTTGCTCTGTTTGTCCACTCCATATAAAAAGCGACCGACCTGAAAAATCCCTGGCCCTCTCTTGATTACGCCTCTGCGCAAGACTTTTATTCACCCGGCAGTAGCGGTCGAAGCAGAACACGTTTAGTTCAACACGTTGCTTTCTCCAAAATTCGTGCTAAAAAAACCCAAGGTAAGCTCCAGTCCAGTCGGGAATCTCCGCCCCCAGCTCACCCTCGCCCGTTCCAGCCTCGTTTTGTCATGATTTTGTTTCATCAGCCCATCATTCGTGAAGTGAGTAATAGCACTATGCGAACAAGAATGGTGTACACGTGCACCTTCGAGCCCGAGATGAAATACCGCGAGCGTCTCCTCGAGACCGGCCGGGACTCCGACTGCGAGTTCCTCGTGGGCAACCCAGGGAAGCTCGTGAAGGGCCACCGCGTGTTCTTGGAGCCGTGCTCGCCCCACTTCGCCGAGTTACTCGGCAAAGCGAGCGACTCTCCCTCGATTAGGCTGCCTCACATCAAGATGCCGGTCTTCATGATGATGTTGAGGGGCATCTACACCTACCACATCGAGTTGAACGACGTGGAGTTCGCCCTGGCCCTCGCTGAGGCAGCGAAGGAGTTCCAGCTTTTGTCGATTTACTCGCACTGCATCAGCTACATGAGTAACTCGAAGGGCATCAACGAGGAGTCGGTGTTCAGTCTGCTGGAGGTCGACATACTCCGAGACGACTGCTGGAGCCTCATTTGCAGCAACACGAGGGCCGTGCTCGAGTCACGGGCATTTCTGGACGCCAAGCCGGAAACCGTTGCGGAAATTTTTGCCCGTGATGACCTCGTGATTGCCAACGAGCTCGACCTCGTGGAAGCACTGTGGAGATACGCGAAGCACAACGAGGCCCTTCCAGACTACTCGTGCGAGGAAGTCGGCAACAAGATCGCCTTCGACAAGTTCGTCCTTCCCGCCCTCTGCAACATCCGATTTCTCACCCTGGATGCCGGCGACGTCTTCAGGAATCTCAGTGTCCAAACTCTCGTGCCTCCAGCCGTCATTACGGCCATCGGAGCCAACACAATCTGTCCCGAGGAGTCCTTTTACAAGCACTTGTACCCCGAGAACTTCTCCCGCAACTCGAATCCGAGGGACTCTGGCTTCAGCTTGGTCGATTTGTCGCAGACCCACTCAAATATATTGTTGCAGCACCCATCAAGCACTCCCAACCAGTCCAGCCTCCCTAACGGGATTGTGCCCACTCACATGATGAATGGAAATGTCAGCCTGCCTCCGTAGTGAAACCGCACGAGCTTTCTGCCTTTGATAATCTCTTATTCCATGAAATTTTGTTAATTATTTGTCCTTGTAAAAGTGAATTCTCAAGTTGCCATTTCATATCACGACCTTAAACCTTTAAAACTATTCTACTGTGTTTTATTCAACAATGAGAAGCTCCCAGTCCCTAAAGCCTTCAATCACCTGCTAAAAAAAAACTTTCACTCTCAGGCCAAATCTCTTTTCGTTTAGGAAAACTCGATTTTTGGAATTTCCAATTTACCTAATGAAACATATTTCCTGAGTTTTGGGAACGAACAAGTGTAAATTATTAAACTATAAAACAATAGCAAGTACGTCCATCCGGGCCTCAGTACGCCATTAGAGGCATCCATTGACGAAACCAATCAACCAAGGGGCAATAGAAATGACAATCAGCTGGACGTAGGCAAGCCAGAGGAAACACCCAGTAACGCTGAACTTGTCTGAAGAGAGATGAATCACATTCGTGCTCGTGCTGGCATGATGAAGGTAAGCACAAAAGTCGTACTTTATAAGCATCATAATAATCAAAACTAAGGTGCAAACTTTCGCACTGCTAATGAACGATGATGGCGGCGCTGAAAGTTGGGTCCGCGGGAGCAGGAGAGGCTTTTTTATCGCACTCTTCCCACCCCAAATTCCCCCTCTTCAAAACTCTTCATCCGAAACCATTCAAAACGTGCTTAGGTAGAGGCGATGCTCTTCATCTTCTTCAAAGCCTCGTTTTCCTTTGCGCCTTTTCCCAACTTCTGCTTACTGTCAGTGGTGGTGAGGGGGGTCTTGTTTGTCTGACAAATATCTCGAGGGCTCGTAAAATCTGCAAATCCAAGTTTGGTGGCAGGGAACCTTTTTGATGTACTTTGATTGGCTTCCTTGGACTTGAATCGCGGTTGAAGCTCTAGAAAGCCCTTCTTCCTAAGGCCTTCTGATCCTGAAAACACGGACCTTTTTAAAGGGACATTTTAATTTTTAAGAGGTCGTTTAAATTTTTACGGGCTATTAAAAATTTCAAGGGACTTAAATGGGCCTTTAAAATTTTTAAGACAGCCCAAGGGTCCCTCCGAGAGACTCGTCCCTGCCAAGGTACATAGTTGCGTTCCGCTTAATTTTCACACGGTCTTAACACACTTTATTTATGCTCCAACTTGTTTGCTATGGGTAGCAGCACGAGAGGAACGCTCCACAACTAACAACGCTAGGCCATCCTTTGCAGCGTAATAATCTTGTGCCAGATATTACATTTATGCGGAAAGTTTTGCCCGTGCCTTTCTTTGAGGCCCTTGGTTGTTGCTCTTACTTTCTCCCTACTCTACCGCCTTTTTTCCGCACCTCGTCCCTGAGAAGCTTTCTCCCATTGCCGGTTAGAGTACGCCCCAGCTTTGGCGCTTCAAGTGAGGAGATTTACCTGTGAAACTTTCTCCACCGTCTAAATTATTTTCATGATGATGCTTTTTAAACAAATTCTGGGCAGAAGGGGAATCCCAGGCATCCGAGTGGGTTTTAACTTTTTAATACCGGCTCGTACTCTCTGCAACAAGGGCGAGTGTGCTGGCAAGGAATTTATGTGTGAAATTAGAGAAATATTTAGCTCTCAATTGCTACCTACAGATGTTGTTAATTGTTGGGTAAAGAGCGCGTCAGGAGATTTAGGTTTCCGGGATGTCGCGTCATAAATTAGGCCACAAAGTAAGCACATTCGGTGCAGATTTCAGGTGCTTTATTCTGCTAATCGAATGCCGAGCCCATCGAAATAAAGTACCTGGGATCCCTCCCTGGCTTCGTAATGAAAATGGGAAAAAGTAGCGCCTGGCAGTTGGCTTCTCCACATGCGGAAATTGGATATTCCTTTGCGGCAGGCACACTTGTTGCAGGGCTATCGATGGCTGATTTGTGGTAATGAAAGCGCTCGTATCTAATCAGATTACAGGTTGGAGGATAAAAAGGTCAATTGAACATTATGTATTTCGTCCTCCAATAAACCATTGTTCAATTACAGTTCAAGTGCTGCTGGTACGCTTTGATCTCTAGATCCCCTCGATGATTGTAGGTCCTCTCATGGCAGGGGGCGATGAACTCTCGCCTTGGCACTGCTGAAGCTTCGTTATTTGCATCTGGAATAAGAGTAACTTGTGTGAAAATTTGAATTAAAAAAAAAAAAAACAAGATTGAAATCGACTTTTTATTTTAAATTTATTATTTTGAATGAAAAATTTTTTTCCCCAAATTCACCATTTTCGGTCAAATATCTCCGGAAACGCATTTCACTTGGCAAACCTTGCGGTTTCAAGGTCACAGAGATCCCTTTCTCGACAAAAAATTTTTGGCCAAAAATCTCAAAATTGGATCTCGCTTAACGAGCGGAGGTTGGCCAAAATTCAAATTTTAGGTGAAAAATTTTTTTTCTCCAAATTCGACTTTTTCGGTCCGAAATCCCCGGAAACGCATTTCTCTTGCCAAATCTAGTCATTTAAAGCCCACAGGGATCAATTTCTCGACAAAAAATTTTTGGCCAAAAATCTCGAAATTGGATCTCGCTTAACGAGCGGAGGTTGGCCAAAATTTAAATTTTAAGTGAAAAATGTTTTTTATTCTCCAAATTCGACTTTTTCGGTTTAAAGTCTCCGGAAACGCATTTCTCTTGGCAAACCTAGTCATTTCAAGCCCACAGAGATCACTTTCTCGGCAAAAAATTTTTGGCCAAAAATCTTGAAATTGGATCTCGCTTAACGAGCGGAGGTTGGCCAAAATTCAAATTTTATGTGAAAAATTTTTTTTCTCCATATTCGTCTTTTTCGGTCCAAAATGTCCGGGAAAGCATTTCTCTTGGTAAACCTAGTCGTTTCAAGCTCCCAGGGATCACTTTCTCGGCAAAAAATTTTTGGCCAAAAATCTTGAAATTGGATCTCGCTTAACGAGCGGAGGTTGGCCAAAATTCAAATTTTATGTGAAAAATTTTTTTTCTCCATATTCGTCTTTTTCGGTCCAAAATGTCCGGGAAAGCATTTCTCTTGGTAAACCTAGTCGTTTCAAGCTCCCAGGGATCACTTTCTCGACAAAAAATTTTTGACCAAAAATCTCGAAATTGGATCTAGCTTAACGAGCGGAGGTTGGCCAAAATGAAAATTTCAGGTGAAAAATTTTTTTTCTCCAAATTCGACTTTTTCGGTCCAAAATGTCCGGAGACGCGTTTGTCTTGGCAAACCTAGTCATTTCAAGCCCACAGGGATCAATTTCTCGACAACAAATTTTAGGCCAAAAATCTCGAAATTGGATCTCGCTTAACGAGCGGAGGTTGGCCAAAATTCAAATTTTAGGTGAAAAATTTTTTTTCTCCAAATTCGACTTTTTCGGTACGAAATTTCCGGGAACGCATTTCTCTTGGCAAACCTAGTCGTTTTTAGCTCCCAGGGATCACTTTTTCGACAAAAAATTTTTGGCCAAAAATCTCGAAATTGGATCTCGCTTAACGAGCGGAGGTTGGCCAAAATTCAAATTTTAAGTGAAAAATTTTTTTTTCTCCAAATTCGACTTTTTCGGTCCAAAATGTCCGGGAACGCATTTCTCCTGGCAAATCTAGCGGTTTCAAGCCCCCAGGGATCACTTTCTCGACAACAAATTTTTTGCCGAAAATCTCGAAATTGGATCTCGCTTAACGAGCGGAGGTTGGCCAAAATTCAAATTTTAGGTGAAAAATTGTTTTTCTCCAAACTCGACTTTTTCGGTCCAAACCCTCCGGAAACGCATTTCTCTTGGCAAACCTAGTCGTTTTTAGCCACCAGGGATCACTTTCTCGACAAAAAAAAAATTGGTCAAAATTCCAGACTGTAGATTGTACAGAGTCAAGAGTATACTGCCGTACGCGCCATAGCAGTCGCATTCTTGGCTTGCACCAAGAACACAGTTGAGCAGAAGTTGCCTCGGCCGAGTATCGAACATACGAGTCCGTTACTCTACCGATTAGGCTACCTCTGCCTCTCAAAAATCCAGAAATCACCTCCCCCATTTTATGTCTCTATTGGGCACACACAGACGGGACTGGGGTGCGCTTGGGGGGGAAAAAAGTCAAGCCTTACCTTCACGAAGTCGTTGATGAACTGTAATGTGTCGATGGGTGACTTGCAGATATCATTGATCTCCATAATGGTGTTAAAGGAGCGCTTTCCCCAGCTCGTTGTGAACGTCAACTGAAAAAGTGTAAGCAGATTTTTGTCACACTTACCTTTTTGAGGCTTTCTGTGGCGGTGGCGCGCAGAGGAGGAAGTGGCAGATAAGGGTGTCACTCCGATGTCATATCAGCTCAAGTGTTACGACGAAAATAACAGGATTGTGCTGCGGGAAGGTGTGAAAGATATACACTGAAACATTACCTGAGCTCGGGCCCGAGTTGCTGCAAGAACCAGTGATAAGCCAATCAAAATAAGGTAGCACGTATTGCGATTCATCATCATTCAGAGCCTCCTTTCCGACAACGATCCCGGGACTTTTATGCGTGTCTCAAACACAGGTACGAGAAGAGATGAAGACACGGAAAAAGTGACGTCTCTACTACGTCTGGGGGTGAGAAGGAGAGAAAGGGACTCCGCTCAGTGAAGTGAACCGATTAATTGTGTTGAATGTTTGTGACAGACTTGGCACTTTTATACCATGGACGCAAGCGGAAAAAGTTGGGCGAAAGAGCCATAAACGTAAACCCAAACTGCCGGCCTCAAATCACTCGCCCTAAATTTTTTATTTGATTTGTTCTGAGCCTTGCCATCTCATAGGTCTCCCACACGGCATTGTTGATTCGATGTAGAGGGAAGTTTATTTTCAAAAGCCACCAGCTCTCGTAATTATCGAACCGCTCATAATTTGGATGAATTTATTTTCGGACGCCGATTATTAGCTCATGCGTTACAGAAATATCTGCGTCGACTGCTGTTGTGTCGAACATTTAATTTGGAGGGTAAATGGTTATGGCAGACATCGATATTGGTGGAACATTGGTGATGTGATTTAATTTGGGTTATATGAAAAACGTGTGGACCGTAAATTTCTTACGAATATTGGCCTAAGTAAACTCTGGGAGAATGAACAAATCGTTTCGGGTCGTAACTCGTAACTCGTAGAAGTCCATTTGCAAGTCTGTGGCGGAAGCTCGGTTGGGGGTGACGGCGACTGGCCTTATGGATAGGCTGACACATTTTTACTATTTGACCTTTAAAATGCCATGAAAAATATCGGAAGAGCTGAAAAAACTGAGAAATTCAGGTTAAAGGTCTCTTAGAAAAACTCGCTTAAAACCCAGAAAATCCTTCAAGAAGCCTTCAAAAGCCCTGAAAACTTCCCCTGGAAAGCATCAAAGTCAAAGTTAAAATTGGAATTTTAGTTCCTTCCCCCCAGTTCTACAGTGTGACTTTTGAACGTTGTAGCGTCACATTACTCAAAAATTCAAAATGGCCGCCGGAAGTTTTCAACAATTGTTTTTTTAAAGTTTGGAACCTGGCGGTCATAGCTGCGTTTAAATTTTGCCAATCGGCCCTCCCGTTTTGGAGATATGGGCCTCCAAAGGGATCCATGTCTGAAAACCTGAAATTCTGAGAGTAAGAGGGTGCAAACTTTGAAAACCTTTTATTCCGAAACGGCTTATTGAATTTGGCTGAAATTTTGTGTGGTTACAAGTGCTATTGTTAAGTTAATAAAAAATATAATATAACATATAAAGCTTATACATATTTGTTATATATTTAGCCGGATCGCACCACTCCTTCGATTTTAGCGATCCTAAAACGCCCATACCTTTTACTTGGCTTGGTTCCGGTGAGGTAAAATTTAAACAGGCCCAGACCGACGGACATTCAAGTCCATGCAAGTTTTTTTCCCTCTCGCCAAATTAACGAATATCTCGAAATGCTGAATGTGTACCTTTCCACGGGGGAGGAAGCGAGGAATCAGGAGCAAAACAATGCGGTTAAACTCAACAATAGATGGCCGATGTTAATTTCTAGCTCGGAGGATCCAAAATGAGCGAGTGCTTTTAAATTTCCCAGCGATGATGACAAAGGAAAATTCCCCGTCAAAATGTAAGACATCCTCTTGCGTACAGACTCTTTGTTTGCCACTTTTCCTTCAGTTTCTTTGATCTTCGTGAGCTCATCCTCTTCCCCGTACCGCACTTTTGCCTCGTAACAGCATCAAAAAATTTATTTCAATTATACAACCTACTCAGCAACCTGCCTCTCGGTTAGATAACTACCTAAACGATGTCTCGCAAGAGCTCAAGCCCCCGCTTTGGGAGGACGAGAGAGAGACAGGGAATAAAAATTCATAAATCACGCCACGCCAAAGATGGATGACGATATGTTTGCCAGTCGTTTCAGCAGAGTATTCCAGCGTAGCATAAATGCGGATGTAATACGAATTGTTTTTGTTTATCTTCCGAATGCTATGCCAATCTTTCGGTTCGTTGACTGCGTTACAATCAACCATCATCGGGAAAGGTCTCGCATCTTCGTCATCACAATAGTCATTCATACAGCAATGTGAATAAACAAATATTGTGTTTTGTGAGCCTCCTTTTTGTCGGGGACGGGACGGAATCTCAATTTAAAGAGAAACGAGGACTTCTGGGCTTCTTACAAATTTTGAGACTTTACGACTCCCGAAAAAGTTTTGGCATGAATTTAAACTTTTTTACGATCCCATATGCTTTAAGATGTTTTAAAGACGCTGCAAAATCATCAAATCAAATCATTAAATGGTAGAATGGAAGTTTCTCAACCCGAGCAAATTACAGTGAAGCCACTGAGGGGCTTCTTTGGGGCTCATGCGCTCCGAACGGGTGATTGCAGAATACATAGAAACAAAACTACTCAGGGAAAACGCCAAAATCGAACGGTTGGTCCAAATCCCAAGACTTCAGGACATTGAGGGCTGATTGAAAAATATTTCTTCTCCCTTTTGATATGGAACCACGATGGATGGACGCGGCCTGTACATTTTTATGAAATTTAGAGTCTGTCTAAAATTTCATATCTCGTGGTTTTCTGGAAGTTTAGGTTATTTTTTATATAAAAAAATTTATTGTAAGAAAGCCTTGTTTATATGTAAGCCTATAGACATTTGGATCCCCCGAGCAAGATTTACATAACATAGGCTGAGCTGAGTACACAATCTCATCTAATAGAGCATCTAACAGGCTTGAAGCCACAAAAGGACTCACGTCACTATTGTGTTACTTCTCGATTCAAGTATAAAAGAAGGCAATTAATCAAACAGAATCACATTCGATCAGAAGAACTGCTCGAGAACAGTACTTACCTACCAATCGCTGAGCTACCGAAGATTAGGAGTTGAAAGACAAATAAGTGGTGATAAGAGCAATTTGAGATAGCAGAGAAAACGACTACAATATGGCCAATACAAGGATTATCGGACTACTTCTAATTACAATTTCGCTTTTCGCAATTTGTCACTGTCAAGTAAGTTTTAATTGAACATAAATCGGAGCCGGGGGAAGTCAGCTAGACACGCTTCCGGGAGATTAGTGAGCAATATTGTGGCCTAATGAATTTTAATTGAATCCTGAAAAAGTGTGCTCGTGACAAAGAGTTTGAGCCCGTGGCGTTAATTTTAACTTCTTCAAGCGCGTTAATGCACTTTTCACGTCCACCGTATTTGCATAATCTTCTGCTCCGTGCGCCTCCAACGACGCTCAGTTTAGTCACCAAATTAAAAACGAATTTAAAAACGAGTCGGATGCCTTTTAATGAAGAATATTGTGCTTAACCGTAATGAATTTTATTCATCAGATAGCTCATCTCTCCTCTCCCTGTCGGCTCGCTTTCGAGAGGGAGGGGGTTCAGGCAGGAGCGTTTTTGAATTGCAAACGAAGACAATTGCATTGTGAAGTGCAGGAACGTGCTTTTTGACTGGGATCGTGCAAATGATGAGGCTTCCTCTGGGGAGATAAAAATAGTGTAATGGGAGTAACCGGACGGGGATCTGAAGAGCTCGTTAGCCGTGTAATTTGAGAGGTAGTGGCGCTCTCGAATAATTCGGATGGAAATTCACAGTTGTAATGAGCACTCTGGCGTAAGTCAGGTGAATCAATCAGCTCTAATGGCTTCTTCATTTTTTTTTACATTCTTCTGTCTGTCTGTCTGTCTGAAGTCTCTAAACCAGAAGATCTAGGGAGCTGAAAATTGTGAAGGAAAAAATGTCTTAAAAATACTCAGATTCAAATTGATTTTTTTTTGCAGCTGACATTCACGCCGGCGTGGGGAAAGCGAGCTTCAGCGGTGCTCGGTGGAAGCCAGTCTCCAATGCAGAATCTCCTACTCGCTGCAGCCACTGCTGGGACTCCGGATGCCATCAATTCCAGTTCCTCACCCACCTGCAAAACATCCATTGAGGCTCTGATGCTCATCCACCGCCTCATACAGGTACGCTGCTCACCGAGTTGCCTTTTAATTTACAATTTTCTTTTAATGCGCACAAGTGCATCGAGCATTTTACTCAACATTTTACCCATGAAGGATGATTAAAACTTTTCTCTCTCTCTCTACTTTTGCCCTGCCTGCCTACCTGCCTGTGTGCGCTTGAAACGAAAGACGGAAGCTCAGAAATTAATTGACTGCAGCCAGAAACGAGATGTAATGAATTGAGCCTCAGCGACAAAGCTACCTTTCATCACCAAACCTGCATCTGCACAGCGTTTTCGCATTTTTTATTAACTTCCAAACAACATTTTTCCTCATCCTCTCCACCACCATGGCGCACATGCCATCGCTCGGCTGTGGGCGCAAAACAACGCGTCGCTGGCTGAAAAGTAATAAGAAACAACGCAGAGCTACGAGGAGGCACAAAGGAACGACGAAGAGTGGCGTTTTAATGAATTCTTGCGTCCGTCATGTCGCAGAGACGACACTACCACCTACCTTTTGGGACGCAATAAGAGCCCAAACAAGATGCTAGAATGGAGTCACACAAAGCTGGATGTTAAGCTGTTGTGGCATCTTGGTTCCTCGATGCTCTGCGTGTTGGCAGCCCCCAAGCGTCATTCAAACGACAAAGGACAATGTAAAGTGACCCAATATAAAATCACGTTACTCTTAAGCTAATCTTTAAATATATAACTGTTGAATAAATACATACTATTAAAACTGACAAGGACCAGCTTAAGGCACCCGAGGATGCTCCTGGGGGAATTATTGGAAAGAAGATAAACATATTTTGAGACTTAGAATTTTTAATTTTAAAACACTTGGACAATTTTTGGCGTTTTTAAGTTGTTCGGAAGAGATTCCAACTCTCATTTGCATTTGTTTCTCCCAAACCCCTTGTTCAACTTCAAATGACTTCACAAAATTCCCAACAAACTGATGAAAACATTTTTTTTTTCAAAAACGGTATTTTTTAAAAATCTCAAAATTTGTCGTTTTGTGTCTAATTTAATGGCAAACATTCACACAAAATTTCATGAATTTTCAGATATCACTTTTTGAGGTATGGCAGATTGAAGGGCGAAAGTCCATACAACTCGTTTTTCGATTTGTTAGTTTCGACCTCGAAGAAGCCAGAAAAATTACCTGCGAGCAAAGGAATGACAGAGCAGAGGTGTAGCAGTATGAAGTCGTAGAAGCAATGAACTTGGAGCAAATAAAAATGATTGACTCCCCCCAACACACCATAAACTCCCCAAACTAAGCCCATTAAGCGTGCAAAGATCCGTATTTATTGCCGAGTTTTATGACTTTTGCCAAACTACAGATCTAATAAATCGTCCCACTGGACTCGGAATGCGTGTCCCTTAATCAACGGCCGCCATGGACGTCGCAGATGGGGATGATGATGCGGAGGTGGCTACCAGGGACATTTTGAATTGCATCAGCACCAGCAAGTACGTACAGATGAAAGTGATACTCTGTAATAAACAAAACGAATCAACTGATGGCGGTGGGAAAAAAAGTCCACTCTGTCGCAATTTGGCACGTTTTCGAGTGCAATTAAAATCTTTCACATCGCTTCACATGTGCCATTCCGGGACATCATCGACACTCACCGAAGTAATCAATCCCCTGTCAACGTCTGCGTACCCATTTAAATTCATAACGGGAGGGTTTTTCTGAATGGCAACGAGGAACATTTCAATCTCCCGCTTTACCGGTTCGCTCGTGTGCATCAAGTCAACATGGAAGAGGTATTCTTGAAAGTTATATCCCACTTCTGTTGAAGCATGATGCGCTTGATTGCAGATAATGAATAGGATGCACATGCAGTAGCAGACAATTATGATCATGCCGATTTCCTTGTACGTGAAGCCATGGTCAATGATTTCGCTTAACGCGCCATAAGTCGCGATGATGGTCATAAAGAAAATCATCATGAGGTAGAGACTGTAGACGTTGCCGTTGACTCGGGCTGCAAATGGGACCAGAAGGAGGAGAGTTATTGGAGGGAGGGAGGTGTAAGTTTTCCACTTTTACAGCTCGGATTATTTCTTCTAACTCAACCATTTTTCGTCGTCACCAAGAGTTGCTTAAAGAGGAAACTTTAAGGTTTTCCCAAACAAAAAAACCAGAGACGTTATTAGGGAGGTTAAGCTTAAAGGTGCATTTTCAAAGATTTTGAGAAGACCAAACTTTCAGGACTCCTAGCTCCGTCCCTGTACATGATAGGGCTCATATATGGTACCCTGATTTACTAGATTTTTCACAGACTACAACATACTGAAATTTCAGCTCAATCGGATGTAATATAAGGAGTTTTCACACAAACGTAAAACACTCCCCATTCCTCCCCAAGAGGGGATGGTGATCTGAAATTGGGCAAGCTGGGCTCTACAGCCTGTGCCCTACACGATGCTAAAAACCACAGCTCTTTAGCTGTTCTGGTTCTTGAGTTATAAAATTTCGGACAGACAGACAGACAGCAAAGCGGCCACAAAAGTGCATTTTTTGCAAAATGCTGAAAATGCCCTAAAAATCAGAGACGTTACTAGGAAGGTTTTTCCCAAGCCCATAAAGTCACACAAAAACCTGCTGTACAACAACAAAAATGGGGAGGGAGAAAAATGTCTTCAAAAGTAGCCAGATCCTGGGCTTACTTAAGCAAAGACACCATCCCCCAATGGTTGCGTGTCTCTGCTAGACCACTCCAGCAATTCGAGGCTCAAGCGTACCCAGCTTCCCCATGGTGCGACTCAGGTCGAGCCAGAGGTTGCGAAACTCGGCAATCTTATGTGCGGAATCCTTCGTATTGATGGCGTGCGTTAAATTCTTGATGACCAGCCTGCTGATGAAAATGAAGGCTTCGCAGTTGATGTACCTAAAAAGGGACCCATGTGAAAGAGGACACCAAAGCCCGAAACGGGCTCAAAATGCTCACCACAAGCCGCAGAAGCAATTAAGAGTGGAAATTATATGGTAATAAGCGAAAGTATGCCACCACGGAAAATCATCTTGCAAATAACACTCGGCCAGCACAAATGCGACACTTGCCACCCACGAAACCACACATGATGTCCACGTGAGTTTGGCATGCTCGCTGAACTCGACGGGCGTTCCCATGATTTGGACGTACTTGACTTGAAAGTGAGTCCAGGTGTTTTTGAAATCCGCCACTTTATGAGTGTTTCGCCACGAGGCGAAGGGCAGCAGGAAGTGGACCAGCAGGATTGATATGAAGATAATCTGGTGGATGATGACGTCAAAGCGACGGTCCGTGGACGCCATGAAGTCCATGAGCCGGGCCCTGAAAACTTTTTGAGAACGTATGGGGTGGTTAGAGCTGGGGGGAAAAGCCTCTTACCCAAGAGCACGAGGATGGACTCGATGGAGAACACGAAGTAGGCCCACAGGGTCGCCCTGGAGAGCCAGGAGAAGGTGGTGCGGGGGCCGCTGCCGTTGTGGCTGGTACGAGAGATCGGCACGACGCCCATGATCTGGAACAGCACCAGCAGGGACTTGGTCTCGCGGTAGAACGAGTCGTAGCGGTCCAGCACCGACGAGTTGGTCTCCTCGATGTGCTCCCGGAGATGGAAGTCCTTGCCCATGTGGCCATCTGCAAGGAAAGCAGCAATTGTGGCTCACAAGGGACATGACTTTTTGGATTTTTTCATCTTTATTACTGTGGAGATGGATTCTCTCTTTTTGTCGAATCTCAACATGTTTAACTCCTTCGAAAGAAGATTTGCTGGAAGATGGAACAGTGATAACTCAAGACCTCAAGCAAAAATTGGGAGTTTTAAAAAAATGTTCCACCCTCTGAAGGCTTTTATCTGCTGAAAATTCCACTCCTAAAAACACCCTGCAAGCGAGAGATCCACTCACCTTCATTCAAGTGCTGCAGCTTAATCTTGATCCTTTCATTATCCGTCAGCTGCTGCCGCTGGTTGGGATTTACGACGTTGCTTTTCAATTGTTCAAGCTTCACCATGCTGGCACGTCCAAAGTCGGAGTGGAACTGAACCAAGGGGCTCGCATTCCTGCCCCGAAGCCATCAATTTAGGAATGTAAATAATACTTAAAAGCGAATTAGCTCCGCCACCCGGCACTGGGAGGCTCCAAAATGCATATTTCATGTCAACTTTAGCCCGTTCTGTGGCCAATTCGGTGTGTTTTACATAATTCAGTGGGAGCGAAACTTGACCACTACAGCGCGCACTTCTTCATTTGCAGCCGCACACCGCGTGCTTGCCTCACCTGGGGGAAAGGGAGGTGCATTAGTGTTTTACAAATTACTCTGGCACGGCAAATTTTTGTGTTATCAGTGCGGAAATAAATGTTTCGGATTTGTATGGATATGCAGATTGTTGGAAATTTCAATTAAACTTGCATTAAAATGAAATTGTTTTGTATCGCGTTCGCATGACCTGCCTATCTTTGGCGTGCCATACGCCATTCTCGACGCTTTTTGTTCTTTGCCTGCCACAGCCGCTGCACTGCAAATCCATCGGCCCGGCGCAATTGAGCTATCTCTGGCTTTGAATCAAATTGAAATTTTATCTCGATTTATGGGCCTTTCTCCGTTTAGTTTGACGAGAGAGAGAGAGAGCATAATTTTCCGGGGCTTCTCTGAGGTAATTTAGGCACCCATAGAGCCCAATTTCTAGAAAGGAACACCTCATACTTTCTAGAGAGTGACCTTCTTGATCGCAAAAGCAAGGTCTTTTGGTCTGTGTTAAATTCAGCAAACAATAAAGCGATACGTAACCTACATAAACATAGAGACTTTGACTAGAGAGGGGACGAAATTTACCTCTCTAGTCTGTCCTCTATAAGTTATATATATTTCTCACCCACCATGAACAAAAGGAAACAGGCCAAACAAGCTCTGACACCCCTCTAGCAAAAGCCTTTACTAAATAAAGCACCACAGCTATTTTCCAGCAGACTGCAAAGCGAAAATTAAGTGCTCTAGTCCACCGCTCATCGAACGTGCTCTCACCCCTTTGCGTTCCACCTTCACGGCTCCCATTCACGGATGTGTTATGATCAGCAAACGTGCGAATTACAGCATTCACCCGACTAATCGCGAAAACAAGGCAATTTTAGGCGGGTGACACGTGATTCAAATTAAGATTAAATCGCGAAAACACTGAAGGCGGCAAATTTTGACTGTCTAAAAGCAATTAGAAGCAGATCCCAGCTGCCAGAGAGTCGTTCAAACTTTGACCTTCCGCGGGCTGACGTCAGTGTCGGGCGGGGAAATCACGTAGTTGGGAGAAGGCAGAGTGGTGACTTCTTAATCAGAGAAAATATTTTATCATCACAATTGTTTGAAATTTCTTGAAATGCCTGTCATGGCTTGCAACTACTTTCCGCACAGACTTTGTAAATTCATCATCGTCACGCTCTTATCGCCTCATACTTTCTTCTGCTCCTCAGCTCCAGCTCGGGAAACCGGAGCAGGCAAGAGGAATGCTTAGATTGTTTTCTGGCGCAACCGAAAGGAAAGCGAGCATGAAGAGACGGCGAGTGCAGCAACAAAAGAGCCAGTAGCGAGACAAAACAAACATTAATTAGGTCAGCTTGACATCGTCTCATTAAATTACAAGCTTTGATATATTCCGCAGCAGTCGTCGGAGAGCAGTGGAGTTGGGAGGCGACGAGAGCGGGGATGAGCTTAACCGGAAGTGTTTTCCAGCTGATCTCCGGAAACAAGCTAGGCAGGCTGTGCTACTTCAAAGCAAATCTGGGAATTGTGAGCTTAGCAAGAGATGTTTTAAGCAGCTTAGCATGAGCGGTATAATAATCTCTGGAACCTGCAGTGGACTTAGAGCAACTGTAGTAGAGACCTTTGAATCAATAATCCCGGACAATGTCAATTTTTCACGCATTTGAAGAGAGCTGAGAGCACTTCCTTGTCCCAGTCATTTAACCCTCGAGTTAAATATCAAAAAATTACACAGAAAAGTTCCTCATATTCGCAAGTGGAAGCCTCCAGGCATGCACTTAATTGGATCCGTCTGGGCGAGTGAGTTTTGCTGGCTATGATTTCCTGCTCTTTTATTTATAGCCCAAATTCCCCGGAGAGATTCGGGCTGGTTATTAAATATGGAAACTTCAACAAAGAGAAATAAAATTACACGTCTCGCATGTTCCAGCCGACGGCAAAACCATCAAATAACTTTCCCCAATCCCCCGCTGCCAGCGACGCCGCATTCGTCATTCACTCATTTTCCCAAAAGCTATTTTATATGTTCTAATTTTGTTTACGATATTAATTGAGTTTTCGATTATGCATACGTACCCAATACTCGATTGATTGGCTGACATTCGGCTTGGGTGGTGATCATGGAGGGGAGTAGTGGGATTTTTGAATTGATATTGCCAGCAACGTAGCTACTACAATTTTTTAAGGAAGGAACTTGTATGGGTAGAGAACGAGAATCCATCTCCATCGGACAACAGGACTCAGAGCGAGGATTTGGACTATAAAAATCTAGACTCTAGGATCGGGAAAAGAAAAAACTTGAACCAAAAATTCCGAGCCCGCCTCTGTCAACTGCCGAAATACACTGAGCACTAATAACAGCCCAATCTGGCATTATCTCTCCCCCGAACCGACATAGATCCAGATTATTTGTGGCTGTATTAATTACACATAAGTAACTTGGTTCCCATGATGAGGGTTTCTAATCACATGAGTAACTTTTGTCATAAACTCGTAAATTCGAAATCGATGCATCTGCACATGACCCGTATCCAATAGTTGCGAACAAAATGCTCACCCTAATTGACTTATCAGTGTTTTGATCTCCTTTCCAGGACGGCAAACGACGAGGAGGAGCATGCTGGCGCCACGGGTGAGCACTTGAGAGTTGTGGGAAGGTCAAAACAAAGGCAATAAAATTCGGGGAACCATGAGGACAACGGAACCGAAGATAATTTCGCCTTAATTGAGTGTAATGCCTTTCAATCATTGAGTTAAATTAAATGTACAAGGTTCACGCAAAGCCGGGGAAGGAGAGAGGGGTCCGGAGTGGCGGAAATCAAACAAAGAAACAAGCAACTTTCTTCTCGAAAGTTTACAAAACTTCTCTTGACACTTTGCCGTCATGCGGTTCTCCGACTGGGCTGCAATATTTTAATTTCGAGCTCACTTTGGAGACTGTGATAACAAGTCCAAATGGCGATGGCGAAAAGCAACAATAAAACGAGAAATAACAATAAAAGACAAAGCAAGGATCTCTTAATTGTTTTTATGAACCTTGTTGGCGAGATTTATGGAGTACAAAAGCGTACAGCTAATGACGGAATGTTGGGGAAATAAAAAAGACAGTCAAAAGCGCTCATTCTTCATTAAAATTGTAGTATGTATATAATTCGATGATTTAATCCCGCACTTTATGCTAATTTTCTGTTTATTTGTTTCGCACTGGCCCCCGCCAGTCTCTTGAGTGGTTTCCCGAGGCATAACACCCACACTGGCGCCACTGCTGGACCGACTTAAGAGTTTCCTTGACGCCTGTGAAAAAAAATTTGGCCACTTTGTTACGACAATGAAGCGTTGCTGTAATTGTCTAGTTTCAAATGTGGGAGAGTGGAAATTTTCGTCGAGGATTTAATCTTGGCGTGGCTCTATTCATTTTTGGAAGAGCCATAGAGTCAAATTTTTGATGTTATTTAACTCCCTTTGTCTTCTCGGCACACTTCAAATCCTCTCCGGTCTCGTAGAATCTCTCGAGGTTCACAATGGCCTTGAACAGTTTGGCTTCATTTTTTATAAAAATTTCTAAAGCCTATAAAATCATTTGAGTTTCTCGAAAGCCTTGGAAAGTTTATGAAAAATATCTGAACAAAAGACGAACGGACAAAAGACGTTGATAAAACTTTTCTGGAAAGCCCCGAGGCCTGTATTTTGCTTGTCTCGTCTCCATCATCAGCCAAAGCAGCTTATATCCACAAAATGAATTGCTTTAAGCTTGTCAAATGACGAAAATATGAATATTATGACGCTAATATGCATCTTCATAAAACTTATTAACTGCCTTTTCTATCGGAGCAGGCTCATAAAAAAAGACCATGATACAAACTTTGCAAAATCTTTCGCAATCTCGCTGTTAGAAGCTCGTAGCTCAGCTCAACCTGGCAGGAGAATTACCATGAGTGGTGCTCCCATCACGTCATGTTGTAATAGATGTAATTTTACTTCGCTGCCAGCGCTTTGTGTGCTAATATGCACACTGAACTGCCTCCCTCTCACTCGCTCTCTCACCCACACACGAGCTGCAATGTAAAAGTGACGTTTTAGCACATATCTTGCGCACCTTGGAAAATTTAATTTTCCACGCTCAGACCCCCTGCACGAGCTCCGACTCGCTTTAAATGGGATGTGATGTGGAACAGTAATAGCAGGAGACATTTTATGCATTTTAATAGACATTGTTGCCAAAAGGTACGTTGCTGTATCCTCGTCATACGGTGCGTTCTGATGTTGCATCGTCGATATCCGTAAATTAGGGATTCGGTTTTTGAAGAAGTTTGTATTGACATCTGTCTATCTATAGATCTGGGTTTTCTGGAGCTTTTAAGAGGAACAAGGGGTTAAATAAAAAATGTTTTCTCTCCTCTACACTTTTTAGTCATTAAACTTGCTGTTTTTAATTATGTAGATTCATGGAAATTAATGGAATCATATATTTCCCAGAACGGTAACTCTAATTATGAATATCGCTGTTCTATCTGAGTTTTACCCCGTTCCCACAGCCTCATTCCTCGTGGACCTCAAAATAGTTTTACCTCATTTCCCTGCTCTTACTTATTATGGAGTTCAGCGAATCCATCTGCTGGAATCCTCTTGTCTCGAAAGCTTCCGGAAAAACCATGGCACACAAAGGCTTGGGGATTTTCCCAGGAAGCGCCGAACTCATAATAACGCTGATTATTGCTGATTCAATTTGCTTCCATTTCTCTTCCTTTTCACTCCCGCACGTCCCGCCGTCATCATATTTCCCACAAACTCAGCGCTTTCCTCCCCACAAAAACAAATATTCTCAGAAAAAAAAAAATCTTACGCCAGCTGACTTGCGATCATGGCGCATTATTGACTGATTTATTTTTACATTATGGAAGACGTGTATTCACAACATCATCCATTTTGGAAGGGGAAGGGGAGCTCTTGGAATCGGAGGAAATATTGTTTTCCTCGTAGTCAATTCTTGTGTGGGAAGAAAAAGTTGTTATTTTATGCAAGCACAAGCGTTTACGGGGAGTGAGAATAGCAAAACATTCGACATACATGTAGCAGTAATGGAAAAATATTGGGAAACCGCAACTCTAACCACACTCACAAAATTTGTATTCAACTCGGGGGAACCGCTTTTAGGATATCGTCACAAACCAGAAGTTGCCTGGCAGAGCGAATCCCGAGAAAAATCAAATCAACGCGAGGCTGTCAGTCGAATAAGGATTCGAGGGTACTTGAAATGACAAAAATAACATTCAATTCATTGTGGAGAAGTGTGTTCGTTCCGTGTGAGATGAAAAATTTGGCGTCTCCAGCGGGGGCTTTGTTGGCAGTAAATTGAATAAGTTACGCAAGGAGAGAGAGAGAATGGGACCTGATTTCCTCCGCATGGTTTTACTCTCCGAGTCCTGATTTACAGTCGTGGGGCTTTGTGTGCTCTAAGCGAAATTAAAGCTCCAATACTGGGATTCCAGGAGCTGCCGCACGGTGATCCAAATCCTGCTTTACTTGGAAGATTTTTTTTTTTGCTTTACATAAATTTAAGTAGATTTTTAACGAAAAGCATTTTTACATTTTTTATGGAATTTTATATTTTAAAACATTTGAACAGAGTTGAGCACCTGAAGCAAAAATTAATTCACAAAACGTCGAACTCCGCATCTCGAGATTTTCCATGTTAATTTTTGTTTGCTTCATGCAAATTTGTTGTTCGCAAATTTGTCATAAAAAATTTATCAATTTAAAAAAAATTAATTAGTGCTCCCAAAAGCATATTTTTACACATTTTTTTGCTTCAAAAATTTATTTTTCCTTGAAACTCTTTCTAACCAGAAATCATCTTTCTAAAAGGTTCCTAGCCGAAACTCTCGTCGTTAGAACACTGCGTGGTGAAGGCAAAAAAATATTCAAAATCCAGCATCGTCGGCTTATGACCATAATATAAATCCAATAACAATAAAGACGGAGACATCGACGATCACCATGATGATGATTTAACAATAAAGAGCACCATCAAACTGTCAACAAAAGATTTTTTCGCTCTACTTTCTATTCAGAGCATGAGAGGGAGAATATGTCGAAAGTATCACTGATAGACCCCGTCTCGGTCGCGGACGAACCGGGAGGAGAGACGAAGAGAATGGAAGTCAAGTGTCAGAAAATCATAAAGTGGGGAACGGCAGAACGAGGCGCACCAATTTAATCATAAGCCATGGCTTGCATGCAATTGAAATATTCAAGAGCGCCTCAATGGAGCCCGACTGATGCTCAACCTGCCTCGTCTGCCGACACCAAGCTACAGAGTTACAATGTTTAACATGAATAATATCGCCTCCTCAGCTCCCACCAGAACATCTTGTTCCGATGCAGCTCTTCCTATCTCCTAGCCCAAATCTTTGCTGCACGAGACAGGTACACTTTTAACCTGCCGGGCTTATGACTGCACATGTTATCTAGAGGGGTTAGGGCATGTTCAGGAGACTGAGAGGAGACGAGAGAAAATTCAATATTGCCATTTGCTTGTTGAGACTCCTGGCATGGGTGTCACTTGTAATCTTTTATGTGTCGCAAGATTGACTCTGTGGCAGCTCGGAAACCGACTTTCGGGATCTCTTTGTCGGCTCTACCAGACTGGAAACTAGATGTAGATGTCCCTAGGGGAAGTCTTATATTGGCTTTAAAGAGGTAATTTAAAGACCTGACGCATTTGTCTGGAGACCTCCTACGTCTCAAAAAAGCAAAGAGACTCTTCTCTTCTTAAGTAGGGCATCGGAATGAACAATATACAAATTATTCCACGTGTTCAGGAGGTGGGCGATTTCAAGATTCTGTGGAGTGAACTTCTACGAAAACCAAGGACTTTTTACTCAGCTTAGATAATTTGACTTCCTGTGTTATTTTTGCCTTCGAAAAAATAAATTACTGGAAATTTGTTGGAGAAACCTTTAAAATCAACGCTCTATATTAAGTTGCTTTTGCAGCTGAATTGTCATTATAGGAAAAGTTAATAGAAAAGCCTTACTGCAGAAAACAAGAAGCCTTTAAAAACGTGTTTAATGGTCGCTATTTTTTGCGCTTTCCTTCGATATTTATTTTTGGCGTCCTCGATCCGATTAATTCCAGACAGAATCCTCTTTTCGAATAAAATCTGTCTGGTCTGGGATTCTCCCTCAATTTTATGTATTCAGGTTGATAAAAACTACTGTCTAGACATCAGCTTTCAGGATTCGAAGTCTTACTTCAAAGCTTTCCAAATCTGTCAAAGGCTACATGTCATAGGCTTATGAAACCCGAGATGACACTCAAAACAAACTTGGAAACAAGGCCAATTTGGAGCTACTGAACGACCCGGTTCATGTGCTCGTCTGACCCGTAAGCCGGATCAAGAAATGCATTATTTACGTAACATTACTCCTCAGAACTGTCATTCGACGAAACAACAAGTAGGAGCAATCGAAACTTCGTACCACATCTTTATCATCGTCGTTGCCGCAATCAGTAGGAGTCTTGCTGAACTTGCCTCCTCGAGATAGTTTAATGAATCTAATACCTACGACTTGCTGCCTCCTTCCTCTCCCTTGCCAAGACATGCTGCTAACCTCAACAACTTTGACGACAAGAGATATTTCATGAACCACGTCGATGGTTGGCAAACTATGGGCGGCATACAACATCGTGTAATTGAAAATTTCAACTAAATTTAACATTTTCGTCACATTTGCTTTTTAATCTAAATCGTGGTTTAGCCGAACCCCGAGGCCCGCTCCGAGTCAATTTGGCAAGTAAACACGGCACTGAAGAATTTCGAACTCCCCGCTGACGTGAGGAATGCCGATCGGAAATTTCGAGCTGCGGTCTGCGTCATCGTGCTTGTTCGTCAAAATACGGGGGAGGAAAAAAAATTTTCAACGAAGCACCACCCATCCCCTCTCGCACTGGGTCATGAACATGATCCAATTGTCGATGACAATGCCGTGTAGGTCCGCACATTCTGATATTCCCATGCTATCCCGTTGTTGGCCTACAACAATAATAATAAGCAGAGTAAACAATGTATGTGAGGCACGTACAGTTCGTTAGAATCCTTGGATATCACCGAGCTCGCTCGCTCGCTAATTGACTGACATTTTAGATTCAGAGTTATAGCACGCAAAAAAATGATGACAATGATGATGATAATGTTTGCATACACACGGCAATATATGAGCGGCTATCACAACATAATCTAAAAATTAAATTTAAACAAACGGCGGACTGATGGAGGGGGAGGTGGGTGTGTTTTGGGCCTCATGAGATTTATGATGAATTTTTCTTTCAGGATTTTTAGTCCTTGGGGTATAGAAATAGTTTGGCTAGACAAGACAGTTGAAGATGCTTTGAAAAGAATTTTTGAGAAGTCAATCTGAAAGAATAACCTTTTATTGGCTCAAAACTAGGCCCATTCAATTCTTGTCGCCAACTAGGCAGCTAGGGGGGAAGATTGGGACATATAATGGGCCTGAAAAAGCGTTACCCTAAGAAATCTAAGAACTAATAGCCTCAATCGGAGCTAAAATTTGTGAGTCTCTATAGAAATGAAATTGGCTCCCTGATGCTGAAAGCAGGTACTCCTACCCGGTGTGAACAAGTCTGTCCGCGGCCAGTATGGAGCGGACAGACTGCCGACAGACACAAGTCTGTCCGCGATTGGAGTAAAAGTCTATCTGCGAGGTGAGAATGATCGTTCGCAAGTCTGTCCTCGCAGACAGACTGGTAAAAACCTGGACTGGCTGGGTCAATTTTTGGCTCGGAAGTTTTTCTTTTTCCAATTTTTACTTCCGGACTACTAATTGAACGGGAATGGTGGATCGGCAATTTTCAGACAGGGTAGAGTTGAAATAAGCGCTCCAAACGAATGAGTAAAAATCCCATTTCTATTTCTAACTCCCTAGAACTGAACAAGTTTCTCTATTAGCAAACATTGGTCTCCTTTCAAGAGCTTGGCGTCGCTAAGATATCGGCAAAAGGCCTCTAAAATTTTTGATCCCACAACAGCTCTCCCCCTACACTAATCCACCCCTCCCCCTCTTCTACTCCACTCTACATTCTGTATGATTTGCAAAATGATGGAGTGCTGCCATGAATATTTGATAAAAGTTTTGAGCTAATTTCATGCATGTTGGCCGATATGTATCGCTGCTCAAACAATATTGCTCCGAGGTACAACTAGCAGCTACTCATGCACTCGCACCGTGTTCCAGATTATAGCTCGTAGCGTCTCTTCCCAAAACGCAACGCCGCGGGTTGACTCAAATTAGTATGTTGAGTGAAAAGTGAAACGCTCTGGCTCGCACATTTTCACAAAAGAGCGACGTCATTCGCACATCAACCCAAAATTTACAGTACGCTGACTCTCCTTTACACACCAACCCAGTTTCCATTTTAGCAAACGACCAGCGAGCGTGTCCCAAAACACTGACCAACATTCAGCAGAACCACTTTGCCGTCGGCCGGGTGTCATTGAATGCCCGACTCTCTCTCTCTCTCACAGGCAGTCTCTCGTTGGTACGCTGCAAGGAGGAAACGGACGGAAAAATTGCACTCAATTATGATTTTTTGTGCGCTCCTTTCTCCAAATTGCCATCAGCAAATTTGCAGAATGAAAAGTTTTCGTATATATATTTCTTTGGCACATCTATTGGTAGCATGATAGTTAGGGCTCCTGGAAATTTATAACATTTTTTTGAGCTAGACAAATTTTGTCCCCTATTTTATATTTTCTTTGATGGCTCCAGAAACAATTCCAGACACAAGTCAGCTCTCAGAAAAGCTCTCAAAAATCAACCATCTTCCTTTTGACGAAGCTTCCTGATTGTTGGTATGAAAAAATCGGGGTTGAACGTCTCTTGAGGACTGAAAAAATTCCAATAGTTATTTCTGGGAGCTCTATTTTGATACTGGCGCAGGGTGGCTCAGAGTGCGAGAAAGTTTCCCCACAAGGAGGAAGATGAATTTGGCATTGTCGGAGCGCGCTCTCGTATCCCATTTCTGTGTGAATGTGCATTATTCGCTTTTTTATTGTTTTCGTTTAAATTCATTGCAGCCGCAGCAAAAAACTACAACACTTGCCTTGCGCTAGATATTTATTATATAAATTTTAACCATCTTTTGGGCAACATATGTCAGTTGAAATATTTGCGAAACAATTTTTATGTTCATTTCTTCTATTCCTTTTATTTGTTCTCCTCTCCCCCGCCACTCACCATGTGTGTTGTATCGTTGTATAGTGTGTTCATTTGTGGTTCGTTCGAGAAAAAAAAATTGGGCACAAGGAAAATAGATGAAAAACGAGAATTTTAGTTTGAGAAGCTGAAGCAGCTGGAGAGCTGCATCGAGAGAAACTTTTGGCACAGCAGCAGTTGGGCGAAGTTTGGAGCTCTTCAATGTTTTCTGATGTTTATAAAATGGCAGAATTGAAGTTTTATGAAATTCTTCCTATCCCCAGACAAATTGCCTTCTTTTGCAGGAAACGACGTAGCTTTGCCTTGACCTCTTGCAGGATCTGCTTTACTTGGATGGCAAAAGTTTTCAGGACTTGACGTTGGAGCAACTTCGAGCTTCCGGAAAATTTTTACTTGCCATAGAAGTGTCTCGGGTTGGGTCGAGAAACGAGAAACAAATTTGAGGTTGAAAATGAAAAAAATGGTCAAGACACATTTTCTTGGTTTGATAAATTTAAAGAGCTCAGATTTTAAATACCTAGAATAGCTCCACGAAGCACAGAAAGCGAGGTCTCATCATTTGGAGATGGATTCTCGTTTATATTGAAAATCGAGAGTCTTGGTAGAAAAAGTAATTTTTTGGTGACCTTAGAACGCCCCCGCAATCCACCAAAGCTAGTCCTTGGAAGCAATTGCTGAGCTCGGCGCAAGAACGAAATGTCTCTCCATACTCATAATCCCCATTAATTACAATAAATCCCAATAATTTTCAATTGTGTTCCCCAAATGATCCAATAAATCTTCGCCGTGTTTGCTTTTGTATTTCTTTCTGATTGCCGAGATGTTTTGAATATACATGCCGCAACAAGAATCCAAACTGGGTAAACATTAGGGGTGCTCATGGAGATTCCAGGACTCGTTCCTTGCCGCACATGCAAAGTCAAAGCGACTTCCAGTTTCCCCTCCCGCTCGCACCGCCGTGCTCGTCTGTGCACTGTGTGCGGGCGAGCCAGAGGAAAACGCAGGGCATGGAAAATCGAGCACAACAGTCTCGTATGAACTATCGTCGCGTGCGGATTGTCACGACGTTTCGTTGCGTGGCATTTTGGATTCTCATGTGTGTGTTCTCTAAGGAGTTGCAACTCCCCGTCCCGAATGAGAAAAATATGTAAATTGAATTGAAGAGGAGGCAAAAAGTGCGACTCGCGAAGTGCAAGTACACGCGAGGATTACACGTTACTCAAGTAGTAATTAGGATAGTGATGAGGCAGAATTGCAAAAGCGATGTCGTAAATCAAATCGGGCCCAAGGAGAGTGAAATCAAAGCCCTTGCATGTTAATGAGTCATTACAAGTGAGCGGAGCGTGCTGGAATAAAAGGAAAATTAAAAAAGTTTTGCTCAAAAGTGGTGGCGAGAGGTGATACCTGGATACTGACTGACTTTTCCGCCACCTCCGGTTCGTGCTCGCCGCGCCGCGAGTCGTGACAAAAACACGGAAGTAAGTAGAGAGCTGTAATTTTGATCAAACAATCGCCGTGCTCGTGCAATTTGCTAAATATTGCCCGAATTACATGAATTACTTCATTAAGCACCATCATCGTCGTCGTCGTTGTCGTGGAGAAGGAACATTTTAATGAGGCGCCTGGCGCCATGCCGATCAATTTGTGCTTTATCTCCTCTCGCGACATTATCAAGCGACCAGTGCTCGTCGGAAGCAGGTGTGGATTTTCATCGTTTCCTCCTCTCTTCTGGCCATTCCGCGCCTCCCCGACACCGCTTTCGCGTGTCCTGTCTGTGAAGGAGACTTTCAAGGGCGAGCCCAGGAGTCGCTGTTTATTTCTAACGACTCCAACTTGAGAGCCCCCAAGCGCTTTTTGTACGTTTGAAGAGGAGCAAAAACACATTTTTCATATCACGTCAACTTCCACGTAGCGCATATGCAAGCATATGAAATGCTATGTAAATAGAGTATCCGAATGGTGATTGTTTGTTTTCCACTTTTTTCTCCGAACACTGCGTCCGAGAGATGCGTCGAAATGCGCGCCTTGCAGTATGAATAGCTCGGGATTAAATTGAGTGAGTGCTCTGATTTTCGCGAAAACTCGTTTCAACTTCACGAGCCCGGTTAAATGTATTTTTATCGCTCTAGAACATTTTAAATCTCGTGTTTTTATTACTGGGTATTTTGAGTTGATCCCCAGGAGGCTGTCCAGGAACTTGGTGGTAAAATAAATACAAAATTGTCGTCAGGAAAAAATTCACCTACCAGTGTTACCTCAGTAAAAAACCTTAAGGTGAAAAGCTAATAAGCCAACACTAATTATCCTAAGCACCTTTTGTGTTTCATGATAAAACTCAAAGGTTGCAGAATTCTTTGAAAATCCTCACAAGCTAACCTATTCCTCGGGGGAAGCCTGAAACTGAAATTTCTCTGCAAAGAACAAAAAGCTGGCTGTGAAAGGTAAGGGCCATTCATAAAGCTCAGGGAAATGAAAGATTCTGCTTGAGTTGTGCTTCAGAAGTTAACTCTCAATCTCTCTTTTGAAAGTTTAATCTACTTTAAAGCTTTTAAATATCCGAGAATCGAGAGTGCTCGTTAAAACTTGGCCTCAAAATAATTTCCCATCCCGTTCTAAGCATACTTAGTGGCCCAGGCAACTGTAAGAGTGGGAGGAGTTCGAATTTTTGCAATCTCGTAAGCCAAAAGCCTCTTCAAGGACGTCCTAATTCCCCCCTACTGCACTCGAAACGACTCTCAAACGACCTTAAGCGATGTTGCCCCAGACGTGAGAGCTTCCCAGTTGTGTTCCTCTCCCCTCGCACACAGGACGTGTTTCTCACGTAAACCAGTGTTTATGAAAGCACCACTTTCCTGCGTGTTTCTTTCATAAATTATTATGATTTCATTGAGCCAGTGCGGAGGCGCGATTTTTTATTTTGTCGTGATAAGATTATACGCAACAGTGGCGGAAGTGTGGCATCATATTTCACAAAACTTTATGTTTGCCGACTCAGCAAACGATACATACATATTTTTGCATGAAAGTCTGTCCGTGTGCTCGTGTGTCACAGATGTATGCGGTTTGTGACGTGCTGATGCTGATCATTTCCACTTTTCACGTTTTTCCCATTTCGAATGTTTCCTGGATGTGCTCGTTCCTTCCTCCGCCACTCCACAGCCCGTCGCGTAGTTGTGGCGAAGAGCTTTCTTCTGTTACTGGGACTTTAAAAGGGTGCATATTTTGCAAAAATGAACTACTCTCAGTCAACAGTTTGTCTCTGAAAAGATTAATACTACTCGTTTCTGCTCTTTTTAATCGGATAAGCCTCAATTTAAAAAATACCTGGAAAATCAGGAGATCTCTCTGGGTCCTAAAGCTTGGTCACAAAAAAATCCAGACACTTTCTAAAGGTTATTTTGTGTGAAACATGGACCAATTTTATGAAAAATCGGGAATCGTAGTTTCTGAAAGGGAACCGCTATGCTCCAAAGCCAAGAGCTTCTTTAGCAGTGCCCTCGATGAAACTCGAAATGGGTTAAAAGCAGCAACGCTACATTGAATGTTGGATTCAAAAACACTTACTTTGGGCATATGTAGCTATGGAGACAGTACGGGACTCGGATGTGTTCATAAATTTCTCTTTATTGCGGAAAAAAGTGATACAGTAAAAGTCGCTTTGCGAGTTGAGAGCGCAGAGTCAAAAGACGAAATGGAACAGAAAATTGTATGCGTGGTTAGGGGTCTCGTCTTCCCCCACACCGACACCGTCTCTCAAAGACAGATCAGATATGTGCCGGAATGGTATCGAAAGTTGATGTGGAAGGCGAAAAGGAGGGAGAAAATGGCAAGAAAAATAATAAGGCTTCGGAATAAAGTGTTTTATGTAATAAAAGTAAGCTGCTTTTTTGGTAGCTTAGCATCAATGATGGCAGCGAGCGTATCCTCTTTCGGCGCTTCGCGACTTGAGAGAGAGATCCGAACCCAGAGAACGCGAAAGAAAGTCGTAATAATAATAATGTTATTGTTGCGGATACCTCCCACGATTCTCATCGACGATTCGACGATTGAATTGCCTCATTGTGTGATTACTTTTCAATATAATGGGCTTGGGAGGAGTGCGAGAATAATTGGTCGGGGTAGGCGCATTATACACCGACGGAGACGTAATGAACATAAATTTGTCGTGAAGCGATGTGTCTTGGAGCTCCATTGCTTCTCGATTTACTCTAATTTATCGGCGCTTTGCAAATACAGATGCTTCAGGCGAAGGTTCGAGGCCATAAAAGAGATCATGGATGATTTTAAAATGTTCCTTTTGGTGGAAAAGTTTTTCTTTCAACTCAGAGGCTCTCTGGAATTAATCAAGGTTTATTATCCCGGGTCTGGGTATTTTTTGTGCTACCTGAAGTTTGTTGAGGATTAATTAAATATATCAAAATTTTTTTCCAACAAAAAAAAACTGTATGAAAATGAAAGCTTGCCGATATTTCTTTTAGAAGGTTCTTCAAAGAGTCCTACAAAAGGGAAAGAGAGATTTGAGACTCTGAAAAACGAAAACAGTATTAGAAATACTGTAATAATGTAATAATATTTTAGACATACTATAGTTTAATTTTTGTTAAATGAAAGAATTTTTCAGTTCTTAAGATTTCTTCGAAAATCATCAAGGCTAGGTGCCAGGCTATTTTTTAGGAGTCAAATATGGGCTCAAAATGCTTATTTTATGGGAAAAAATTGTTCTGGAAGTTCTATTGGCTATCATGAACCATGGGAGGAGCTCTGGTCTAATTATGAGTGAGTAAAGTTAAAATTGAATTTACAGACGTCTGATTCTGAATATGCTCGTTGGATTGTTGGATGTTAGTTTTCATTCGAGGTTTTAATTGAGCAACACAAAGTGACTTTTAATGGATATGACATTTCCACTGAACTGACAAACTGTTCGGGCTGCAACCCTTTTCGCATTCTTGATCTCGTCCCTCCTTCCCGCCAGCATCAGGTGTCACCTTCGAGTTCATCACGTCTCAGGTAACTTGTCTCTCCTCCGCCGGTCAAGGTCGAGTCTCTCATTATGTAAATATGTACCTCCCTCTTGCGCTACTGTGTTATTCATGACTGGCAACCATCATGAAGCGTACACGACAAAGAAACTATAAAATTAACAAACCTACGAGAAATGACAGGCGAACCTGGCAAAAGGTCAGCTCTATAATTTAGTCAAGCCTCCACCTTCGCATGTCCTAATAGATGCGGATGTGTGTGACAAGCTTTTAAGTGGTCTCACATTGTGATTTTCTGGCAGAATACGGGCCTCTTCGTACATTAAAACGATCCACTTGATGGTGTGTCGTTGATGTGTCGTAAAATGTGAATTTTGTAGCTCCGAGCAAGGGAAGGGACGCGGGTGGGGGGAAAACTACCAGTGCTGCCTCAGAGACAGCTTGATGAGGATATAAATACGAAAATAATTTAAACTTTTCAAGTGACACTAACTAGACAAAGGACGTGATGAGCGACTAAAAAGTTGCAAATGGGGACCAGACCGGCTTAGATTATGGGGCAGCTAAATAAGTGGCAGAGAAACGAGTGCCACAGGCCTTTAAGTCATTGAGAGATGTAAGCTCATGAAAGTCAAATTAGGGGTAGGTACTGGCAAATTTTAAACTTTTGTGCTGGGCCAGTTATTGGGGAGACAGCGGACAAGTAACTGGAATTTGGAATTGAATCAGGCAGAAGTAAGAGTCAACTTTTGCCAGATTTGCAAGTTTGATTGGAGAACGTGGTTATTAAACATTTATGTGCGGCACTCGGAAGAGGGAGAGTTCGGAACAGAGGCGTAACTGGCTTTTTTTTTCTCTAGAAGAAAAAAAATGGCTTTTAAATTCCTGATTGAAATTTAAGCTTGCGAGCTTCTAAATTTTTTCATAATTTAATTTTTTAAGAAAAAATTCGACCGGAGTTGAAGTTGCAGAAAATTAAAAAGGAAGGTTTTATCCGCTCAAAATTAGAAACTGTGGAATTTAGAACATCAAAATATCGGAAAATGGGAAAATACATCTTGCCCAGCTACGACTCTGCTCCACGGGGCAGCCGGAGGGGGTGAAAGGAAGGAGGGGACGGAGGGAAGTCGTACCTTTTTCCAACCGATATCGAGACACGTGTTTGCCCCTGGTTTCCTGCTTCTTCTGAAATATGGCGAGTTAACAACTTTTTGATGAACACGAGCCGGTAACTTCTGTCAAAGTTGAGCCAATGCAAATACAACCCCAACAAAGCAAATATTGCGCCAATGGATCGCGCCAGCGAAGGAGAGAAGGGAGAAGAAACATTATTCCAAAGTTCAAAATCCGACCCTTATTCTATTTTAATAAGTGGATTAGCACTATTGACATAAAATAATGAAAATGTTCCCCACCGACGTCGTTTCCACTTTTCACCTTCTTCTCGCACTTGGCAGTGGCACAATTTCGCCGAAGCGGAGACAGAAACGAACACGACAGAGATAAGATATTGGCGCCCGGACCCTCACAGCCCGACCGCCCGCCCGCCCGGTTATATTATGTATTGTGACTCTGCTCTCGCAGGAACCACTGCCGCATATTGTTGCGGCATAAAAGTTTTGCGAGAGGAGCCAGCAGGCAGTGCGGCTGTGGCTGGGACGAACACGAGCCGTGTGGAGACATCAGATTAAAATATTTAGGATTGCATGCTGACACTTCGACAGGTGGGGGTAATTTCTTACTTTTCCTCTGCTCCGCTTTCGTTCGTCCCCAGCCGAGGTGGCTCGGGAAGAGGGAGGGTGCCACCACTTGAGATGATATATCCCACTTTGACAGGTATTTAATGAATATTTTAATGATAAGTTTCTCTTTTGCGTAATTTCCTATTTTCATGCAGGAAGGAAGTCATTATGGAGATAAAGTTTGCTTTGAGTTCCCGCTTCAGGAGTGTAATTGATGGAAAAGAGATCCGAGCCGGGAGTCTTGCCAGAAAATTGAAAACATGGTTGTAGAAGCGAGGTAGTGTTTCTTGTGAATACACTGAGTTCGTCTCAAACTTGCTCTTATATCTCTGTATTTTGAGACTTTTCCATTTTCACTTGAAGCCCCCATACTACGAAGCAACTTTAACAACCATAAAGGGAGGAAGATTTTTTTAATAACTCAAAAGTTAGTTTGAGAATTTTCATTATGAAAAAAATTCATCATCGAAACTGAAAGCAATTCAACTCAAAAATGATTTAGAAAACTTCAGACATTCACATAAAAATGTCGTTTGATTTGAGTTTTAAGCTTTCACTTCACTTTTTAAGCCCTATTTGAGAGTTGCAAACGCTTCAGTCCGAGCCAACAAATGAGAATGACCAAAGAAGCTTACAAATTTGTGAAAGAGCTTAGTTGGAAGCCCCGTAAAAATACGATTTGCAAATCGTCCTATGAACGGATTCTACTGCACAATTTCCGAGAGACAAAGCAGCTTAAGATTGCAGGAAAACATTTTTCTCTTCTGGACAAAAGCTCGCACTCTCATGACCCTGCAGTGATTTGAATAATTGCCACCAAAGATTAAATTTGAAAAATAATTTCATAAATGGTGTTCGATCTGTATCCGAGCGCAATACGCTCTGAACAATTTATGGTGCAAATATCCAATTATCCCTGCACGGACATTATTTAAAGCGTGGCAATATGCGAAATTCCCAAACCGAATATCGCCGCCCTCAGCACAATTTAATTCCCTAATTCATCAGAATCATAAAATCTGCTTTATATAATTTTCACTTTATTTGCAGACAAAATACGAATGCAAATTCTTCCTCCTGCACATTATGATGATGCATTAGAGCAAATATAATAGGCAACATAGAGCTTGGACGCAGGCGAGCTCTAAAAATTTCGCGCGGAATGCAGAATTACGCTCTCATGAATTCAAATCGAGAGTCCGACAGTGGAAGAGAATTATGGCGCTGTCAGGGGTGGAGCAGAGTTCTGACGAATTTTGACACCCAAGTCCTCCTTGAACCCAAAAACTTGGATTCAATTTTTTTCCTCTCAAAGACCTCAAATTTATTGTTTTGCCTCGAACTCGGACTCAACTCAAGATTTTTTAAGTTTTAGAACTCCCGAAATCGAAACATAAACTGAAGTTAAATTTTTTTGTCCTCTTATATTTTGAGATCACGCTTTTTGTGGGCCTCTTAAAATTATTTGAAGACCTCAAATCCGTTTATTTGACTCCACATTTATTTTTTAGGGCTTAAAATTTCATTGATGGAAATGTTTATCTCTGTTTAGCTGAGTTTAGACGTTTCTACCATTTTGGTCAAGGGTTTACAAATTTTTTGAGGGCCATAACCTCTCAAAGTTACATCACGAAAGAAGTCAGAGTAGACTTCCGTGTCTAGGAATTCCGTATGAGCCTGAGGTTCGTGCGGAAGTGTGGAATTTCTTTCGGGGAAAGTTAGGAGCGGGGATTTGCAGCGAGTCTATTACACGAGCCACGGGAAAAGTTTCAAGGCACATAACCCAATTCCGAAATTATTACATTCTGCATGGAGTCAGACATGGCTTGGGCTTTGTGCTCTGGTACATACGCCACTGCGCCACTAAAGACCGGCACGGCACACAAAATGTAATTACTAAGCTCGCAGAGGCAGGCGATGTAAAACATTTTTCGCGTGCATGTGCGGTTGCCAAAACGCGGATGTAAAATTCCACTGCAGCAAGACGTCGACTGGCGCCCGTCAATTTGCATGGAAAAACGATGATAGCGCGCGTTCCTCTCGGGCATCGGGAGAGGAATGGGGATGGTGCTGGCTTTTACTAATCCAATTACCTCACGTATGATATGAAGTGCAGCCACCCGTGTGAGCTTTGTGTTTGCAGTGTATTAAATGTCGCATTACTTCTACTTTACGACGATAATAATGTTCGAGCTGGTGGAGGTCGTTTCCTCAAAAACCCAAAGCGCGCCATCAGGGCACCGGAGAAGAATGTTAATTAGGTTAAAACTGTTTGTCTGGCAGTTGACGTGTGCACGGTTGTTTTATGTCCTGATTTGTGCGGTACAGTGGGCTTGCCGGTTGCCCGAGATGTGGCATTTTCGGGGGACGTGGAAGGTGGAAGCCGGTGGAGCGGAGAAAACGTTGTTTTGCAGTTGAATATTGCTTGTTTTGATTGATTTCCCCAGAGAAACCGTACGTTGCGTACAGTTGAAGGACACTCACGTGGATAAAGGAGAAAAATTGGATTTTTTATGAGCAACTATCTAGCAGGCGGTACCCTTGACTTCTGGGTTTCACTTCCTTCATGGTTCAGTGGAAAAAATTTTTCTCATTTGGGAGGAGGAGTGTTGGAGTATTCTCTCTTTTATTAGATTAGAAGGTAGAAGAAGACATTTTCCGGGCACTTTTAAAATGTAAGAGAATTTTCGTGGTCAATCAAGCTTTCCATGAGCTTGTAACCTCCCTTAGTTTACCCCCTTAAGCTCTTCAATAAAGTTTCAAATCGTGCAGTAGAGGGTTAACTGCCATCAAAACCCAAAAATGTCTTTGTCTCGACACGAAAACAAAAATTTAAACGACTTTCTGTTGAATGTGACCCCGGGGACTCCCAAATGCATGTTTCACACTCACAATGGAGCCGCTCACGTGATGATTTATTTCTAGCAAAATCTAATAAAGTCAAATGTCATCAGAATCAAAATTAAAATGTTGTAGAACCCCCAGACAATTTGTCACTTTTAGTAACACAAACATGACAAACACATGCACACCGGCAGCAGGCAGCTAGAGCGGGAGAAAGCGAAAGACGAAGAGTAATGACAGCAGTTTACTTTGCATTAAACATACGAGACTTGTGTGCTCTCTCGCCTAGCATGTGACAGCATCCCGTTTCCAAGTTCTCCTCCTCACATATGTGCGGGCCCACATGACACATCGGTTATAGAAAACGGAGTCGTCGGCGGCGAACAAAAAGATATGAGCTGCGGGATGACGAGCCGACGGGTCGGGTCGAGGGGATCTTGTGCGAGGAAAAGAAAATGCGGAGGAGTGGGAGACTGCGACTCATGAATAATGTGTAAAACACATGTATAAACTGTCGTAATGATATTGTTTATTAGTCACGAATGTGACGTCGTATATAATGCAGAAACGGGACTAACCCATCTCCAGCCTCTGGAGGTTGAATTTTTTTTTTGCTGAACATTCCTGTGAGTATATTTTAGTATTGATCGGTATCGATTGGTATTGGACGGTATATGTGGATATCAATGGAATTGATATTAAAAAAGTTATTGGTCGGTATTGATTGGTATTGACATTCCTAAATATCAAGTAACAACACCAAAAGGAAAAGTCGTACAAAAATTTGGTACTCAATGGGTTAATTAATGCTGTGACCAGCTGATGACGTGCTTTGGGAGTCGTAGTAGCATGCATATTACAGAACTCATTAATAATAATCCTGCCAGCAGAATTAAAAAGCTATTTATGAACATTTCGGAATGAGGCTATTTCACACGCAAAACACCTCCCGAAATAGAGACATCGAATGGCCAAAAGCAGGAGAAAACTGCGGAGGCGCTGGAGCGAGCACAAGTCCACACTGTGCCCAGGCGACCTTGCGGCGAATTTCTTAAGTCACCCCATAAAATCTCTCATAAGTAGATTAAATTCAAATTACCGTCATAAAACACATTTTGCCGCCTCAAAAGTTACCTAACAAGCTAAATCTAGCTACGCGAACAAAATATGCGCAAATAAGGCTTCAGCTTACAATTTATACACGATAAATATACAAAACCCAGAATGATTTTGATTTATGTACCTCTCCGTCATTGTTAGCATGCGTACGAAATTGGAGTTTTCTCTCCTAAATGCTCTCGTAAAAATATGTGGGGACCAGTGGCGTATCGCTTTTCTGCCCCTCAGCTTTGGGGTTCGGATTTCGAAGGAAAAACTGAAAAAAATTGTAGAACAAGAACTTAATATGTTTAATTGCAAACATTAAAAAAAATTCTAAAAATTTTTATTCTAAAACTAAATCATTAGTTACAAATTTTCTCAGCTCATTAATTAAACATAAAACCCAAATTTGATTAATTTGAAAAGGTCAGAAAGAGTTCTCGGTTATTCTGGATAGCTAATTTAATTATTTCATTGAACTGGAGAAAAAGCCAAGAAAGATACATCCCTGATCCATACCAGTCGCATTTTCCCGCGCGCCATTCATTCTTCACGTCAAATTTGTGCCAACAAAAGTCGAATGAATGGATGGAGTGAAAAAGTCCAAACCACAGATTGAAACGGAAAAATATGAAAAATGGATTGGTTCATTGTAAGCGCCTAAAAAGTCCACACACCACATTCTGGAGGATCGCATAAAAGCGCAAACACACGCAAACAAGATTAATTCTAAACCAATTTATGGCAGTTTGTGCGTTGCGCGAATCTATCAGAGCGAGGATCTAATGATGTGCAAATAAAGAAGCGTGAAATATTTGAATTTACGGCGCCATTCACAAACGAGCTGGCGGCGGAGCGGAGATACGGGTGGAAAGTGAAAAGTGAAATGTGAAAATATGTGCGCGGAGGAAAATGATGCGTTAAACGATTTAGCAGCCAGTGGTGCGAGATTTTGGCGCCGGTTCCCGATAAAGTCGTGAGCTATGGGCTGGCTTTCGCACAGCTGCAGAGCCATAAATTCGCATTAGCATACGAGACTCGGATTATCCTGGCCAAAATAAGAGTTAATTAGGAGGCATCGAGGCTCTGTCAGCGCCGCTAATGGAGGCAACCCGAAAATAACTCAATTTCTGGAAACTGAAAGATCTACACCGCACTTAATAAAAGTAGGTGTTAATACTCTGTCAGTGACGCTCTGACTAAATTAAATCTATTTTCGGCTGTGCATTAGGAGCTCGGTTTTCCACTCCCCACATCCATTCTGTATCTCTCGAAAACATCTATGAGGCACAAAATATAACGTAATAACTCAAAACGTCTAACCCGACACACTTTATAATCTGCCATTTGCTTCTTCTGCTTCTTCGGTTTAATTAAATTTATTATAGTTCGGTAAATATAAATAATTAAATAGTGTAGCAAGCCACAGAGTACATTCAAAAATGTTTACAAGAACATTCAACTTCAAAACACATAAATTTTTTAAGTGCCAAGATAGCTGGGAGAGTGAGGGACCGTGTTCTGGGGTTTCCCGTAGCCCACACACTACATTTCCTGAGGCAGCATGCCGATGCCGATCGGGAGGCGTTCGATATAGGTGATGCCAAAAGTTTGTATTTGCGGAAGAGGAGCGATTCGAAACTGTGTCAGTGACTTGCTTTGATGCGGCAGCCAGGGGTGTAGGATCAAAGGACTAGAAGTGGGTACCTCCAGACATCTCCAGACTGATTCACACGACATCTTTTTGAATTTTTATTGTAATTCAGCAAGCTTCTGAATTTTCATTTAAATTTTGAAAGCGGAGTCAGTATCAAGAACTACGATTCTAGGCCCAATTTTCTCAAAAACCAAGAAAAATATTTTTCAAATTACAGAAAACAATTTTTCATCAAAGTGACAGTTCGTTTGCGGTTGGAAATGGATAAATAGTCCCTTGAAATTGTCGGGATCGGCCAGGAGGGAGCAAAATGAGGGAGCAAAATCAATTGATGAGAAAATGCACCAAAAACTTATGTTTGGTACCAGGAGCTTCATCAGTTCTGAAATCCTGAAAACAAAAAAGTAATGCATTGCCCTGAAAACCTGAAAAAGCGCCATTTGTAGCACAAACTCACTCCTCGTTCCGAGTTTTAAGTCCCTCTTCCGGGCACTCGCTGAGCCAAAGGATTAATTGGCGCCGTTTCTGTCCCTACTTTTTCGTGCCTCACGTTCGTGACATTTTTTCGATTCCCCCTAATCGCCTGTTTTGTTCCTCGTGCATGCCTTGTACCGTCTTTGTATTTCAATTTAATCGAAAACGATGACGCAAATTTTAGCAAAACGCCAAAGGCACGCGAGAGCTTCCACAACATGCCTCGTGAATCGATAAAGTCTCGTTGAGAGAGTTTGTTGTTCAAGACGCTTTGGAAGTATTGAAAATTTTTCACAATCAACAATTCACTAATCAAGGCAATTATCGTAGCGTCGAGGAATGTGCGCCTTTCCCGCGAGTCGCAGGACGGAAATGTGAAAGCATTCAAAAGTGGAAAATTGAATTAGCAAACAGTAATTTAAAATTCAAGAGCTGCGGATTACACAACAACGTTCGCAGCCCTGTACAATTTTAATAGTAACCGTCAAGAATTTCTTGCGCTTTGCCCACTCGGTAGTCTGGAGCTGGAGCCACAGTGGCTGCGCAACGAGAACCGGGCTTGTGAACGACGGTACTGCACGTTCTTGTACATAAATAAGTAATTAAATTAAGCTGAATAGGCCCACTTGAATATTCAAAATCAATTTGTAAGAGCATTCATTCAGGAACCGGGTTCTCTCGGCTCATCATCCGGCTCCAGAACGGGAAGGTAGGGCTTCCAAGTAGATGGCTGAGGTACCGGAATTTTCCAGAAAGTTTCACTGGTTATTTTTGCAATTGAACCTAACTCTGACTCACAAACTGGGCTCAAAAGTTACTCTTGTAGTAACGAAGAGTTGTGAGTAAAATTAAAATTATTCCTCCTGACTCCAGCCTTGAAATAAGCTTCCTCTTGGTAACCCTAATTTTTTGAATAGCTATTCTGGCCAATCTCACTGCCCTGAATGGAGATCAGCAGAAAAACGAAACATTTTGCATCAAATTCCAGAGCACGAATAGCCAAGGTAGCTCAATTGCTGTTGAAGAATGTGGGAAGTTTTTAACGTATTTCGAACCTAGCTCAATGAACTCGGCTCAAGCCAGGGATGGGTCTGCGAGGCTCTCAATTAAAAAATTTGCCAAAAATGTTCCGTCTCTGTCGTTGAAATAGGCTTTATGGAAATGAAACGTAGCCGGTGAGGAGCCTCGACTCGGGCCTGGGCATTGATTGAAAAAGTTTTTTATTACTCCACGAGTAATTTAATTCAATAAATCATGACCTGGATCGAATTTTGATTAAGGAAGATTATCGAGTGTATGGCATGTTGCGTCTGCTGCTATGTTCAATTTCGTTACGTGTTCCGTGAGCAAACAGCGGGCCAGGGCTATCTACCTCTGCTGTGAGCGGAGGATACTTTTTCAATTTTTATTTTTTTCCAAACATTGAACGAACTCGAATGCAAACAAGTCTGATTGCTATCCTGATCATTTGAATTGATTTATGTGCATTTGAAAGTAGGAAAAAGTTTCGTTTTCCATATTTCATGAGGGTTCGCATGCCGCTCCGAGTCAATCACTCATCAAAGGCCGAATCCCCACCTCTCTCCCTCCCACGACCTTCGTCCTTCATTAATACCCATTAACTTTTAACGCCTTTGTCTCGACCCGCAATTGTTGTGGGTCAGGGCCGGGTCACGTGCCTGCCGTGATTTCCTCCGTCCTCACCTCCCGAGTTGCGTCCCTGACTACTAATTTCACTTTTCCGTGTGTGTGAGTCTGCTGTGTGTCAAAAACATTCGCTTTCTTCCAACCACGGTGTGAACTTTCCACTTTATGGTTCATAAATTGCTCATGTTTTTGTTACACTCTGACTCGTAAGGGCCTGTTCACATATTACGTAACGGTGCCTAGGGGGGGGTGGGGGTTGGCAAAATCGTGACATGACCGTGACAAAAAATAAGGGGGAGGGGGGGGGGGGTTCTAGCTCTGTGTTACGTCACGGGTTTTTTGAACAAAAATTGTACATTTTTACCCAAGTTATATGTTATTATGCTTTTTAAACCAAATTCGGGAACAAACAGACTTTTCTCATACATAGTTTTGAAATTTGTATAACTGTTTCGATTTTCGATATACGAACGAAAATAAAACATACTCGTAAACAAATGAATACTCCCATGCCAATAGTTTCTCTTGGCACCCATTTAGTATCCCCTTGGGAAGAAATATAATTGATAATAAAATAAATATAATATATGAACTTGTGCTTATTATTATTAGAAAAAAATACTGCGTGACGTGACAGAGGGGGGGGGGGGAGGGGGTTTGAGCAAAAGTGACAAACCGTGACAGAGGGGGGGGGTGGGGGTCGAAAATCTCGATTTTCACCGTTACGTAATATGTGAACAGGCCCTAATATTCGTTTGCTTCTTTTTTGGCACGTGCACTCCCCCCGTTGCCTTGACAAAACGAGATTTTGTCGAGCATTACCCCACACTCCCGGCACTCATTTGCTTTTATAAGCTTTCCGAATTGGAGCTCGGGGTGCGAGTAGCGAGATGAAGATGGTTTGAAGTGTAATTAACTAAAATCGCGCAACTGAAAGACGATATGAGCGGAGATGAAACAATGTTGCGGTGATGGATGCTGGCGTCGCGGTTGTGACTGACGCGACGTCTTAATTGGAGCTGAGCTCAAAATTGCTGGAGCCAAAGTTGAGCCTGAAATAGCGGTCTATTAGTGTTTGGCTAATTTAGAAGTCCCGAGAAGACCTAAAATAAGATGAAAGTAGGTAAACAAAAAGATTAACAGGATAGTAACAGGAAGTCGCTTTAGAATTCTGGCTGAAAATAATTCTTTTGTCCAGAAGCAGAACACAAACGTAGCCACATCGAATTTTAGCCAAACCTGATTTTTGGCAAAAATCTTCATGTCACAAAAATGGCTCCTGAAGGCTTTAATCGACTAAGTTCTGCCCCAGAATTACGTTAACGAAGCGTTTTGATCAAAAAAGTGGATTTTGAAGAAAAAAATTTTTTTCACCTAAAATTTTGAAATTGGCCAAACCTCCGTTTGTTAACGAAAATCGAATTTCGGGATTTTTGGTCAAAAATTTTTTGTCGCAAAAATTGTCCATGAAGCCTTCAATCAGCTAAATTTAGCCCCTGAACTACGTTAACCAAGAGATTTGGTCGAAAAAACGGATTTCAGAGAAAAAAAATATTTCACCCGAAATTCATGAAATGACCAAACCTCCGTTCGTTAACGAAAATCAAATTTCGGGATTTTTGGCCAAAATCTTGATGTCACGAAAATGGCTCCTGAAGGCTTTAATCGACTAAGTTCAGCCCCAGAATTACGTTTACGAAACGTTTTGGTCAAAAAATTGTGTTTTGGAGAAAAAAAATTTTTCACCTGAAATTCTGAAAATGGCCAAACCTCCAACCGTTAAGAAAACCCAATTACGAGATTTTAAGCAGAAAATTTTTGTCGCAAAAATGGACACTGAAGCCTTCAATCAGCTAAATTCAGCCCCTGAACCACATTAAGCAAGAGATTTGGTCGAAAAAAGGATTTGAGAGAAAAAAAATTTTTCACATGAAATTCATGAAATGACCAAACCTCCGCTCGTTAACGAAAACTCGATTTCTGGATTTTTGGCAAAAATTTTTTGTCGCAAAAATGGTCCCAGAAGCCTTCAATCGGCTAAATTGAGCCCCCGAATCTCATAAACGAAGCGATTTGGTCGAAAAAGTGGATTTTGGAGAAAAAAAAATTTTCTCCTGAAATTCATAAAATGGCCAAACCTCCGCTCGCTAACGAAAATCGAATTTCGGGATTTTTGGCTAAAAACTTGATGTCATGAAAATGGTCCTTGAAGGCTTCAATCGACTTATTTTAGCCCCAGAATCACGTTAACGAAGCGTTTAGGGCAAAAAAATTGATTTTGGAGAAAAAACATTTTTTCACGTAAAATTCATAAAATGGCCAAACCTACGCTCACTTTCGGGTAAGAAATTTTTTGTTACAAATTCAGTGTTGTAAGTCATCATACAGTTTTTCTAACCGCAACAATTCTTTCGAAGCCTAATAGAAGCCTAATTTTTTCCGTTATTCTGATTCTCGCCTCCTTTTGTTACTACCCCTATGAACACGAATTCGCTAGCAGCCATGGTTGATATGTGGGTTGGGCAGACTAAGTGCGTAAGCATCCTTACGGAAGGTGAGTGCTCTTATTCTAGCCCAGCTATTTAGCTGAACGAGATCATCGCCATTATAGCGATTCCAAAGCTCGTGATAAGCTGAAACGAGGGCCGTTTTGCCCATGAAGCGGTCTCATTAGCGCCAGTAATTGACCATACCTGATGATTACTACTATTTATTCGATGGATGTGTGAAATCGAAATTCAATACACGCCAATTTGCATTCCGAAACCACGCATGGACTTTTTCCGGCGGAATGAATTTTTAACTATGCGCTTTTGGGTGGCCGGATTTGGTCTCATAATTCTCCCCTGCGATGAAATCGGAATTATGTTAACCTGTGTATACGAACGATTAATCTGCTTAAGCGGCTTTTACATACACCGGAAATTTAAATAGGTAATGAGAATCTGATAGATTAATTTGTAGCATGCAACCATTAACCTGGGTCTCAATTTCCCGACACGCACGCCTTCGTCTTTTGTGCCTGGAACCCATTGTATGTCCCCGTCCCGTCGAACGGAGCTCCGCATTGTTCTTACGTGTGCACACACTCGAATCAAAGGGTTTTGTCAAGTAGTGTTGTGACGTTTTGCCATTTTGCCACCTACTGAGCAAGCAGGTCATACTTTTTACAGCAGAGATGCGAGGGAGCGTTAAAAGCCTTGCCGTACATAGTTATTTGCCTCGTCGTGTAGTTGCGATCCACTACAGCTAAGGGGTTGAGAACAAAGCGGGGAGGTAAACGACATGAGAAGTAGTTGGGTGTGTTTTCTAGGTGGAGACCGACCTTAGAGTCTGGATCTACCAGAAGGTCTTTGACTTTTGGTGTTGGGAAGAATTTTCGAGATTTCAATAACTTTTTCAAAATTAAAAAAAAGGAATTATTAAAAAAGGAATTATTAAAAAAGGAATTCATTTCCTCTCTAGAGTAGTCTAGTATTAGAGCTCTAAGGTCACGACAGATAATCATTTAGCTCTCTGATATGTTAGTAGCTTGTGAATTCGTGTGAAACCAGAAATGAAGGGGTGGCCAACTTACTTTTTGCTGTTCCCAGGGGTCGTTCACATATAACGGTCTTTAAGCCTTTTGGTTTTTGTAATGATAAGACTTTCATGAAGGCCCCTTCCTTTCTCGATTGTGATGTAACTTGTAAACGATCCCAGAATTTTAGAAGCGCATGTAACTCATTCAGGCTTTGGTATTACATTTCTATTCTACAGAAATGACTGGTGAGGTTTTCCTTGTAGCACGAAAAAGAACGCACTCGACCTACTTTCCAATTCAGTATTATGGTTTTCTGAGAAGAAGTAAAGTATAGATTTCTCCGAAAATAGATAGGGAAAAGCTTCCAATTACCGGTTTCTATGAAGTCCACTCGTACTGAAAACACCAAACTTCATTAAAATTTCACCAGTGTATTCACAGGAAGGAATGGGGTGTAGAAATGCAGCACAATACTTGTAATTTGCATGCACTCCTTCCGAGTTTTGTTTTGAACCACTCATTCGATAGACAGAATAAATTTACCGTAAACAGCTAAACCACGAGTACTGGGCGAGCGAGTATAAATAAATTACCACTCCACTATACCTCGAATTGATTCCATTATTGGTTAATTGTCAAATGCGCTCCCCAGACAGTGCAATTCAGCTATCCTGGTATCCAGTAATGGGCAGAGTATTATATTATGACCAACAAATAATTCAGTCAGTCGGCAACATCGACTCCCCAAATCAATCACAGCTCACGAGAACAATTGACGTTACAATATGTGCTCTGGAACGTTTCGGACGACAACAATGTCATGTCAAGCTGCATGGAGACCGGCTCTAATTTGAATAATTAATTTTCGGTGCGCCCGACCACTCAGCGAGCGGTTAATTAATAAAATTGCATCGATGATGGGGATGTGGGGGTACCCAAAAACCCCAGCGTTGGGGCGAGAATTGTATTAGGCCACCAAACTGCGGCCACATTATTTGGCAACAAAGGAAAATAACTGAAATGTGGGCAAAATGTCATCGATGACTGGATTAGGCTTTGATTGGCGCGCTGTGGATAAAGTTTGGAACGTGATGGCTTTGAAAATGGGACATAATTTGTGAACGTCGGCAGGCAACTCGAGTGGAAGACGAGGAAAATTTCAAAGGGAAAATGAGAAACAAAAAGGCAGGAAGGAAAAATCAATACAAATTTGTTGGATACTTGAGCACGATTATGTGCCACTACGGTGCCGTGCCGGAGGAGATTTCGTATTCCGAAAGTGTCCCCAGAGCTAATAAAGATCCTACAAATAAGCAAACTTTCCACAGGGTCTGAGCAGCGGGTTAAAGTTTTCTCATTTCGCTCAAAGCCCCGCCATTTGTGACGTTTGAAGTGACAACTCAATCAAGCTGTGCCAGCAATTTATGTTCAAGTTTTGAGTTTCCTTCCTTTCGGTCATTCAATACGTTCTGGCCTCTTTTATGGCAGGAATAAAGATGTCAAGACCATAGGGACCAACTTCTAAAGCCCTGAAAGTGGTTCAAGAAAATGGTAATGAGCAGAGGGCTCCTAGTTTTTACAGAGGTGGCTTCTAAATTAAGGAGTTTGGACCCTGCTCTGTGTGAAAAAATTTGCTGATCCGCCATTTTTCGTTTTTTAACATCTTTGTCCCCTCCAATTTGTTGTCCGGAAGTAAAAATTGGAAAAAGAAGAAGCATTTCTGCCTGCTAATTTTTACTTCTTGGCCAAAAATTGACCCGGCCTGTCCAAGTTTTTCCCATGCTCCCCCCGCGGGGACCCTTGCGGGAAGACTTCGAACAAAAATTCTCCAGCGCGGGTAGCCCGCAGAGTCTCCGTAGGGTACCTGTTCCATATTGGCCGCGAGGAGCCTTGCTCACACTGGGTGACCAACAGACAAAAATCTTACTTTTGATTACTTGACTAAAAAAAAATTTCTTTCCTTATTTCAGGTCAAATTAGGCGTTGGTGTCAGAAGGTAAGCCCACAGTGATCCCCTAAGCAGCACCAGAACGATAAAGATTAATGACAAGACCGTCTGAAGCGCTCAATGAACCCTTCTTCCACTACGCCCTCCATTTAGCACTGCAGCGACGTGCCTCTTTGTTGACCTTCACCCTCTTTTCCCGCAAATCAATAGCTGTTGACACTTTCTCATCTCGTCATATTACGTGCTGGAGACACTTTTCGCATCTCACGCCGTGTTGAGACGTGAGAAAAAAGCAACAGAAGCCCCCTCCTGTCGTGTCACTACTGTGCCTTATCTCGCATCTCTGAGCCGCGGCACGCAAGAAGCGAGGGGGAGAAAAAGGGAGCACCCGACCTGAGATGAAGAGGCGTCGTTACTCGGCAAATGTGTCATCTCAAACTACGCTGTGCGTAAGAATATGTGTGATTGAATATGCAAGGATAGTAAGCGTTTCCATTTACTTACGTATGAGTATTCCATATATCATTTATCTAATCTCCGTCATCAATCTAGATTGAGATTCATTGAGAGAATTCCCTGCAGGGCCGCAAGGAGCTGATTGCAAGAAATTTTTCTTGATGAACAAGAAGGGAGAAGTTTGCTGGAAAAATTGTAGTTGGATGGGTGTTTGACATGTTCCATAATGGATGCCAATTTGTTGGAACAAAAACTCATTGAAAGAGATGCTTAGTTGCGAAATTGCTGTTTTTCCCGCTGCTCTGCTCGATTCAGGTCATCCCGGGATGACTTGGGCTTTAATCTGCTTCAAAGGAGAACTCAAATATTTCCCCAAAAGTTCAAAAATAGGACGAGTTGAAGATCCAGGAATAGAAGCCAGCCCTTCTTCGAAAAATGGAATGTCATCGGAAATAAATTTCGATTTCACTTACCAATGAACGAGGGAGGGAAAGTAAGCTGTCCCACGGGTTAATAACATGCAAAGAAGGACTCAAAACAAAGTCCGTGAAGAAGCGGAAATCAATACGTCAAACGTCCTGTCCATGACGGAGAGGGGGAGGGAAAGGATCGAGTAATTGTGGGTGTGGGAAGCCGTAATTGGGAAAATATTCTATCTGTCCACCTATTGTTTGGACACCAAATTGCCTATTACGAAGTTGTGCTTTGCTATTTATGAAGCAAATATCAATGTCCTCCTTCACTCCGGTGTATGACGACCCGAATTCTCGATAGTGAGGTACCATCGAAGGAAGGATTTTATAGCTTGTCGCTCGACAAATGCTCCTTCCTTTTACGACAATGTTTATGGCTGGGGCGGAGCCAAGCACCGACTTCTCGCACTACAGACTTTTTCTTTTTCCTATTACATTTACTGCACATTATAAAAGTGAATGCGAATAATAATTATTATCGCTATCTCGGCGTAATTTGTAATCCAAGAGATGCTCTTTTTTCCTTCCACTGCAAAATCCAAAGTTTTTCCCTTTTCCCGTCCGCCGGCCATTCATTCTCTCCCGTGCCCGTCCATACCTTTGAATTTACGGCAATGGCTGTTTCAAGTGCGCCCCATAAAGTAGCAATTTAGAAAGTGAGAGGCAGACGAGAGGGAGGGAAACTGACATCATCATTTCAGATTTCAAGGAGGGAAAACAAAAACACGATGAAGTCGTAAAAGGAAATTTCAGTTAATTTTTTATGGCGAAAGCACGACGAGTTGAGAAGAAATTAGAATCTTGGGCAGCGTCACGTCTTCGGGATGCAGATCTGCCTTCGGTTTCGCTTTTGTTCAGCAGCTCGTGAATAATTTAGGCTTCATTTTTAGTGAGTTTAGGCTCTTCTTAAATGGATCCCAGGACGATAAAAGTGCATGCCTTTTCCAGAAATTCTTACAGCAACATTATCCAGGCAAGCGCTTTCGATTTAACCATTTGTATTTCGAAAGTATAATTTGGAAAAAGAAAAGGCATTTCTTCCTGAAAATTTTTGCTTCCGGGCCAAAAATTGCATCGACTAGACATAAGTTTTGCCCAGTCCGTCCGCGCGGACAGACTTGCCAACAAACATCCTCGCCCCGCGGACAGACTTTCACTCTAGCGCGGACAGACTTGAGTATGTCCGTTGTTAAAGAGATTATGTCTACTTATCATGGCAGGTCGAGGGGTCCAACTCCTCTCCAAAAGCAATTTGGCACTTCCAAACAGAGTCCATTTCTAAAATTGACTGAAATACCGTTTTACGCCAAGCCCTAACGAGCAAATGACGAGATTGCCAAAGATTGGAAAGGTAAACAAGAGGACAAACAAAGATATTAGCTCGGATACCAGCGACCGGAATTCGTTCCAGCCATCAAAAATTCAAATTAATCTCGTTAGTAATCCCAGAAATGCGTTACTCGAAAATGACAGCCGAATTCCAGCATGAGAGCCATAAATCCTCGGCAAGTATAAAAAATCCATGGAACATCAAAACGTGCTCGTGACCCAAAATTCGTTTCATGGGAACGAAAATTTAGACCGATCGCGGTTAGCTCACATGGATGTGCGTATTTGTAATCCCATAAATAATATTTAATGCACATGGATCGTGAGTTCCACTGCTCTTTAATATTCATATTTATATTTGCGACGGTGGCATGGATGTACGGAACATTTCCAGCACGCACCTGCTCCAGTTAAATCAAACATCGGAAAAATTTTACGACCCCGCTTGCTTGTAGATTGCCGCTCTCATCTATCATTTACGCAATTTCCTCTCCGCTTTGTACACTTGGCATATTGTTCCGCTAGCATATGGAGGGGGGGAGTCGAGCGCTTTGATGTTTTGAATTATTTCAACGCGCTTCTCGTGTCCCAGCAGCTTGTAAAGTTCCTCCCACTGACATTTTTTTCTCTTCGTCAAAGCCAGAAAGGTAATAAGACTCAACATGGAACTCACAATATCCGCTATTTCATAAATGGCGAGCAGGACAAGGAAAGACCTCTTGACGTGACCTGAAAAAAATTTCCTCTTGGAAAAAATTAACATGCACTTTAACAACTAGAAAAAAATAGAACATTGTTTCATTAATTACCTACCTTGTTTACCGGTGTTCTTTTTAACAACTATGAGAGCTGGGATACCAGTAATCTCAGCTGTGATCCCAGTAAACTCACGAAAAAGTTCACGAGATTTTTATGTCTTTTCCTAAAAGTGAATAAGGACATCTTCAACTTATTGCTTACGCTTCGACTTGAGCGATTTTTTAAGCTTAATTTATTAGATCAAAATATTACGAATTATATGTGGTTGGATAGGAAATTTAATTCACATGAATTTTTTCCCTTCCCGGTCATTTTTTTAAAACGAAATTACACACAAAATAATAGACTACTTTTAGGGCTTCCAGTCGCAGAAAATATGTTCGACATTCGTCTTATGAAGGTCTTTAAATACGTCTATAATTTTTAAAGATGAACCTCGCTCCTTGGAGAGTCCCGGAAGAGTTCGAATTCCGGGGAATTTAGAAGGGCGTTGGTATACAAAGAAAGGCCTCACCCACTGGAAATTTCAAGCTGGAAACTCCCGCTATTCGAAATGCATGATGATGAATGCTCACTGGAACGAGCTGGCACGAGCAGAATTTGCACACAGGAAAGGTCAGAGCCCGGCTTACAATTCGAAGCCATTCAGTGAGAGAGCTGCGAGCAACTCGTTGGAATGGATAATCTTCGGAAAGCCGCTGTCAGGAACAATGAGCAGGAAGGCAAGAAAAACGCAAGGGAAGTGGCACAAAGAAAGGTCACAGCAATAAATTATGTGGTGGATTTCCGCTTACAGTGCGCCGAGGCAGGCAGTCAGTAATTTAGTGAGTAAGTTTTAATCTCCAAACGGACGAGAGCGGGCGCGACGTGCCGCCACTCCGGTGACTCGGAGCTGTGAATTTCCAATACCCATAGACCCGTATGCTTCCTCCGCGCGTGCAAAGATGGACATGAATAAAAAATTATCTGGATCTTCGCTCTTTCGCCCGTAACAACTCCATAGAATGTCTCATGGCATTTGGATTCATTGCAGGCGCCAAACAAATTTATTATTGAACAAGCGCCTTCCCACACGTAGCTTGCACGTGGCTGGATTAAGTGAAAGTGATTTTATTGATTGCCTTGTGCGCGCAATTTTTTCTTCTTCATTTTCATTTCACTTCAAATTAACGCAGCTCTGATGTATGCGTTGTTTTTTTCTCCTCCGAAAGTCGTAACGTGACATGGCATCACGCACAAATCTTGGAGATGTTTCTCGTTAGCGGAGCAGTTGCTGACCAATCAATTTGGCGAGTGAACGCAAATGAAAATTGACAGCAGCGAGAGAGGAAGAGGCGAGGCAAGGTTGAGGAAGTAATGACGACGCGAATGGATTTTTCCGAGTGACTAGAGAATGGGCGAGCACTGAGAAAAACTCTCTGACAGTGATACGTGAATGTGGAACCGGACTTTTTGCTCCACATTCCGGCAGTCGCCTGGCAGAGTGCGACATCAATCAAGTGCTCCGATTGGGCGGTAAATTATTGGGCAATTAGCAGAGATTCATTGATGAAAGGAGCTCAGCAGCTTGACTGGCGATTTCCGGCTTGAGGAAAATTTCTCTTTAAGTTTTTTTTTGGGTCACAAAAGGAGTTTTCTAGCTTCTTCTGGATCCCAGAGTGGTTAGATTTATTTTATTTGTTAAATTTTTGAACCGAGTCAAAGCCTCATAAAGAGTCTCTTTTCCATACTCTCAGTCAGGAGCTGTTCGGTGCTAAATTTAGCTCCCCTTTTTGCAGCAAGAGACGATGTTAAATAAACAAACAAATTCTAACAACGTCCCAATATGGTACACCCAGAGTATTTGTGGATATTCTACGAATCTTTCATTTGCCTTCAATTACCTCACTCCTTTCCCACAGAAGTTCGTTGTAATCAAGATCTCTCAAAATTACTCGAGTCATGCAGGCATCTCAATCAATGACTACCATCAATTACGGCCTCAGTATTGCAATTTGATGTTGCTGCGAGAAGTTCGACGAATCAATCTCGAACAGTGAGCAAATACAAATTTGTGCTATGGAGATGAAAGCAATGGGAAGAGGAGTAACTTGAAAGAGGAGGCATTTGGGCTGAAATGAAATTTTGAGGATATTTTTAGAATAAACTGGGGGTCTCAACATTTTTCCAAAGTCAGGCCTTCGGGAAAATTGGCACCAGCTACACCTCTGTCAAAGACAGAAGGCGGTAAGGAGATACGGTTGGTGTAATCGAGATACTGCACATGTCTCCACACTCATCCGTTGGCATGGTATCTCGACTGCGGCATCGTTTCGCGCGAGGCGAGACAGTGACAAGTACAAAGTAATGTATCTTCTTCAATTCGTTATTTACCTTCAATTTGTGGAACATAATTTTCCTATGGGCTTTCTTCTTTTCATCTCGCCATTTTTCTTTCATCTGACACACGTTACACATTTTAGACAAACATATATGATTCCCCAATGGAGCTTAAAAGACTTGAACGAGGAAACCTAATAAACATCGAAGATGATTTTACGGAAAATGGGGCTCATCAGTGCCAAGTGAGAGACGACTCGGAATAACCGTAAAAGTGATGTAAACAAGCTGTGAAAAGAAGGGGGAGACTGGGAGCGGGAGAATTAGAGGGAATCGATGGAAGGTGCAGCGTTGATTGTGTGAATAGAAATAAAAAGTGGCGCACGTAAAATATGTGCTGTAATTCCAGCACTTGGTTCTAAAGTGGATATGGTTTACAAGAGCGAGAGTGCTTTTATGTAGTGTTCATGTAAACATTGTGGCCATAAAAATTTCTACTTCATAGTAGCATGTTGTAGGATTTAGTGCGGCATAACGAGAGTAAATATTTAGGTTTTAGTGTGGTTTGAGGGGGAATAACGCCGTAATTCATCCTGAGTGCCGGCAATTCAGCACTCGAAGCTGCATTTCTCCCGCGGGGCCTCAGAGGTGTGAAAAGAAAGTCGGTGGATCATGTTTCCATTCGGTCTTTACTGTATTTAAGTTTATTGAAATTGAATAAGAGGGCTCGTATTCTCATTGGGCTTAGCTTTTAGCAAGTTAAAGCCTTAAAGCAGTTCAAAAACTCATAGGCTCATATTTTCTAAAGGCAAATAGCTGAGTGCTTGTCTAAGTAATAAGGCCTTCCAATTGAGACCCAATTTCTATTGAAAATGATGCTTTAATTTTCATTTTAACGTTTTTTAAGAATTTGAATCTCCGTAAATTTTAATTCCGAAAATTTTAATTTTCAATTTAAAAAAAAAACTACATACAATTCTTTAATTAGAAACCTTTGTCTGAGCCGCTTTATCACCGGCCGTAAATGGGTTAAACGGTCTTCCAGTTGAGTTTCTGTGCTCTCCAAAAAATCAAAGTCTCTAAATCTTCTCTCACCTGCTTGAAAAGTAATTTATAGATAAAATCAGATCAAAAGCTTGAAAAACTGCAGAAAAACTAAAAAGTTTCCCTTTCAAATCGCCGGATTGTCTGGAAGTCAGAAAGTAATTAACAGCCAGTCTGGCAGTACAAAAGTATCCATGGTGCGAGATTTGCTTGCGCTCGGCCATAATTTATACTAACAGTGGCAGCGGCGAGAAATGTTAATTGGATTAAAATGCATCATTGTTGTCACAGTCTTTGAGTCTCAGCAGAGCAGCAATTAGCATTCATTAGCGCATAATTTATGGGAGCAGGACGTCTGCGAAGTTAAGCGCAGAGGAGGATCGCGTCTCTCTTGTGGGAAAACGCAGTTCGACTCGCAGCTCCGCCCCTGACCTGCCACCGGCACATTTTCGCTCGCTGTCTGCGTTTTTCTAATCACGAGTCGCGACTTCGCTTGACAGCCTGTTGTGTTGCTGCTCGAATGACAAATTCCAGGGAACCTTTCCGATTTCCCGTTCAACATGACAAATCATTCCATGATAGTTTATGCTGTCAATCCGAGTGTCAAGGCCCACAGATGCTGAAACTCTTCCGGCACGAATTTGTGGGCTTTTAAATGGTTGCATGCGAAATGCTGTCATGTTGCAGAATAATGCAGGTTGTCGGACATGAAAGACTACACCTGCTTTGATGGATCGCTTCTGTGTTTGGAAACTGCCACTTTGGCCGGTGACAACACTCGCAGGAAGATTTATGGACTTTGGCGACTTTCCGCGACATTCCCTGGACATGCCCGGAGCTCATGAAAAATTCATTTTAATATCACTAAGCCTTGCAGTGGGTGGCATTTCCATCAGCATCGTGCGGTGTCCGTGTCTTTCTCGACATTTGCTACACGGCAGAGGTGCTTCTTCGGGGATGGAATCATCGAATTAGCCTGAAAATTTTTTTTTTGTCCGAAAATTCGTTTCTAAAAGAAACTTAAGGGGCCTCTAGTTCTGTCTCTTGTATTGGTAGGGGTATGATGATTTGCTAGATTTTACAAGATCAAAAACATCATAAATTTTTGAATGAATGAATTTCAAAGGCTCTTTGCTCCGTCCCTGTGAGAGATTGGAGTCGTTTGTGCCTTCATGACTTGCTCGATTTTTTACGAACTACACCATACTCAAATTTTAGCTCAGTCGAATCCAGTATAAAAAAGTTTCATAGCTCGGGAAAACCCCCCTGGTTACGCCCCTGGTGAGTTTCTGGGATAACCAAAAAATTTCTCCGACCCTCTTGACTACAGATGAGAATTATAGTTATGGAGCCTTTGTGAATCAGACGAACGGACAGACAGACAGGTCTCAGAAAAAAAATCACCCTCGCCAATCTCCATCTCTGCGTCTCTTCTCTAGGGTTCGGTAATGTACCGCAAGGCCTCGGTACGTACCGGTACGCGGTACGTACCGGTACGTACCGGTACCAACGGTACATTATTTTTGCGGCCATTTCTGGGAAGTTTTGTAAGTAAAGTAAATTCAGCCTTGTTGTTTTTAGATTATAATTTTATTGGTTTGAAAAAAGAAAAATATAAGTTTACTCGAGTCCTAATACAATTCGCTCTTTTGTGGGAATTTACCTTATCCAACGATAAAAACACGAGCTTTTTACACTTTTTGCATTTGCCATATCTAAAATACAATATTTCCATAAATACTTCAAATTCGAGTTCTTCCAATAGTTAAATTTAAATCTTACCTTGACTTTTGCTCATTTAATTCTTCAAAATCTTTTTTAAAGGAACTCATTGCAGTTTTGACGATTTTTTATGAATAAAATGCCACTAAAAATTCTGAATTTGGAGAATGTGGCTGACTGTCAAAAACAAACAGTTAGAAAAGCCATTCAAATTAAGCGGTAACATTGCTGAAGCGCGAACTAATTTTATACCAAAGGTTTTAAAAAAGTAATGTACCGGTACTTTGACCGTGCGGTACGTACCGGTACGTACTGGTACCGGTACGTACCGTGCCGCACCCTACTCTTCTCGTCCCATCTGCCACCGCCCGAGAAAATCTCATGAAAATGACTCCTAAGCGACGAAGGTGTTTAGGTGTTGATGAATACTGCGCACGATGTTTCTCCAAAGCGCTTTGTTTATACATTTCAGGCATCTCCTGCACTGGAGGGAATGGAAATAGGACCATTTAATTTATCTCTTTCGACGCGAAAGACAAGTCAAATACCTTGTTGGAGGAAACGCGGCGCTTCTATTTTTACTGTCAGCGGAATTTCAGCTCAAAATAGAGCAATCTCTCTTGAGACACGGCATCAGTGTCAAGTTGGTGCTTGTTTTGTAAATAAATGACCTGTATTGTGAAAACCAATTTTCATCAGGGATGACTGATTCCAGGAACCGATGTTGTAATTATGACATAAAAATTAAATCGAGGCCCGCAATTGAAGCCTAGAATGAGTTGCAATTTTAATTTCACGATACACGAATTCTCTTTGATCCGCCAGCCGTACAAAAGAGAAATTACAGGCTGTCACGAGCACTCCACATCAATGTGTGAGACTCGATGACGGGACGTCGGAAGGGAGTAGAAATTTAATTACTGCTCGACAAATTTAATCCTCTTCCAACTCGACACCTTTTGACTGCCTCAGCGCTGCTACTTCGCAGCACAGAAATCCAGGGAGGCTCTGAGAACACGCTGAAGGTGGTAAGCTCTAGCTAAGCCCTCCAGACTCGCCATTGTGTTGATGACAGATTCTTAATTTTTGATGACGTTTAAAATGTGCTTGAGTGACTTTTATAGCTTTCTGGTTTCGCATCTGTCCCGTTAGAGAACGCCACTCAAGCTGGGTATTACAAATATGGACATTGCTGTTACCGCAGCTGACATCGATGTAAATGAAGTTTAAAAGCTCATAATTTAAATGAACTGCGCTTCAGGCCAGATTGCGAGCACGTCACACATTTTCAGCTGACATGACATTTATAATCATAATAGCCTTCAGCTAGATTGCATAAATGTAACTAAAAATAGTATTCAGAGTTTAAAAAAAAAATCAGTTTCGAGAAAACAAGATAATTGAGGTTATCTGGATTTTAAATTTCATTAAACCATGATCTCAAATTCTACCATGATCTGAGGCTGTAACTTTTATTGGAAACCCGTGCCCAGTAGACTGCCTATTGAATCAATAACTCGTTTGTCACGATCCGACGACTCACTAACAGTCGTGTCTGCGTGGAAATAGACGAAAGGGAACCAACGACCGACGATGGTAGGAAGAGGGCAGACGCCAATCTAATAACAGGAATCCCCCAAAGCGATCCAAATTGAGTAGTAAAAGGGGAAAATGATGACCCGGGAAATAAGAAAATTGATTAATGCCTATGATTTTTCAATCATAAAACGGCTCCGAATGATTTGGGAAACGTCAGGTGGGTATGCGCCACGTGTCCTTAACGTCCTTTTTATGGCCACTTCATCCTAAAAGCCATCAAACTGATCCAATTTGAATATTGATCCATCATTTTGTCGCATGCCAACTCGCCTCGGAATGTTTTGCAGCCCAAAAAGCTCATCAAATCTGTCCGTCGGTCTGACTTCTGAGGTTGAAAGTTTGAAACCACGCTCGAATGAAACTATTTTTCAAAGTTAAATTGACCCTTTGAGAAGCAATATGAGCAATATGAGGGATTCCAGAGCTAGATAAACACAACTCTATGACTACCCTGAGCAAATGAAAACCATATCGGGTTATTGAATTGGTCAAGTGAAATTAAACAACTCGCTCTGCTCCGCCTCGTGCCATCGCATGCCAACTTTGCAGAGACATCATAAACCGATGATAAATGTTGTTTATTCCAACTTTGCTGCAACTCTCGTAAAATGTACGCAATTTGAGAATTTTTTATTACATTTGTCTGAGCATAGTTTAACGACTTTGCCAGTGTTCATTTTATTGCAATTTTTCAGCCGCCTTTTATGACTCCTGGAGCAGTCTCCATAACATTCATAACTCCGAGAATGCATTTGGATTCAGAGAGAGAAACGACTAACGTCAGATAGTAAGGTGGCCAGTATATTCCACTCGCTAAAGGTATGGAGATGGATTCTCATGGTATGGAGATGACTTGAGACAGCTGGTCAGCCTACGTGATCCCAAATGAAGTGGAAAGTAATGACAACGTGAATGAAATATCTTTATTTTCGAAGATCAGTCTTTCCTAGCCTTATTTTGCTCTTTGCTGGTGCACTGTGCACTTCTTAGCTTGAGATTAGCTTTTATAGCAGCCAACAGAAGGCAATTCTTTTTCCAAAAGGTAAAAAAGCACCATGGAAATTGGCAAATTTCCTCAACTAAAGATTTTTGCAGCCAAAAAATTCCAAACAACAAATTGAGGGGAAAAATCACTTTCTCTCACAGCCAAGGGGGCAAATTTGTGTTTCGAAAGGATTACGCGGTTAATGCTCCAAGAGAACGGGCCTATAGGCACCAAATTAGAGGTACTTTTCGTGAAAGGCTGTTCATTCTTCGTCTCTGTACCACTTTGTGGTAGGCTCCCTCAATCAGAAGGCAATATAGCGGGGCGCCACCGGTGCGCGCAATTGAAAATACATAAAATAAAAAGAGCAAATATAAAAGAAATTTAATTTGGTGCCTCGCTGCCGCAGTGACGAGGCGAGCGCGAAGGAGGAGGCCCCCCTCCCAGAAGTCTCGCTTTTATTATTGCGAGGCACATGGAAGAAACCGCATGGTCTCCTCGGTAGATTACGTTCATTATATCGTTGGAAAGTGAAGAAGTGAATCCATCGAGGAGCTGTTTCTGTTTTCAGAACACGAATCGGCGGTATTTCACCTCACCCACTCTCTCTCTCCTCCTCGCTCAGTGCTCTTCAATGTTACACGTACATAATTCTTTTGTGTTTTTGCCATGGCCCGATTGCACCGCCAGCCTGAATGGAATTCTATTGAATTTTTTGTTTTCATTCAATTTCGCCTTAAAACTTCTTCACACGCTATAAATTCATGACTTGGCTACTTCTCTGCGCCTCTGCAAGATGTTTTATTTGCACCAACCTGGCAAGCGTCCTGCGACCGTTGCGGATCGACTGCATTTAAGCGATTGGATGAAAATGTTTATCTTTCTTGTTTTTCTCCCCTCCTCTTCCTCCCGTCTCTCCCTGGGAGCTGCATTTGATTTTATTTATTTCTCATCGTATCGGGCCTTGGAAACAGTTTTCCTTCACTTAACCCAGCACTGTATAAATTGGTGTGGAGGAGTGTTTTTCTACCCCGCTTTAATTCCCTTTATAAAGCCTGAGAATTAAATCAATACCTGGCAGTCTTCTTTGAGATGGAGAACTTTGTACTTAATGCTACGAAGATAAATATGGATGTTTGCCTCCCTGAGCCAACGTAGGAAAAAGGATCGTTCTGGTGCCTCAAAGTTTCGAGTTTGCTTTGTACCATACTTTCTTGGTTACGATGAGAGAGAGCTTTTGATGTGGCGGTAGGTAGAGAATGTGAAGTACCTCTTGTGTAAAATTTGATTGTGTGCAAGCCTGCGAACTTGGTTGAGTTCCCCAAACTCGGGCTCTTAATATTGCTCAAGTTTACTGTAAGCCTCAGTACCTCTGCTTGAAGAATTCCCCTTGCAAAAGACGAGCATCAGCTACATTCCAGAGTAATATTTCAGGCTGAACTGGTTTATTTGATTGGACATTTTGCGTATTGGAAAGACGTACAGGTGCTGTCAAAGTGTGCCTTCCTTTTCAGAGTTAGCTAGATCAGAAAAATTTTAGAAAGCCACATAAAGCTTGTGGGTTTTAATGTGAAGTGACGTTGAGTAAAAAAATCGTATATTTTCACCTTCTCGAAATGTCTAAAGTAGGCTTCGTGAGTTGAGTGAAAGATTTAGTACTCATTTAAGATTGACAGGAGTCAGCATATATCCTAAGGTTTTTTAAAATTAAACTTGGTGATAGAGTCATTTTTTCCAAGGACTGCGTTTAAAGCCTCTTAAAGCCTTTGAAGTAGATGTTTGTCCATCAAAAGTAGCCTATACACCCAAATATCCAGTCTTATGATTAAGTATAAGCAATGGTAGGAACTACTTTGCCCAATTTCACCCTCCATTGACGAGAATACTTTGTCACCGACACTGCCCCGAAAGCAGTCACCAAGAGAGAAATGAAGCACAACCCAATATTCTTTATTGACTATGTAAATGTTTAGACTTTTATGCCGCCTTCACCCTTCTGCCGGAGCTCCGCAAAACATTATCCCTGATATCATGAAGAATGTCAATATTTTCGTTTTATTCACTCCTCGTGCATGTATCTGTATCCATTCATCTAGCTGTAGTCAAATATTCGCCGCTGAAAATAGTTGTCAGGCTCGAGCGACGCCGCATTGAGGCAGGTATGACGACACGCCAGGCTCCACCATGCTGCTCATTTCATATTCAAGACACAATGAGCTCTGCTTATGTTTTTTTTTCCCTCGCTCGCGTCGCCAATTCGGTCTCTTTGCACAGCTTGCACGAAAATGTTGCTGAATTTAGTAACGAAAAAATCGATCAGCGGCTTAGCTGGGCGACAAGGATGGGGTTTCATGGCACATTTTCAGAGCAGAGCCGTGCCGGAAGAGGAAGCATTGTTGCGATAGTTGTAGCACATCGACACGATGTTTGGCCAACTTCCTGGGTACGTAGTTGGTTTCAAGGGCGCAGTGGATTATGCTCGGTAGTCGGGCTGGAAGGTGAAGGCCGTTTGGCTTTTATGGCGATCCACTTGAAATCGTTGAATCAGAGAAGCTAAGAAAACGAAAGTACCGATTACGGAAAGTGTGAATGGGTTTGGGGCATGAAAAGTCCGAATTGCAGCTTCGTACCACAAAAAGGCTAATGAGCGTTTGCTGTGTCAGAGCGAATCGTAAATTTTCGTTTATAAAACACCCTTAAACCGACTAAATTATGGGCGGTCAGACGCATAAATTCCGTAGTAAATAACTCGTTCAGCGTCCTAATGAGCCTTCTAGCAAGCAAGGGCGCCTGTGGGGTGCTTTTTCCTCAACCCAGCCCCGTATTTTCCGGCACAAATGACAACTTTGTCTTAACGTTCATCCCATTGTGGAAATTTATGCGTTTCATGTGCTTTAAACTGGGCTTTGGGGCAAAAACAATCAATATGTGAGGTGCTGGGACGCAACTGGGGGATTAAATGCCACGCAAACACAAATTTTGCGGCCGTTTTGACTTCCATCAGCACAAAGCTGTGTCAAAATGAACGCTTTTGGCGGATTAAATACGCGAAAACACGTTCGAGTTTGGTTTTTTTTCTCCGAAAAATCGGTATTTGGTAAATAGGATTTGGGCTTCATGTGGAATGAAATTGGACTTGTAGCTTGGAGTATCTACATCAAGTACTTGAATTGATTCAAAACGTACGATGGGTTCAGGGCTAAAGTACCCACATACATAGCTCAGAATTGAGTGCTTGAAATATTTTTTGCAACATTGCACATTCCAGGATGAATACTGGCACTGATTCCCCCTTCAAATATCCTACCTTTAGGGCAATTGATGAGTTGATTAAACTATGCTAAATTTTAAGGAAGGAGAGAAATTTTATACCGGCCTCTGAGTTCAAGAAAAGAGAGAAAAAGTCTGAAAATGATTAAAAAGAGACACTTTATTCAGCAACGGAAAAAATTTTGGTGGTATTTAAAAAATAGTTTTGGTCGTTGAAAGAGGTTTTGGAGAAGGCCAAGCGTTCAGAAAAACAAATGAAACCAACATTAGGAATGATTAAATCAAATGACCAGAAAAGAAGTCATTTACACCCGTTGATTCGGAATGAGTACGGGTTCCCTTAATGAGCGCAATTCAAAACTAATTTCCCTTAAATCGGACCATTTATCATACGTTTTATTGCCTAGACGAGACAAATAACAAGATACAAACCAGTTGCAAACTCAAACGAATTCCACACAATCACCATAAATAACATGAAAATTAGCGTAATTTTGACACATTGGAAATTTACGTCGTTTCCGGCACCGCTTTTATTATAGCACATTACATTATATTATTATCAACTTACACTCCGCGGAGCCTCTCGTCGCGCGCTTCTGCCACGCCGCGTCTAAACGAACGTACAGTTGATGCCACAGTGCCATTACTCATCTACGTTCCGCGCAACGGCCGAGCCACAAATTTATAGTGCTTGTTTCAATTTTGATTCAGAAAAACACGATCCACTATTTATTTGTGCATTTTGTGACATAAATTTGCTGTTTAAAAGGTATTCTCGCGTTATGAATTTGTACAGCAATTTTCGCTGGTTAGGTGGTCCGTCTCGCGAGATTTACTGCCGCACGACATTCTTCGAGCCGATTAAGATATTTTTGGAATGACGAGGCAGCGGGTGCGTGTCCCATAATAAAAATGAGATTTATGGCGAAAGTTCATGCAAATATATTCGACGTCTTAATTAGGAAACCTGCCTCAGAATCGACTCCAAAAACGGCCGCCCCTGGAGATGCCAGCATTGCCACCTGGGACGCAGGTAGAGTCGCTGTGGGAGCGCGACAGGTGGAAATTTATTGGGTTACGGCAACTTGAGAACGCGGTTTCGGGCTCTTAATGGGTTCCCGTGAAGCCTGCGTCAACAGCCACCAGCGTATGTGGGTCGCTGGATTCGATTTCGATTGCAAAAACGCAAATAGCAAACAGCAATTTGACGAAAACATCTGTACAATATGGGCTAATTTCGAAGTTCGGAGGCGCAATAAACTGAAAAAGCATACAGCGTTTCCTTTCTCGGTAGCTCAGGGATGGGTCGAGGGAGGGTCACACCTTAAACGACCCCACAATCTACATATATTCATGGAGATGGATTCTACTACCTAATCAGTATTAAATTTTTTATGAAGTTTATTAGGCCAGAAAAATCAGGCCAGAAGTTTTAAAGAAGCTCTTAAGGAATTTAACTGTCGATTCAGACCTCCCACAAGTCCACCCCTGCCCACCCTCCCCCTATGCATATACAATGATGATGCATGATGCTAATAAAACATTGCACATGCAAGCAACTTTTTCGTGATGCCTCATATACCTTTGTTCCATTCCATATTTGTCCCCGGCAAACATATTTTGCATCGCAAAAGTTGAAATTTGTTGTGCGCGCCCACATCCTCATTTTGCGAGCCTCTCTCTAATGAATACACGAGTCACACATTAAAATACCGGAGCAACGGTACGGCGAACACGTTGAAGAGGGTTTTGTGCCGTATCCTCGTTTTTTTTTTTGTTTCCGATGTATCTGCCTCAGCGATGTATTCGGGGGAAAAACAAACGAGAAAAAAATTTAAGCCAACAATTTATAATCTGTTTGAGTTTTTGAGAGCTTTTCGCGGAGTTAAAGGATGCCGTTGTCGCGCTCGTCCTCAACGCCGTTTGTTGATGTTGACAGAAAATAAACATAAACCCATTCATTTAAAGTGACGATTTGATACAATCTCGGCACATTTTTGTTGCTTTTCGTATGTTTGCTGAGGGCTTTTGAGCTCCAAAGTGCATTTGAAAGAGGAGTGTTTGCTCGTGAGTGAGTTGGGAGATTCGCGATGCGTGAAAGGTACACAAAAACGTATCTTGTGTCCTTGGCCAGGCGCTATCTTTTTGGGCCATCGAAGCGAACTCGGTTATCTGGCACCTGAAATTTATTTCATAAGGGCTTGTTCACATATTACGTAACGGTGAAAATCGAGATTTTCGACCCCCACCCCCCCCTCTGTCACGGTTTGTCCTATACAAAAGTACTTGAGTTTGTACTGACTGTCACGGAGCGGCCGACACCTCCCCCCCCCCCCTTGGACCGTGACGTAATATGTGAACAGCTCCTAATGAAGTAACACACAAATGGGAGGGAAAAATACGCCATTATTGGTAACTGCTACTGTAAAAGGGGAAAAAAGTGCAGTTTAAAGAGAATCTCGGCAGCTTAGTGATGTCGAGTTGTGGATTGCCAACAGACAGGAAAACTCTTTTGAAAGTTGTTACTCAAAGGAATGAATTAAATGAGATCTCGAGAAAAGCTTCTATTACACTGCAAAAACCCCATGTCTGGTCGCTTTATAGTTTTAATGTGACGCAGAAAACTTGTATTCCTTCAACGTAATAGATTTGCGCCCTTCCAGTATAAATTAGATCTCATCGTTCATGAGGCAAAGAGCTGATGTTTTTATCTGAACTGTCCTGGATGCCATCGTGGCCTTTCTTACCTTTCTTGGGAAATTAAGCCGTTTTTCTATCGAAGATGAGTCTCTTAGCTTTTCTCTCGATTTCTGGTAAAGAAATGTTAAAACTAAGGGCCAAAAATTATTCCTTGTTTAAACTCTATCATGACTGAAAATGCGGTGAACTTCACACAACTTGCCCCGAGCCTTTTTAACCTCCAAACGACGACGCTTACATGCCACGCACTTGCTAAAAATTATTCTCATTTGCACTACATAATTCCAATTTGCAAAACCACATTCCGCATTAGAGGTTGCCTCATTCCGCTCGTCATGTGGCGACTCGTCGCTCGTTCCTGCAACTGTGAAAGCACGTTTTATTTGGGATGCACTGACGCCGAACCAGCGTGTGTGTATTCAATTGTCGCCGTAATATTAAAACATAAAATTTAATTACAACGTACCGGGGAAGCTAGCAGAAGCAGCATCGGGAGTGTATTAGAGAATTTAATAACAGCGGTGAAAACAAGTACGGATGCTTTTAGACTGGGGGCAAGTGCACGGTGCATAGAGAGCCGCAGTGTCAAGAGTGAACGCGAATAGTGCGAAGTTTTAATTTTAGGTAACAATTTCTGACTGCGAGCACTGCTGTGGGAACAGAGTTATGCACGTTCGAATGGAGGAGCACGGTTACTACGAAATTCACATAATGATATGAATTTTGTGTCTCTGGTACTTGAGTGAACTTCACTTCTTTTTGAAGGGGTTCTCTTTACTTTCTTTTTCCTCTGCATTGGCAAAGCTCTTAAATTCAAGAGTGTATATATTTTATTCTCTTAATTTATTTTAATTGATTTCCTTGAATTCTGCTCTTAGGCCACCCTTTTCAATTCTGGGGGCTTCCACTTCATTTTGAGGCTCTTTAAATGAGAGCACCAAGGATAAGAGTGAGTCTCATGGAACCAAAAACCACGGACCCGTTATTGTAACCTAAGTTTTGCATTACCCAAAAAACCAAAACCCAGCTCTTTAGCTCCTTGCTGAGCTTCGCTAGGCTCTTTTTGTGTGAATTAAAAAACTTTTTTCATTTTCTATTCAAAGATCTATTGTTGTTAAGTAAAACATATATTGATGATCAAACTAAAAATTAAATAAAAAATTAATATGAAAAATGACTGATTTTTAGAGGTTTTAGAAAACTTAGGGGGAGGAAAAAATTTTTATGATAACATTGATAACTATTCAAAAGCCAATTTTATTTCTATAATTCCTGATAAAGTCGGTACGTCGGCAGCCATGAACCAGGGTTGATAAGAAACAAAGAACAAAAGATCCCAACTCTTCTCTTAACCCCTCTTCACCCCCGCCACCTTGTACCGCTTCGCATGACAAAAAGCATTTCTGATTTACCCGCAGCTCACCTTGACCCGTCTCGCGCCCACTCCTAAAAATAGCCGACCCCAAAAAGTGCGGCAATACAATAATTCTTACATCAACATTAAGCGCCCTAACATGCCTTAATCCGCGTACGTAACCGTCAAAATATAATTGTTATGGCTGGGATATACCCGGCTCCGGACTCTATCAGCCTACGTTAATGTTATATTTATTTACCTGCGGTTGGGGTCGGGGTTGCGGAGAAGGAAACACCGCACCTTCAAAATGTTTGACGACCAGTATCGATTGAAATGTGCTGCGCTCACGCGGTTCCAAGGATCCCCAACATCTGCCTCTAATTAGCACCAGAAATAGTCAACCTCCGCCGATTTGTCAGGGCCATTATTTATGATCACGATGCGGAAGATGCGGAAAAGTGCACTCCACGAATGGAGATCACCGTGTGGAGGAACGAAGAGAACGGGGCAAACACATCTGCTTAGTGTATGAAAAATGGTGAAAATGAGCACGAATGCTGTTTGTTTCCAGCATTTGCGCGTCTTCCTTCTCCTCTCTTCTCCGACAAATGTAAATGATGCATTGCGAGTTGCTTCCTGTCTCGCTCCATTTGCGAACCACTTCATCAGGGCATTACTTAATCCTTCTATGATGAATTACGGTCTCAATTAATCACGTTCCCTCGATGGCAGATCGAAGCTTTGAAGTTCTCCATGGCGATGAGAGAAATCTTATACGTCATTTGGAGAGCAGGCAGAGCTTTTTCATATGATAGGTCTTAATCCGCTTAAATAGGATGCATTTCTGCTCGTTTCTATCGTTAGGATTTTCATTCGGATTTTTTGCCTCATTTAGCTTTTTCTTCAGCTACTTTACTGATGATATAATTTTCAAAATAGTGAGATAAGTTTTGAGAAATTTTTTAAAATTGATGGTTTTAGCAAAATCTCACATTGAGAGGCTACAATTTGGTTATAATTGTTACAATCATGTTTGAGGATTAAAAAAAAAACAATTAAGAAGAACTGAGGAATATTTTTTGTGATTAAAAAAATCAAAAATGGTCAAAAAGGGTTGCCAGAGATGGGAAAACAGGGAGTCCAAATATGTCTTCCGTAAGCCAACATGCTATTTTACCACTTACTTAAATAGGTCAATAACAGAAGTTTTCATTCAATTAGAAGAACAGAAACCAGATTCAAGATTGCACATTTTTAAAAACAAGAAAAGTCATTAAAATTATAGCATTTGATCCGATTTGTGCGGTTTATTAAATTAAATCGAAAATTCCACTGAGAAACTGGCAAATAAATTCTCGTCGCTTGCCGAGCAATTGAATAAATATAAAGAGAGGAGCAGAAGACAGTGACGGAAGAGAGAGCCACTTCGGTTTATTTTATGAAGCGTGTTTCCTAGTTTCGCAGTTCAACTAACTAGAAAATCAAATGATAGATGATGGCGCTGTGACGGGACTTTGACTTTCTGCCTAATGAAATGTTATGGAATTTTCAACCGGCAAATGATAAAGCTCCTCCAGCTGTGCGCCCATTAAAACGCAGTTTAATACCCCATAAACACCCCAATAAACGATTTTTCCTTCTCTTTCTCTCTTTGCAGAAACACGCAGCTCAGTGACCTCGCTCATCTGGATCATGGTGTCGAAGAGAGGCTTCACTCGATTATAAATCTTCTTTTTGTTTCACCGCAGCAAGAGACTCACACATGTGAAATACGTGGAAATAAAGGCGAATATCGCGCGCAAATAAATAACAGTTTGAGCACAAAAAGGGCCTCCACGGAGAGAGTGTGCGAAAGAAGTGGAAGTAGAACGAAAAGAATAACGTTAATGGCAAACGAAAATAATGAATGTAATCCTTTTTTGTCCTGGTAGGGGCTCCATACCACTTCCGTCATTATTCGCAATCCCGTACGGAGCTGAATGACGCGATATTGCGAGGAGTAAACATTTCGCACGTAGACGAGTGGAATTCGGACCTGCAGCCAATCTAAAAAATGAAAGGACTTCTGTGTGCTAGTCGGACAAAAGTTGCATTGTTTTTTTGTGCGAGCCCGTTCCATTTAGTGCATCAGGCAGTGGCCGAACAATAGCAAGAACGGAAGTGACATCCACTGCCACCCTCGTCTCTTGTGTGCCACCGACATTCTCTCCTCGATTATGATACCAATCCGAATGCCATTCTGATGATAGTGAAGGCAATTGTGAAGTGCGAGTGCTTCTAAAACTGAACAAGGTGTAGTGAAATTAATCTCGGAACCCAATAAAAGAGAAAAGTTACAAAAACACAACTGAATAATGGCTACGACAACTGTACTGCAGCACAAATACGTATGGACTGTGATTTTAATTATCGTAACTTTTGTACACGGCGAACTTTATCCAGGTGAGCTAGCCAATTTATTTTAACTGACTGCGGGCTGCCCTTTCGTAGCCTCTGGAAGCGCTGGGAAGCCACCCTTGGGAGCTCAATAAAAAGTTTGGAATTTAATTTCACTCTTGCCTCCAATCGTTTGGTTTTGGGTTCACGGAAGCTCAATAAGGAATGTAATAATGAACTCAAAAGCAGGCACCCGAATTGGCTTTTCAATAAACGGTAAATTGAAATACTGGAGATTTCATTTCATTTGATTGATTCACACTTCTAGCAGCTCATAAAGAGGCCTCAAACCCTTGCACATGGCCAAAAGTCCATAATCTAATTTTGCAACTATATTAAAGCTAAAAATAGTATTAAGCGAGCAGAAAACGGTATGGGACTTAGAAGACAAGGACAAGAGCCATTAAAAGTTACTCATACGCCAGAGTCTCTAGTTTTGTTCATAAATTACGTCACGGTAAAAATTGAGATTTTAGACCCCCCTCTCTCTCACGGTTTGTCCAAAATAACAGTACTTGAGTTTGTACCCCCCCCCCTCCCCACCCCTAGGACCGTGAAGTAATTTGCAAACAGGCCCTTTTGGGTTAGAACAGGTAAAGGAAAGAGATGAATAATAGAGAGTCAAAGAACAAAACTCGTTGTCTTTCTAGTAATTATTCCTAAAAATACAACAGAGAAAAGCTCACTTGAAAATAATAAAAAATTTTAATAGAACCGTTCTCTTCCCTTTTCTCCTTTGTTTGAAAAAAAGCATCATCTAGGTTGCAAATGTGAACCGCTCGAGTAGATCCGCGCTGATTGCTCGATTCATTTAAATTGACGGAATCTGCATTCTCGGGATTCCATTTCTCGGGCGAGCTAGCGTGGAAAATTACCTGTCACTGGCCCATCTCTGGATCCATAACTCAACTACATAAATGAAAAATTATATCTATTTCACACTCCCCATCCTCCTCGGCGCAACACAAGACGATGAAGTTGCCAACAAAGACAAGTTTACTTTCCCAAGTGTCGAAAATAAACGTCAGAGCAGACAAATTGATAGTTAACGACCTAATTTATCGCCATGTCTATACATTCATGAGCTGTCTTCATAAAAGTTAACCGCGTTCCCTGGCTCCAGCATCGAAATCCGAGCGGCTCGGGCAATCGATCAAAGATTTGCTGCCGCCCGTGTTGGTGTCCATCCCCCATTCCCTGCTCGTCTCTGCGCTCCACATCTCGGTGCGCTCCCGCAATTTATAAAGTAATTAATCATGTACGATTAAATAACCATAAATTTTGTTATCTTAATATATTCATGCATCTCGCATGTTCCAACATCAAAGGAGGAGTTAGGATGGAAACTATTTCTGGGAAATTCCTTCTGTGAAAGCAGTAGCAACTCCATTATCATATCGGGCCACGTGCTAGGAAATTTCATCAATCAGTGGGCGTTTCGGGAGGGGGCACATGTGTGTGAATCAACTAATCTCATAATCTTGCGAGCGATATGGATTTGGGCGATGCGACACGTGTAGCCAAAATGTTGCTACGTCAAAGCGCCCCAGCACCAATTAAGATCACAAGATAAGCGCCAACCCTTTGTTCTTTGAAGGAGCACAAAAGAACGCCCCAAGGGGTGGCTGAACGACCGTGGAAGCTGTCTTGGGGCACGTGGATGGACTTTTTTATAGCGGAATCATGAAGCCTTGGTACACCCAGACTATTAGATTGTACTGGAAGTCAAGAGTCAAGATTTCTCAGTACTATGAATGATCCATCCCCACTTCTAATAATTTAGAGTATTTTCAAAACTTTTCCACCTCTGCCAATAAAATAGACAAACTAGGTGGTCTTGAACAAACGCTACTTTAGTCGCCTTCTCTGAGACCGTGAATTTTTATTTTGTTTGGGAAAAAAACGAATCTTGCTAGCAATTTAAAGGCAAAACGAAGTCCATTTGTGAATTTGCACCATAGTCTTTTCCAATTTTTCATGGAAAAGCTCTTGAAAATTTCGCAATAATATTTACTGTCGTTAAATATTTAACTATCCTAGATTACAAATAAGTAGGTATTGATTTATTTTTTATTAGGCTTTAAACTAGGATTTTTGACTTAAAACTAGTAAAACGTTATTTTTCAAAACAAGTGTTTTTGTCCTTTAGGAGCCTTGAAGAAATTAATGGTTTTGGGAATTCCTTCTGATATTAAGTTTATTTGTTTTACTTTGTATAAACTAGTTCTCTTACTTAACTCCGAGGAATTAATGAGGCACGCAACAAAAGTTGTTAGCGAAATATGAATAAGACATATCCGATTGAGATTGAAGTGTACCAGTGTACCGTGCGCGAAAGAGATGGACGATCACACACGTTGGCAGAGATAAGCTGCCAACGGTCTTGGTCCCTACAGCCTTTCATCCTCTAGCCATAGGCTTAGCTCATTGAATAAAAAAGCGGGTGGAATTAGTCTAGGAAAATTTGTGAATTTTTGTCTGAGAAAACTGGATCATTTTAGTTCAAAAAGTTATTGAGAAAAACTCCATACGAGTAAATTCGGTTCGCCATGACACTCAGATTTTCAAAACAGTTGAGATGAAACGACCCAGAACTCAGCAAAATCGGTCGGTCAGTCATCACTTGTACCTGAAGAAGCATTTGTCTTTGGGCAGGTTTCATGTTGTACCACTCTAGATCATACAGGGCTTTCTTGAACTCCTCATATCGAGTGGCAAAGGACTCATTCAAGTAGCAAATCATCAAGTAGGTCATGAAGTTGATTCCGCATATAAAGGCAATGAAGAGGGCTCTTGAGTTGTAGGAAACTGACACCCAAATCATCAGCATTATTCCATAACCACATATCTCTACCATGAGAATATGAGCAGAAGCCAGATCGTTCAAGGTATCCTGGAAATGTATCATTTCGCAATGGAGTTCGACAACTCGTTTGATAGCTGTTTTGAATGCTTTTGCGGTCATTTTGGGTTTTATTTCCTGAATCATCTTTGCCAAGACATCCACTGTTGCCTGAAAATGAAGCATGGCCACTATGGTGACTCCAAAACACAGGCAAATTTCACTCGAACAAAACGGGACGTTTGCAATTTGGCTCACAGTTACAATCGCTTGGCTTGTAGATCTTGAAACCAGAGGTACTGTTCCTGGGACTGCAGGCATAATCTGGCCTTCGACAATACTGAATACCAAAACGTTCAAAACTACAAGAAGCCCCGACATGATGGGCAAAATGAAGCCTGTGAACTTGAACACTTTTCTGGACAGCTCTAGGGCGCAATGAAACACTTCCTGGCCATCTTCCTTCTCGTGCATGCTTTCACACCACCGTAGAATGTCTTCAAATTTTTCTTTCTCCATCACAAGAAACTGCAAAGGAATCAACGCCGATAAAACGACATAGGCAAGTCCAACTACCACTTTGATTTCCGGATCCATTTCGTCGTCAAACAGAAGAGTCCATGAAAAGTAGAGCCACTCGAATAACAGATCAAAAATCACAGCAGCACGCATGATTTTCTGCCATTTCCTCAAGCTGGGGCTCTGGTAAGAACCCTGTAACCTGCACCTCTTGAGAAACTCTAGGTTTTCCCAAATGCTCCTGAACCTGGGATGCATTGTGAGAGACTGAAGACAGAAGCTCAGCCAGGCTCAGATTGTAGGCAATAAGTAGGTGAAGGCTAGCTGAAGTGCGGGCAGGGTGAGACCTGAAATATTTAAATGATTGATTTTCCCTGCGAGCTGTTTCACACGTTAGCGTTTCAATGAATTTTTCAGAGAATGTCAAGGGCTTGATATTGATTTAAAGAGGATTCCAGGAATGTTTGGGAACATGACAAAGTACTGTGAATAAATTTGAAATCCATTGAAGAGAATCAGTTTCCACACAAGCGTTTCCAATTTCCCACGTCCATCGTGATGAGGCACTTTTGAAACCCCGCTAGCAGGTCCTCCGCCCACGTAACCTGAAACACGACACAAAGCAAGGCCTCCTCGACGCACGTGCCGCTACTATCTGCCTTCGATTCCACGGAGACTAGCTCGTGTCGCATGATTTTGAGAGCCCGCAAAAACACGAAACAGCCACAAAAAGTTGTAGCAGAACGAATGACTTTTCCCATTCATGTTTCATTGATGACGCGATTAAACAAGGCATAAATATTTGATTTCCTCCTCCACGCAAGGGGAAGGAGGGGCAGGAACTTCGAAGCTCGTGTGTGTGCTCCACTTGAGCGGTTTCTTAAAAATTCATGAAACACAGGAGATTTCAGGTGGATTCTTCCCCACTCGTCTGTTCCTCCGTTCGCACTCTCGAGGATACCAATTTTTGCCGAATTCCGCCCTTGCTGCCTAGTCACTCATTCGACTCACCCCACACGAGTTTGAGGTATCGCTATTGTTTGTAAAATCATTATAGTAATGGCGGGGGGCGGAGAAGAGAGGGAGGACTTTAACATGCTGTTGGCTGGAATTCCGTGACATGAAGCCTACTTGAGCCTAAAAAGTTGAGTGTGGGAATTTTCTGGCACAGCGAAAGTCAATCAAGATCCTTGTCATGGAAATTTCAGCACCGACAGCCGAATTCTATTAAGTTTTCACGATCCAGCGCCAAATAAAAATTGACAAAGCGTGTTAATTTTGTGAAAAACTGCCAACGTGGCAAATAAATTGAGTCTGTAGCGATGAAAATTAAAATGACGCAGCTCTCCGATACGGCGGATGTCAACCGAAAAATGAGTTGACCCCGCAATATATCATCGCCAAGGTGTATTTTAACCACCGATATGCGTACCCCACCTTTCCTCCTACGTCCTAGTCGCTATGTCGGGGTGAGCTACTCCGCCCTCGGGTAAATGATGATCCGTGGACGAAAGCACTCGTATGCGAGTGTGTGCTCCTGTATTTCATTATAAAAGAGGCATAATCGCTTGGCACATGTACACAAAAATTAATTTGTCACTGTCACTCAATACGGGAGTGATTTTCCATTTTTCCTCGTAGTTTGTGGATTTGCACTGGCTGCCAAAGCGGCGCCTGGGATGGACTCGCTTTGCATTATTAAAGATTTTTGGCGACACTTATTCCTGACCCATTTTTTGTGTATGTTTAATTTTTAGTGAAGGTTTTCCACAAGAAGGCTTCTCTTGTCCAAAAGACAACCTCATGTGCTGAAATTTGGACACCAGCCACACCCCCAAAAGTAGCTGGTTTTGAACTAGGAATTGAACACAATGGGAACTTTTGACTGATTACGGGGCCAAAATTCAAAAAAAGCTTAGATCGAGCTGAAAATTGGTTTGTGGGGGTTTTTGGTGTCGAGAAATCTGATTTTATGAAAAAAATTTGGAAATTTCACCATCTTGAATAAGCTCCCTTGGAAAATTTTCGAAAGTTTATAAATTTTTCATGAAAATTTCTTTTTTTTTCATGGATTCGAAATTTTTGTGCTCTAAATAGCCATAATCTAAAATATTATTATCCTACCAAAGATTAAAGGGGCTTTAATTGGCTTTTCCCTTTGTTCTGGCCATAAATTTTGCATAAAAAGTTAAATTTACTTTATGTTTAAGTTATAAAATAAAAAACTAATACACCAATCGATCAGAAATTTTATTAGCTTTTCGAAAATGTGCCATTTTTTATAGTTTGATTGAGATATAGAAAAGTTTTCCCTGGTTTTCCCCAACCATGTCTGAAATGCGTGACAGACAAACGGACCGACAGACGGACAGACTGACATACAGTGAAATAGACGGACAAATCAAGCTCAAAATGTATTTTTTTTCCAAATTTTGACACCCTTAAAACCTTGGATTGTCTTAAAAAGTAACTAACTTATTGAAGCAAAATCGGAAAAATCATCTAAAATGCACCTTTGAAAATTAATTGCGCCGAACAGAAATTTTCATGAATATTTTACCACTATTTTTTTGATTTCTCTATTCATGAAGAATACAGGAAAAAAATCTCTTCATCAACTGAGGACGAGGGATACAACTTCCGATCCAAAATTTGTTGATTTTCAAGGTAAAAAGGGCTTTTTTCAATAAATCATAAATATTATGTATAGTAATATTTTTTAACAAAGTATATTTTAAAAATAACAATTATATCATATGACATTTTAAAAAGAAAATGGAACAAATAACTTAAGGACGCATAAGAGAAATGATTTTTCAAATATGGGCGACTGAGAAAAAAATCAAATTTTCTAGGAAAAATTTTTAAGGTCAAACTTTGAATGGTCATATCTCAGCAACCAAAAGCTCGATCAAAAAACCAAAGATACCTGAGGACGCAGGATTTCTTCACAAATTCAGTAACCCCCCTTTTGGCCTCTTTGATCAAGCTTTAGTGTTTTTGAATTTTGGCCCCGTATTAAATCAAAAGTTCCCATTGTGTTGAATTCTGCAAATGGAAATGGGCAGAAAAATTCGTCAAAAATTTTTCTCAAGAAAACCGAACATATTTTTGACACTTAGTTTTGTATTTTGATTGAAAAACTAAAAATTAGCTCTTTAGCTTCTCCTTGGGCTTTACAAAGCTCTTTTTTGTGGGTCTTTGTCTCATTCAAAAATTTTTAACTGTTTGAAATTGTTAAAATATAAATTTTAAGTAAAAAATAAAAATTTATAAAAACTACTGAATTTTTGGGTTTTGAAAAGCCCCCCAAAACGGAGCTAGGAGGTATGAAAATATTAAGGTGCCTTTATTTTTAAAGCCAATTAAATTTCATATCCGAACACACATAATACTTGATAGTTTAAGCGTAATAACCAAGCCTAAAAATCAACAAAGTCGGTGGTTTAAGACCCTTTCCTGATGCAGTCGCTGGTCACGTCACTACCGAGCAAGGCTTGCACCAGGACACGTCTGGAAATGTGCCTGCCAACGAGGCAACAGGCCCGAATTGTGTGTACGAGCAATGTGACATTTCCCCAGATTTTGCACGACGCTGACAGCTCGTGTCAGAAGGGCGGCTCGTCGTCCCTCAGAGCGCACGAAAAAGCAGCAAAGTCCTCGGAATCACCTGATGAAATGATTAATTTTCTTCCTTCTCCTTTCAGATGTTGCGAGCGACTCGCAAAACTCCCTGGGCGGAGGCAGCTACATCGGATATTATGACAAGTTCATAACGAGGAATAACACAAGAGTTACAGCTCAAAAGGGCGGAATGGCCATTCTTCCGTGCACCGTTCGGCTCACATCACCTGCAACGGTAAGTTGAAATCGGAAGTCGGCAGAAAGGGAAATGAAAATTCACGAAGGCAATAAATAATTCCGATGTGTTTTTTTGATGAGAAACAATAGAATTATTTATATGAGCGGCGGGCTCGGGAAATGGAGAAAAATGAAAATTAATTTCTTGTAATTCCCCGTGGAGACTTTAAAAATTTATTTTTCTTCTTTTTGCGCCAACGTTGCCGTGCCTTTATCTGTTTTTCCTCCTCTCTCCGAGCGACGCTGCACCGGGAAATTTATAGGTCAAACTTGTTTCGAACAATTGGTGGATGTAAGGCAAACAAGGGGGGAGACCTCAGAGACTGTGGCAGGCTTGTTTGCCAGGAAAACAGAAGCAGCTACAGTCTTGTTTTATGATTACTGCGCGGCGGCGGCGGCAGCACCTGCTGTAATGGCGGTATTTCAGTAGCTCTATTCATGTGGGCTAGAGCTTGGAGTGGTGGCAAAAAGGGAAACGGGAGCAAGAAGTGCAATAAATTTTTCAACGTTTCAGGTTGCAAAGAAACTTGCAACACATTGAATTCATCTTTGACACTTTGCAGCTACGGATGGGACAGCTGGCGCTCATGGGGGGGCCAATTCTTGCGATAGATTGCAGGTATCAGTTAGAGTTTCAAAGTCTTGGTCTCTGGGGGGGACTGAGGAAATGCATTAACGACCAGAGACGTAACCTGGACCAAAGTAGAGGCCCACATCTCTGGATTCCGCTGGCAGGCATGCATAAGTCGCTTGTCAATACTCTCCTTTCCCCTCTCCTTTGCAACAAATGGAGGCCCAGTTTTCACATCCAGCTTGCGGTGCTTTATTTCCTCTTGTTTTACTTACGAGTTACGTAAGAGAAGTGAGACGAGACGAAATACGATTTTCTCCCTTGTGCAGCATATTTTCCGAAATGAAATATTGCTTTTTCAACAGACACATACCTACAAGGTATTAAGATGGAATAATGCATGTTGAAAAAATATTGTATTCTTCACTATCTCCTTCTGCTCTTCTTCCCATTCATCGTTGATCAGGTTATCGACGATGAAAAGGGTTCGTGTGAGCTTGCCAAGAAAGCAGAATGTTTGTGTGTGGGAACAGAGTTGTAAAACGTAGCGGAGGAGGAAGGCTTCCAATTGTTATTCAAAGCCGCATCTCGTGCAATCGATGGAAAGCTTTCAGAAACGAAAGCTATAATAGGGTTTTTACGAGTAAGAGGTCTTAACCCTCATCCGTCAGACAATGCATAGAGAATCCAGATTTCTTCATTTATTTCCTTTTCAATCAAAAAATAAGAAATACTCGGGAAAACTTTAATCTCTCTGTTAGAAATTCTGTGACTCTTTTTCCCTTCCTTAAATCTATTTGTCTAAGAACAGAGACATGCAGAGACAGGGTTAATTTCTTCAGGCAACTTAAGTTCACATCCAAACTTTGAAACCCGTAAGTAATTACGTCCCAGTGAGGAACCATCATTTTCTATAAATACGACAATGGAAATTAAGTAGATTAAACATTTTTTTCCTAAAAATTAAATTCGTTCGTTAATAAACTTTCAATTTTAGGAATTTTGCCGAAGTTTTTTTGTACCGAAAATCGTCTCTGAAGTCTTAGAAGAGCTAAAAAAAATTCAGCTTAAAAGAAACATTTTTCCCAGTAAATTCTTCGGTTCGAAAGAGGGTTATAGGAGGGTTATGCGAGAAAATCCAGGTCAAGGACGGATTTCCACTACCCTGACTTCTCAAACTCTAACGGGATTAAGCCACGTCGGGGAAATCATGCAAGCAATTAGCATCTCGAGCTGGGTCCGATGAATTTTTAAAATTCCAACTCTTTGTCGTCGTTCCCCGTTCCAAAAATATCCCACGAGCTCACGGAGGGAGGAAAATAATCTCGTTACCACCCATTGAATCCTAATGAAGCGTCACCAAATTATTCCGAAACGACTTGAAACTTTCGCTCGCCCCAATTTCCCGCAAAATCAAACTCCTTCATTATTAATGAGCTCTCGCGCCATTTGATTCAATTGCAGGTGTCGTGGATCCGCCGCAAGGACTTCCAATTGCTCACAGTCGGTCTTTCAACCTACAGCAGCGACGAACGGTTCCTCGTGGAGCACACTCGCCACATGGGTCACTGGGCCCTGCGGATCAAGAATGTCCGGGAGGACGACCGGGGTCTCTACGAGTGCCAACTCTCAGTTCATCCCGTACAATCAATATTTATCGAATTGCGTGTCGTAGGTAAGTGCTGTTAGCCACATCCCCCTTTATGATGAGCCCACACGACAAACACTCCGTCATTTGCATGTTATTGAAGGGTAAAGGCATAATGTGTGCTCTTGTCTCTTTGAAGCACCACTCTGCCACTTCAAAGGCACGCCATGCTGGAGTTGAATTAACATTTTAATTATTTTTTGCTTTGCTCAATTACAAGGCAGCAACTTAAGCCCCATTTCGAGTCAAGTGAAGGGTGCAAGGGGCGCGCGAGACGGACGGAGATAAAACTGTAGAAAAGAGCGCACAAAAGCTGGGCAAACGGGTGCAGAGACGAGCGAAGAATCACGTTCTAAATGAAAAGCTTACAACTTAATTATTTTCTGATGGAGAGCGGGACTGCCTCGGTTGCGGACGACGCGGTTTTTTTTTCGTCTTCACGGCACGGGGGATCTTTGAAAATGACAGAGAAGCTATCTGGCTAATTGCGGAGCGCGCTATCGAATTTGTCCTCGTGGCGTGGAGACAGCGACTAGCGTAATCGATCCCGCTAATGAATATTAAATTTCACTTTCAGCCCCACTGCATTAGCGTCTTTGGCCGCTAAACGTGTAATTTTGGGAGGGTTAATTTAGGCTGGCGGTAATGGCCTGAGTGATTACACTCTGCATGATTGTCACCAAAGAAGCGGTAATTAGAGCATTTCCCCCGAAAGCTTTGTCGCTAGTTAGTGGCCTTTATGGTTTTCTTTCAATACGACCAGGGTGCGGTGGGGTTGTGAGGTAGTCAGACCTACAAATTTGGAATTGTAATAAAATTTTAATTTTCATAAAAACCCAAGATGATGATTTTCTGAGCTTTTGCGACTTGAACTGGACACATAAGTTCCAGGATGAATTGCCTCTGAGTTCAGGTTAATAGCTTAAGATTTTTAAAAGAAAAAATGTTTGGTCCGAATGAGTCAAATTAATGGCTAAGAAAGGAAATGGGAAGAAACTCTTTTGTTTGCTTGACTAGCCCTTGAATTTTAAGATGGCTTTTTTTCAAGACAATCAACCTCTTCAGTTATAAAGAGCAGCTAATGTACACGTCAAAGGAAGGCTACTTAGGGTACTGGGTTATATTGACGGTTGAAAACAATGCAGCGAGATGTAAGAGTGGAAAGATTGACTTAATTACAGACAAAGGCCGACTACTCTTGAATGAAAAGCTACTCTCAATGTAGGATTGCAGGAAATCCTCTTCTAGCTACTTCAAAGAGCCCTTTACTCGAGCTGCTTGCATTCCAATTCCACTATAATTAATAATTTGCGTCCACTTTGACGTTTTGTTTGTGTTTCGGATCCATACTGGGAGTTAAAATTTAATAAAATTACGATTTCGGCCTGCGCCGAAGTGGACAAAGCGAAATTACATCGCTTATGAAACGTTCCGGGGCGACCAGAAATATTTTTAATAATGAAATTCTGGGCGCGGATGGAGTTTTCCACGTCGCAATTAAAAATTCATTTTAGCGCTCGTTTTAATTTGATTCTCACTTTTCCCATTACAGAGGCCGTAGCTGAAATCGTCGGAGCGCCCGACCTGCACATCGACGAGGGCTCCTCATTGAGACTGGAATGCAAGCTGAAGCGGGCCACGGAGAATCCCTCCTACGTGTTCTGGTGAGTTTCGAGGCGTCACCTAGTTCGAGATGGGTGTGGGGTGGCGAAGTGGAAAGAAGAAACCACACAGCTGAAAATTAATTTTCCACTTCATTTTGCTGTGAAATCTAAATCAACATATTACCGTCATCAGGGTATGGATTTTTACGTGTCCATGCGGCGTGTGTGAGAGGAAGAAAGCGGTTGTGCGTAAATATAGAGATGGAACCCTTTTGGTGGTATTACTTTGGGGTTTTGTTGCGTGTGTTTACAAGTAGCAAGCCGTGTGGAATGTTATCAAGATGAAAAAGGCACCGCACACATGTTTTAGTAGTTCTCGCAACCTCGTTCATTGGTATGCAGCTTTGCCATCTCCCGCACACACACGAAAGGGATTCTTCACCTTTGTGGCTCGAACCGCTGGTGTGAAAAATTCGTTTGAATGTTGGTGGGTGGCTGGCTGCGGAGCCAGGGAGCCCCAGAGACCCGACTGGAATCACCTTATCTAATTTATCTTTCCTGGAAAATGAGAATAGGCCATATTGTTGCCCATTTCTTTGATCCCTTGCGCAGTGGTGTAGATGAAGGGGCTCTTGAGGGAGCCTTAATGAATGGCTGGATGCGGGAAAGTTCTTGCTGGTGAATGGGGGAAACTTTTTTCCAAGGATATCGAGTGAAAATTATTTCCATCGCCGTTTTGAGACGCAAGACTCCTTACAATCCATCTCCATTTTTCGATTTTTTATTTGCGTTACTCATGTTTCATTATCTGATTTGGGAAACCCCAGAAATCGAAGGATTCAGGAAAATATTTTCAGCCCCAAAAATAAATCCTTAAATTCCATTTGTAGCTGCAGCTAATTGGTTGAAAAAAAAAAACTCAAAGGAAACAAAAAAGAGCTTCTGGCGCCATAAAAACAAGGAAAGCGAGGAAATTCGGGAAAGTTTATCTGCGAAAGAGCTCAAAACCAACACCCCAGTATCCTCCTGCTCCAATTCCTTCCACATGTCGTTCATTTAATGGCGCCACTGCAATGCAACGCGCGCGCCAGGACAACAAAAACATCGAAAAATACTGTAAATGCGGTGAAAAAGCGACACATTGGTAAACAAATAGGTTCTAGCGCACGGAGCGAAGGCAAAACATAATGGGGCAAAATATAAATCTTCTTTGCACTGAAATTGCTAATCCGGCTTAGCTTTATAGAGCCGTTATTAGGTAAATGGTTTACGGTATTTCGTGTAGCTAAGCGTCCGTTGCAGCGAAAATACTCGCTTGCTACAGTTTTACTGCTTTCGGGGGGGCGTAATCGCAATAGACGGTGGCTTCTGCTCCGCTTCTATGTATCGTTGTAATGCCGATGAACATGCACGGTCAACGATGAGTTCAAGCAACTCGTTGAGTGCTCCAAAATGCTGGGAAATTTTAATTCTGGGAGGTGAAATACCCGGTTTGGGGATTAGGGTGATAATACGGCGATTGAAGCTTAGACCGTGAGCAGTTTCTGCTGATCCGATTATCGTTTGCTCTTCTTCCGCTTCCATGGGAGGCGCAGTCAAGAAGTGATTTGATTAGCACTCGGCTTCTGACCTGGAAAACTTGATTCTCTGGCGCTCGAGCTCGGCTGACATTGATCCGGAGTGACGTGCCGGGGAAACGATTTTGAGTCTTTAAATCATTATTGATCTTAGGCAGGCTTACTTGTGTCGGATTGGAGCTGTAATGGAAGGGGGTGAATGTAGGTCGAGTGTATGCTCTCTTTGAAGTAATTGGCTTAAGTCTTTTGGAACCTGATTTGGTCAAAATTAATTTTCAAAGCTTTTTCATGAATCGTTCACAAAAAGTACTGAGAAAGGGCTTAGCTTCCTAGCTTCTTTATCACAGTGAAATTCTTTCAAAGAAGAATGTTTATTTGGTGTCAATTTGATGGAATAAAGTCCCTTTTTCTTTGTCATTCTTGAAAATAAAAATAGCCAATTTATCTGCCCCTTATAGATTGCTATAGAAGACTCAGCTAAAGAAGAGTTGAAAATTCTTGATTTGCCCAGAAAAGCCCAAATTGAAAAACGTCGTTAAAAAAATAAACCAAGAGGATCTGGTCGCCTTAATCCCATAAATTTCAGAAACAGCGCCGAAGGTCAGGGAGCGTCTTCGGTGTCACGTTTTTAATTACAAAGTTGTGCGAGATTTACACAGCAGATGCCTTTATAAATAACTTACTCCAATCATGCAAACACGTTTTCCATAACTTTTAATCCAATATCTCCACTGTCTCGGCGCACGAAAGCAAAGAAGAGGAATTTCGGTCTCATCGCGTTTCGGTGGCTCGACGACAAAACTGAACACGCGCCCCTCGCCCGAGGGATGAACTCATGAACGCGAGAGAGAAGGTGCAAGGAAAGTGGTTTAATGAGAAAATTATTGTCGCCGTTTGGAATCTTAAACTAATTTTCATCATGGCTAATAATAATCTCACGACTAATCTTTGCAATGGTTTGTTCTTAATGGCTGTTAGGAGGGTAAAGAGGGATGTAAAAGAGGATAATGTGGACAGAGAGAAGACAGGGAAAATGTATGTGAGCGAAATACCAAGGAGATGAAAGTTTAGCACTCGGGCGAGAAGAAGGACGAGGCATAAGCACATTAAAAGCTAAATCCTTTGTGTGGTGACTGCTGGAGATATGTACAAGAAGGCTGCAGACGACAATGATGGTGCTACCAACCCGGCTACAATAACATTTTGTTGTAATGATGATTCCAATTTAACCACGATCGTTGGGAATAAGTTTTTGTGTACTTTACAGGGACTGGGCTCCGTTGGATGAGGAAGAGTGATATGGAACCCGAGATAATTTGTGCGTGGGTCGTATTTGGGCTCTGCTAGCTCGTGTGCCCGCTCCCTGGGGCTTGCCTTGTTCCTCTTTTCACCAACCAATATTTCGTCCGTACCTGGTTCGTGTGGTTTCAGACAGCACGTTTCACTGTTCCGTTTTTCCATTTTGTGGTTTGGGCTGAAAAAGAGGGACTCCTTAATGGAGTTCTTGCAAGTCTTCCAGAGCCTCCCAAATGAGTGGCCTTGAATAAGCCAAATCATGATGGCTGAGGAGGCCCATTTCCTTGACATACAATGGTTTTTTGTCTCTAGGCTGAATTTGTCCGTCTGTCTGACTCTTACCACTGAAAGCTCTCTTTTGGCATGATTTTATGCGTCGTCTGTGGATTGATAAAATTGTATTAGTTTTTTGAAAAATGTTCAGACGCGTAATCAGGGTTGTTTTCTGGTTCAGGGCTGAAATTTTAAACAGCCGTTAATACATGACCTCATAGTTTTTCAGGGACCTCATAATTTTTTAGCTTCCTTTGAGCTCAAATTTGTTCAAAAGATCAGCAAATAATTATTCTATGTTCAGCTAACAATTATCACCTTAATTGATGATCAATACCGTCATTAGCTTTAAACGTACCTTCCATTGAATTTCTTCGAATGAAGGGCACATTTGCTCATTCAGCTCTGGAATGAAGACTGAGAAAATGGTGTTCCTTGTCAAATCATGGAAATGAATGGTTTTCGCGGAAAAAAAATTCAAGAGCCAAAATATGAATGATAAGGAAAATTGATGAGATAAATTGATAAGTGAGAGAGAAAACCTTGAAGATAAATTTAAACCTGTCTTTCAACGCGAACTTTTCTCGGTTTTGTTTTGCACGTTGGTTCTTCTAAACGACCTTTCACGCGGTGCCCCACTGCCGGTGTCATCAAAAGTTAAATGAAATCTTCAAAAGCCAGGCGGGAGAAAAAAAAGCGGCAAAGGGGCCATAATCTGATTATTTCATTTGCCCCATTCTTATCAATCTAATTATGTTGACGTTTCTCAGTACGCCTTCAATTTCCTTTTTCTCTTCTCTCATCCACCAAACCAGGTACCACGAGGATAAAATGGTTAACTACGACGCTCAAGATGGCTATTCTGTGTCGTCATTTCAATCAGCATCACCTCAGCAACTGCTAAAGGTGTCATCAGTGCATCACAACGGCGGTGGCGGAGGCCATCATAATCGGCTGGAAATGTCAACTGCCATGGTGGAGGAGGAATTGATGATGCAGCAGCAGCAGCAGCAACAGGAGCTCTCGCAGCAGCCAGCTGTTGCTGCCCTCCTGCCCGCAACCACGTTAGATAGCAACGGGCTACGGCTACAATCGAGTCTCCTGGTGCCATCAACCAGTATACTGACAATTAGGGAAGTTCATTTTAAGCATGCGGGAAACTACACTTGCGCTCCGTCGAATGCGAGGGCCGGGACGATCACGATACACGTTTTGAGAGGTAAGTTTCGCGGAAATTTTAATTTTACTGCTGTTTCCACGAGTTGCTGAGGAGCTTTGAAACGGTGCAGACGAAATTAGAAGTATGAGTTGCTTTTCCACGAAGCTCTAGCCAACGTGAGCTGTTGTTTTCAAATACTGGCTCTTGAAACTTTGGAGTCAAATGAGGAAGGAAAAACAAACTCTTTTCAATTGGAGATGGATTCTCGTGATCTCTTACTCTTTTGGCTCCCTATCTGCCCTGAAAACTTGAAAAAAGAGTCCCCACTTTTTATCTTCAGTCTTCAGGACAAACAGACTAGTAAAAAGGCATTTTGGAAGCCTCATTTAAAATCCAAACTTTTCCATTTCCATTAAGAGCGTCGAAAGTTCTGAAGGGCCTCTGAAGCCTGAGCCAAGTGGGATAGGAAAAACCACACGTTTTCCCAACTTTTCTTCCCCCATCACGCGAAAACCTCAAACGTCTGCGTGACATTGTTAAAACTTTGCAATCCAAAAATATTTTAGTATCAATTAAATTATGCTTAATTAGCGGTAATTAATTGAGTTTGCGTCAATTCTTTGTCAGCAACTCGCGCTCAACTTTCCTCCATTAAACTTTTCCTTTTATGATGTGGTACAACATGTCGGAGTTACGTGTTTCCTCTGCACCTTTTTTAAAACTCACGCTCCGAAAGCCACCCACATTTGTTCATAAACTCGTTACCCTCGTGCACTGATGAAATAATAATTCAACTTTGTCTGTGGATGTGGGAGCAAGGAGTGTATTTTTAGCAACTCCGGATAATGGATTCTGCATGTTCAAACTCCCACCTACATATTCCCAGTGGCTTGCTAACCCAGAGTTGCATTTGTCTTGTTTGCAGGTGAGAAACCGGCGGCGATGCAGCATGCCAACAGGAGCTCCATCGATGAGGCTAAATCAAATACAAATTCAATTAATTGTAAATATTATCACTGTCAAATAGGGAGGAGCTCCACTTCATCATTACTGTTGTTTCTGGGCTATTATTTGCTCGTTGTAATCGATATAAGCAGTATTTGGGGAGGTTTTATCGTTGACAATAATAGGTGAAATTAAATTTTCAAAATCGAGTGTCGTGTCGCGTGAAGCTCCTGCGAGCCCAATATTGGAATCCGGACGCTCTGCATACAAGCGTGCCGCAAACAAAGTGCATACAAAACATGCCGCAAAATTGTGAAAACATCACCCTTGTCTGGGTTGAATGGGTGAGTGCGTGAACAAACAGGGATCATGAGGTTTGGGTGGTGCAGAATCCTGGTGCGTGCATAGAAACCGCAAACTCTGGAACAATGGGGTGCCCAGAAGCCTCCCAAGCGAGGCCTGCAGTTTGCGTTGAAACTTTTGATTGCCAATTTCAATGAAATCACTCTTTCTCGCCTATTTTTTCCGGTCACTTGGCCCTCAAAGGCAATAAAACTTTTTATTGCAGCTCCAAAGGCCGTTCTGGCATTTTTCACGCGCGTGCACCAGCACCGGGTGGGGGTGGATGCTTCGATAAATTGACAACACAGGGGGTTGCTTGCTTGGCACACGAACTGCACTTTGATTGAGTTATAAATTTCAATTTCGTCTCAATTTCCTTGTTATTTTGCGTTGAAGTGAAATTGGCACAATCAATTTGATTGTGATTGCAGAAGGAGGGGGAAGAGGGACTAGGAAAAGTGTTATAAACTGAGAAAACAGTGCAATTGACTTGTTTTTCTCCTCTCCCGAGTCAATTAAGTGTTTTCTAACGGCTCAAACTCCATTGTTTGCTGAATTGCTGCACAAAAGAACAGAAGGGGCAACAGGTTTCTAAGCGGAATTGCTTCAAGACGTAGAGGAGTATCCGTTAGAAGAGACAAAGAGACTAGGAAATTCAGACACAGAGGTAGAGGGAGGGGGAGAAAACTGAAAGGGAAGAAGGAGTGAGGGAGAGAGAATAAGAAGAATTTTTAGAAAGGAAATTTCCTTCGAAAGCAACCTCTCAAAGCAGCCAGTGAAGATTACGTCTGAAGTCTGCTCTAGTCTACATAACCCTGTGATCCAAGAAGATCTTCCTTGAGTCGCACAACAGCTTCACAAGGAGCTCCCCTTGGAGATGTTCCAAGAGTTCATTTGATCCCAGTAACATGCTTGCAGTACCTCACCCGGCTGTCGGAAGGAGAAACAAAACAAGAAAACCCAATCCACCCTCATACATATTTATAAGCGGCACATGTAATATAACAATAAAGCCTAGTAGTGGCACAAGATAACGATAATGGGCTCCCGAAGAGTTACACGAGGCAGCTCACAGGCACACACGAGAAACTCAATTTTACGAACCAACTTATCTAATTGTGAAAATCAGTCCTAACTTTCATACAATATTTTCTCAATGACGATTATTATTGTATTATGGCCACATACGTACGATTGTAGGAGCAGCTATAAAGAGGCAGAGAAAGGAAACAATAAACATAAGATACAGTATGTGTAGGAACTAAGTCAACCTAAGTGTACATGGAAGTAATTTGTATTATATAAACGTACTCGTACCTAAGCCGAAAGCCACTTATATGTATGCATATATGTAACAAAGAAATCTCCACAAGTTATGGCAAATTAAGAAAATTAGATAAGGAATAAAAATTATATAGAGAGTAGAGATATAGAAGAGATTATAAAGGATGACTTTAAGACTAGGGAGAAGTTACTTTTGAGAATACGAGTAGTTAAAGTTCTGAGAAAACTCCAAAAATGTATCGAGAATCGCGAGTGGTATCTGAATAAATGAGTTTAATGTACAGATTTTAATGCGTCTTTCCATCTCGACGCCCCTTCTCGAGATTCCAGTTCAAGGACACAGCTGTCCCCTTCTGCACACATTTAAATATTTATTTTGGGTATTAAAAGGAAACATGAATTATCATCAGGAGCAAACTGTTTATTTCCTTTATCATGATTTGCACGCTACTTGGGGTTTGTAACTCAGCCCACCACAAAGGTCTAGACTCGGACCCACTGACAACCAGGACCCGTATCAATTTTTGAAAAAATGGGAAGTAAAGAAATTTTGGGAAAAATTGATCATCTTAAATTAAGCTCTAATTTTTTAAAACAATTTTGAGTTGTCTTTTCATGCTTGGAATTTCCTCATAATATTCTGAAAAATTTCCCAAGTCTTGGATGCTTTGATTTTTGTTCAAAAATTTCATACTCAGTCTAGGAAGTTTGTATTGGTCTGAGATTTCCAACCACCCTGCACTTAGCATTCTACTGTAGACAAAAATTATTATCATCAACGAACAACATGAATTAGGTACGAAAGGAGGAAAAGTTTCGGCGGTGCTAGCCCAAGATGCGATGAAAATGGGGAAAAACAGGCAAGTGAGTGTGCAGCGCTAAATTTATCACCTCCAACAGTGGAAGTTTATGCACAGGAACAGAAACACCGTACTATAATTCACTTTATAATCGCATAAATTTTAATTAGATTCCTCGCGAGATACACGCCAAGGCACCGAAGTACAAGAATAATTACCTGAAAATCTCAATTTTAAGCGGATTGCGAACACATTTTTCCATACGCTTAATGAGCTCGATTCTGAACTTTTAATGGGGCTGCTTTTGTCCTTCTTTATGGCACCTGTGAAACATTTTCGTGCCAGCCCATTTTCGGGTGAGCTTCTTCAATATTTTTTTTCTTCGAGCTTCAAAGAAAACTGAAAATGAAGCCATTTGTCGATTCGGAATGACGGGTATCCATTAGCAGTACCCTTTCATGACTTTCGTCGGGCCAAAGGTGAACAATGAGGGAGGATTCGGTATCGATAACAAAGAAATTAGCTGACAAATGGGCTAAAAATAGCCCAATCGTGGCAAAAGAAAGGAAGCACATTTGCCAATACCGGAATTGGCGGAGAAAAAAACCCTTCTTTCAATGGGACGAGTTTATGGGCAGGAAACTCATAAAACGTGATTCAAACGAACGATTCGTACATCATGCATTCCAGTTGTCGCCGTATCTCCCTTCTCCGCGATAATTTTGCCGTCGCTGGTGAGAAAGGGTTCCGTGGTTTCGATTTTCCTCACCAGAAAAGCCCGATTAGCCGCGTAAAATTTTATTAGGAAGCCAAAAACGCCCCTAAAATAAATCCCCGCTCAAGTGTTGCGCAACTTTTGAGCCAAAAGTGTATGTTTTTATGGTGTTACGTACCAGGAAAGGCACATTGTCGTCACAACGCAGCATGCGGCAAGAATTTCTAATGAAGAGAACTCCGGGGATGGAATTGGGGGCCGCTCATGCCTTTCAACTCCGGTTAATATTCGCTTGTGCACGGCTGGAGGGTAAATCATTCACACATTCCTCCGTTCCCGGAGTGATGCCGGGCTCGGCCCCGAACTAAATTATCTTCTGCGACTCCCTGCGCATTTTTCCCGAAAACCGAGGAGAGTGCTAGAGGGGACGTAAAGAGTCACGAGCGAGAGAAGAGGGGAGGCGAAAAAATAACAAAAATGGGCAAAATGAATAATTTATTACACTGTTTTCTCCGCACTACTCCTATACATTCCCGTCCGCTTCACTGTCGGTACAATAAAATAAATTGGGGATCTGCTGAGTCGACTGAGATGGAATGACTTGGCTCAGATACATACTGTGTGTGGGATAAGTGGGAGCAGATTCTACGGGGGGAGACACGCAGATGGACGTGCCGTTTAGAAAACAGATCAATGAGGAGATGATTCGTTATGAGGGCATAAACAAGCGGATTACAGGAGTTGGATTCAGGTGACTCGACCCAATAAAAATTAGCTTCCTCCGTGATCCGGGTCTTTTATTTCTTATTACGTTCTCCATTCCGGCTCTAATGGACTCATTTGGGTCATTTTTCAGGCTAGTAGAATATTACTTCTCGGGGATGGAGATGGATTCTTGATCAAGGCTAAAACCTACTTAGTTATTTATTTCGCGGTTGGGTCTACAGAGGAAATTTTTTCCACAGAGAAAAATATTTGGAAAAAAAACCAGCTAGTTTTCCGAGTTTTCCCCGGAAAAATTATACATAAATTGCTCAATTTTGTGGGCTTTCAGCTCCATCTCCTGATTCCTTCCTCGGTCGGGTAAATATGCCATTGATTTCTTGAGAGTGGAGATGAAAGTTTTTAAGCAAGTTTTGGTGGCTTCTCGATTTTTTCCGCTGTAAAATGAGCATTTAATTGGTCAATTTTGTAAGATTCCAGACTCTCAACAGCTCCATCTCCTAATTCCTCCCTCGGTCGGGTAAATAGAACACAAACACTAAATTTCTGGCTCGCCGCACCAAGCCCAAAACCAACATTTATACAAGAGTTTAGCCCGAAATTTATATCTTGTCATGAATCAAGAAGAAATTAATTAAGCCTTTCTTCGTACGTTTCCTCTATCGCCCTCTCCGGCACATAAAGCAGCAGCATTTGATACTTCGGGGGCTTCCTCAGTCTTGTTTAAACTTTGCATTTCCACTCCGACAAACGAACATCGTCGCCTCTACCGAGAATTAAATGGGGATCACTATATTCAGTGGCATAGAGAAATGTGGTTTTGTAAAGGAGGAAGAACTGCTCGCACTTCACCTCGGTCGACTCGTCTCTCCCGATTCTGCACATGCCTCTGAATTAAGCACACGCAATTTCCCAGCGGACACACCGTACTTTGAAGCTGCTCTGCAACTATTCAATTCCAGTTGCTGGTTGCCAACGACGACGAATTAAGTGCACATGCAAGCCCAACCAAGCTTGCCCAAACGGAATTTAATGCCTCCACTCCCCATTGCTCCCCCGAAAGCGGCGCCAACGAGTCTTGAGCCACCTCTCACTCTTTTTGTCGTATGTATATTTAATTTTCTGATCCAGAGCAGACAAGGCATAAAGAGGATTACATAAATTGTATAATTTATTGCACTTCTTTGTGAGCTCATTCCGTGCCTAGGATTATGCATCTTTTATGCGAACATGCTAAAGTCCTTTCCGAAGCACGCACTCACATATGCAGGGGATGTTACAAACCCAGGCTTGCAATTGAGGTTACAGCGTGCTCCGAGGGAGCTCCACATGCGAAAGTAATCATTTCATGTAAATTTTCGTGCGCCTAATCTTCTCCCGATGTACGAGCTTGCGGCATACACGCACATGCTCGAGTAATCGCTCATAATTCAATTCAAATGTGGAAGAAAAATTAAATCTACCAGAAAATCAGACAAGTCAGTTTTATTGTTGTGCGGCAAATCAAATGTGGGACTCATTGTTGCTGCTAGTCTCGATCTATTGGAAGTTGCCGATGGGCAGGGATGGGACTGGAATGGGAAGGAGGGATTGGTTTTTAAATTTTTATTGAAAAGAAATCGAAACCCCCAGTTTAATTTTTAATATTTTAGAAGAAAATTTTTTAAGCGAAAATTTTAATGGAGTTCATAGCTTAAATTTCCAGAAACCTCGATTAGTTCCTTATGGCAAATTTGACCTGCGTGCCTTTGCTTTTTGAGTCCATTTTCTTCCCCCCGAAGCAACATCAATGTGAATAGATCTGATATGGTCGCCTAGCTGTGACCTTGGCATTCAATCTAGGCCGGCTCAATTGATTCCGCAACCAAATCAATAAATTAACTACATTTTGCAACACATTTGATAGACGAGCCCCAGAGTTAAGAAAAGTTGGGAGAGAATTACGTCACGGAGTCTGTCTGTAGCCAAGAACTCGCATCAGATAACTGATGATTGAGATTGAATTAATTGATCTCTCAATTTCTAATTCGATTGTGCAACGCCAATAAAGCCTCTGTCTAGTTTCTTCTTCCCCCACAAGTGTTGCCTAGCCTAGTTGAGTTCCAGACCCGAAGTCGGAGAGATGTTCATTCTGTCACTCGTGTGCCTAATCGCATTCCAATTTGTCGAATCGACGCTCGTTGGCAATGTTGAGCGGACGCTGCTGCTTCAGAAGGACAAGCTGCAGGCGTACTCTTCGAAAAAAGCGCCCCAATTGGCACTCAATGCCTCACTTCTTGCTTCGAGCTACCCAGGTGAGGCGTGCCTGAGGCCCTGCATGGCCGGAGATAAACCCAGAATCTGCTACTTCTCGTGGACGCTGGAGAACTACCACGCTATGGGGTCGTAAGTGAATTCGTTTTGAAGTTACCTTGAGTGAAAAAAATCCCATTGGGAGAAAATGGGTTAAGCATCGAGGGATTCAATTAAGTGTACCTTTCTGTAGTGCCTGCAAGGAATGCGTCAACGGCGTGCACGATGACTGCTTCGGAACCCACTGCGTTACAGCTGATGGCGTTGAGAGAGGATTTTTGTCAATCAATAGGCAGTTTCCGGGTCCAAAAATTGAAGTTTGCAAGAACGATTTGCTCGTGGTGGATGTCCACAACAACATTGCCGCATCCGAAACCACGATTCACTGGCACGGACAAATGCAGCATGGAACGCAATTCATGGATGGCGTCCCGTATGTGACGCAATGCCCCATTGGGTATCTGACGACATTCCGATATACATTCAATACATCGACTCCCGGAACGCATCACTATCACTCCCATTCAGGTGAGAAGAAACGCAGAGGAATTTGTCACATGGGGATTCTCTGTGGGGACGATGAAGAGTATCATATTATAAGGAGAGTTCCATCCCAGTGTGAACAAGTCTATCGGCGGCCAGTATGGAACGGACAGACTGCGGACAGACTCAGCAAATTTCTTCACACAAGGCTTGAGATCTGCTGAGAAAAGTTTCCACTAATGCTAATGGTTTCAATGGAAAGATAAACACCTACTGAGTCTCTTTACTTTGGCACAAATTCTCTGGAAACCGAAATAAAGCTTTTTCCTACGAGCTACTAGGTTAAGAATCTTCCAAAATCAGACAAATACCGTATATAATTTTACTAGAAACAAATGAAGACCCCTCCTGGTTCATCACTGAACCTTTTATTTTTGCAGTTTAGGGTTACAGGGTTATAGAAGACCCACTGCTAGGGTTAAGGCATGAAAACAGGCAGGTTAGGGTCAGAACTTAAGAATAAGAACTTCTGGACTGACATTATTAATGTTTTAAATTAAAGCTTGATTTATGAAAGATCCGATCTTCTTAAAGTCTCCTAAAAATAACGTTTCAAGGTCACCACAAGTCAAACGGCCTTGAAGGGTCCTTCATCGTCCGAGAGCCCCGCATCGACGACCCCAACACCGAGACGTACGACTACGATCTGCCGGAGCACACCATCTTCACCACCGACTGGATCCATGACTATGCGGAAATGTGGGTGCCGGGACTGCCCAGCAACATTCTGTATCCCAAAACGGTTCTCATTAACGGCTTAGGACGGTACCGAATGTCGGACACAAACATCCCACTAGCGGTCTTCCGCGTCAAGCCCGGCGGCCGCTACAAATTCCGCATCATCAACAGCGGTGCTCTGACCTGCCCATTCCAATTCCAAGTAAGTGATTTCTCACATTTTTATCTCCGAACGCGGTCATTAAATTAAATGCATTATTCCAATTTCAATTTGTCCTCCACACCGCACTCTACCATGATGCATGAGATAAACATATTGATTTGTTCGTATCCAGAACAACGTATCTCTTTCGCGATGGGGGGCTCGTCGGCAAAACATGCATATTGCCGTGTTACGGAGGGGGGGAGGGAGAGGAGGGGGAGTGCCAAACAAGTCGGGATAATCGCGAGTGTAATGATGTCATTGGCACATTTATTGCGGGACGAGCATACGCGCGATCGAGGGAACATAATGATAATTTTAAATTGCCCAATTAATTTTCATATTTAGTGCATTAAATGCCAAATTTACGGCAATTTAATAAGCGCATCATGTACGCTCCTCGATAATCATTGTGGTTCTATATCCTGTTTACGGGCATCGACAAACAAATTTCGGGATCCGCGGATATCCGGAGAACGATTTCGTTCAAACTGACGAGTTGTGGGGCAAAGGTTAATATTGAAATGAGAGTCAAGAGCGAGGTATGTAGCTCTCATGTTGATTTGTTGAATCAGGTCATTGGAAAATGGGATACTTTTCCAAAATTTTCCACACAAAAAATCCCAAAATGACCTTTTTCCGCGTTTTTAGTCTAAAATTTTAATTTTAAAGCTGGATTTGGGCAGAAATTCGGAAAGTTGGACTCCTGAAAATGATGAAAGTCATTAGAAAACATGTTTAAAGCTTAGTCGGGGACGAACGCATTGAGTGCATTTTCAATTCGCTTTGTTGCAAAAGTTGGGTCGAAGTGAAAATATTTTATTCCCAATTCCATCAGTGCAGAAACTTGTTGGGCCCCTGACTTTAATCCCACAGGTCAAAGAGCCTTAATGTAGAAGGATATTTTGCTAAATTTAATGTCTTCTAACATTTGCCCAAGTTTAAGCTCAATTGGAGTTAGAAAATTTTTGCCTCATACTAACTTTGGGAGGCCTTAGCTCCTCACCCTTAGGTCATAGAGGCTTACTGTAGAACTGTTTTTTGCTAGATTTACTACCATCTAACAGTTGCCAAAGTTTCAGCTCAATCGGTTGACTTTGAAATTTCGCCCTTCTGTTCACCAGGGGAAGTCTTGGATGGCCACTTATTGACCCCCAGAGTCCATTATTTTACATTTTTGAGAGCATGACCCGAAACAAAAGTTGCTTAAATTGTAATTTTACATGATCATTCTGAATTTCAGCTCAATCGGAGCAACTAAATTTTTCCCCCCTTCGAAGGCCTCTCACCCCACCCCCTTTAGTGATAGGGGCAAACATGTGTTCTATGATTTGCTAGATTTGACATGATCTATAGCATATCCAAAATTCAGCTCAATCGGACGAAGTATATGGAACTTTCATACAACGGGAAAACCCCCTTAATTACCCCCCAGGCAGTTTTCCGGAAAAACCAAAGTGGTTCCACCACCCTCCAGACCATACATGACAACATGCAAAAAACCGCAGGTCTCTAGCTCTTGTAGTTTCGGAGCCTTTGCGACTCAGACGGACGGACGGACGGACGGACGGACGGACGGACGGACGGACGGACATATCGGACACATAAGTGCATTTTTTTCAAAATTGATGAAAATGCACTAAAAAATAAAAACTTGCCTTTAAACTCATTAAAAAGATTCAAATTAGTTTCCACAACTTCAAAAAATTTTTTTTCAAATCCCGGAACTCTTTTACCACGTTTTTGACCGAAAACTTATTTAATTTAAAAATACAATACTAGATTATCATCGTTTTCGGCCACTTGCCATCTAGAAGGTCCCAAGAAAATGGACTCGTGGGGTCCATATTTAGCAGCAAGTTTCCATTTAATTTTCTCGGCAGAATCAAATAAATACAAGAGGGATCAGGTGCTATGGCGCTCAATATTTCGCGCTGTCGAACGGTCCGTTTAATCATATCGAATTTCAATTTGAATCAGTTACCATGTCATCATTTATGCTGACTCTTTGAGTACGTATCAGCTATCGCAAAGCAGTGACTCAATTATGCTCTTTATTGGTCCTCCTCCCTCAATATCTTGACGGTCCCCTTGGAGACTCAACCACCTTCAGCAATAATTGACGCTGCACATTGATGCAATTGACGTCATACTGATTTACTAAATTGCGTTCAATCAATTACTCCTCGCTATAATGAAGGTAGGCGATTCCGGTTTCGCCGATTCAATACACTTGTAACGATAATGGATAGGCTTCAATTTGTCTGCATGCCAGGGGATAATGTGTGTGAGCTAGAGGTGCAACGAAAATGAGGTGGCTCTGGATTAGAAAGACTTTTGAATGGATCGTTTGGAGGCTTTTTAACCAATAGCTTCTTTCCTGGGCCTTCCGAAGGAGTCAACGTTGCCATCAGTCGGGGAAAAATCCTGGTTCTGTTCGGATATACTGTCGAACAATTATTTGCTACTTCATTAACATATGAAATTTTCAGCTCAATCGGAGCAAGGTAAATTTTCCCCCCTTCAGTGCCCTCTCACAACACCCCCTAAAGAGATGGGGGCAAACATGTATTGTATGATTTGCTAGATTTTGCATAGACTACAACATACTAAAATTTTAGCTTAATCAAAGCAAGTATAAGAAAGTTTCATACAACGGGAAAACCCCCCTAGTTACCCCCCAGACAGTTTACCGGAAAAACAAAAACCTTACGCTCACGCTTCACACCATATATGACAACATACAAAAACCGCAGGTCTCTAGCTCTTATAGTTTTGGAGCCTTTTGCGACTCGGACGGACGGACAGACGGACAAACGAACAGACAGACATATTGGACACATTAGTGCATTTTTCGCAAAATGTTGAAAATGCACTAAAAAGTTTGGAAAAAAATGTTTGGTCAACCCTAGAAGTTTTCAAAGTCTTTTAGCCCTCAGACATAAAAATTTCCCGAGACTCTAGTCTATGATGCTCTATGGTAGTTGCCAATCACTCTAATACCGCCCAAGTTCCTCGGAAAGCTGTTCGCACATTGTTATTAGCTGGAAGCACACTCCTCTGAATTTCTGATGTACGCATTCATAATCATCAGCACATAAAATAAAATTTTATGCCTATAGGAGCACTAGCAGGCTGGGCGCCCACACGATTTCCGCCGAGCATCCTCAAGAAAGCATTTCCATAAAAATTTATTGAATGTAGCGAGTTTTGTTTGCCCGCACTAGGATGTGGGAACCTCGACCTTCACGCTCCCATTCAAAATCAGCAATTTGAAACCGTAAAATTATGAATGCGATATCCTTAGCACCCTTTTTCGCCCATTCATTTTTGATTATGTTTTTATATGCAAATTTCCACACTCGCAGGTTCTCCTCCGTTCCGCAAGCGGGCATGCGGCAGACATTATATCCCTTGGAGGAACTAGGAAGAAAATTGGCAGTTCATAGAAGATTGTTATCGGCGCTCAAGACTCGAATGTTGACTCGGAAAGCGCCTTGAATTAATTTTCTCCTCCTGTTCTTTTGCTTCAGATTGAAAAGCACCGGATGCTGGTAGTTGCAACGGACGCCGATCACCTCAAGCCATTACCTATTGATACGCTGGTGTTCACATCTGGCGAACGGTATGATTTTGTACTGGAAGCCAACCAAACAGTTGGTAGGTTGGACCTTGCCTTTTCATTTTCGCCTCACTCGATCTCGCATGTCGGATGATTTTGATTTTTGCATGATGACAATTGCATTGTACTGCTGCACATATTGGGTTGCGAAATGACGTTATTGGCAATACACGAGATTGAATATATATTGAAATTAAGCCGAGTCACAATGCACACCCCGAATCCACTTGGTTTGCGAACACGAGGAGGCGGGCAGGAGCATGATTTCGGATAGGCTGTCGATTGTTCTGCCAAAATTAATATTGCATGGCGCTCCTGGTTGCTTTTGAGTGCGAATTTCGGCTTGGCTTACGCACCAGCTCAACCTCAGGCTGCTTGTCTGTTTGTCTGTTTTTTCCTGATTTTTTTTTGCCTCAAAACTTCTCGTTTTTCTCTAGAATTTTTTTTCAACCATGAGAACTCAAGCAGATGGTGCCATTTTTTAATTTTAGTCTTCTTTTTAGCAGAACTTAAGGAAAGAATTTTCTGCTTTGGAAATATTTCAGCTTTGAATTCCCCGAAAAATCGAGTCCAGCCTTGATTTAAAATTATGGACTGTCCAGGACTCATCTTTGTCAAAGGAATAAATGAATGAATTACGTGATTTCCTTTATTCGAGAAGTGGCAGCCCCTCAATCAAATGTGCTAGGCCGAAAGCAGTTTTTCCTTTGAGTGTGAAAGCACATTGCAGTCGGCAGAAAGACAAATCCAAGATCAAAGCGGCTTACGTTCAGTCAGCTCACTGCCTCACTTTTCCGTCGCCACCGTTCAAAATGCACAATGCCATTACTAAAACACGAATGTGTGATGCATATTTGAGTCCTTTGTTTCTGCGAATCCGCTTCCCTTTTCCCAGTTTGCTCCCAAAACCGTTCCAGGCCTACCCATTGTTGTGTGGTTTCCTTGCCAGTTCTCGCCACACATGCCGCGTTTTGAAGGCAGAAATGCAAAACCATTTTCAGCCGTACGAAAATTTTGGCAAATGAATGGATTTTTCTCCATTGTGCTTGGGGCTTTCACATAGCTTGCGAGGCATCTGCTGGTACGGCATGGAAGATGCCAGCCAGAAACCGGGGTATCTGCCAAAAGTACACATGTAAAGTGCTCTGGGAAGCTCGCATGCAGACAAATGTTGCGGCAGCCAGTAGCTATGATGGTCTTAATTTCGGAAAGACATGCGAGAATCTTGATGGGAGGAGTGTACAGCAGATTCCCTGTGTCTTGAGCGCAATTATTATTCTATTATTCCATTGTTTGTCTGGCATGGAGGCACGATGATGATTATTATGATAGAGAAGTGTGGTGGTTGCGCCTGAAAATACAAAGTATTTTACTGCAATTTTCCAGGAAACTACTGGATCCGCTTGAGAGCAACCGGCCTGTGTTTGAACATGAACATTGAGCAGTTTGCGGTCCTGACTTACTCCACAGCTGCTGAAGAGCCCGAGTTGGCTTTCACGAGTGTGGAGCCGGCCGTTTCGTTTCCTGCAGGAATCGTAAGTGATACCCACTTTCTGTCCGTCACTAATCAAAATTTCTTTGAACTGCTACGAGATTCCATCTCCATATTGTATCAGTACTTGAAAGATGGACTACCCGGTTTTTCCATTTTAATGTTGTTGAGGATGTGCTAGAGGCCTTTAATTTCGCTAAGCCTTGCTTTTCCAGTATATACGGTTACAAAAGAAAATCCCATGTTCCATCAGTGATAGAGGATTTCCCAAACAGCTCCGAAAATATTCGGTAACAGAAAGAGCTTTTCTCTTTGAATTGATCCTTTTTGGTTTCTAAATAAATGTTTTTCATGGAAAAATCTCACAAAGATTTCAAAGTAAGTATCTTCTTACTTTCCCTGTCAAAGCGAAGTTTTTGCATCACGGACATTGGGAATCTCCTCTCGTATCTGAAACCGGCTGCAAAATTCAATTTTGCGCTCTTTCATTGTGCTCACATCGAAGCCAAAATTTGTCATGTATCCCAGGTACTAAATCATCCGAACGCAACGTGCAACAGTAGCAAACGTCGACAGCGAATAGTTACCGATGTCGAGGAGGACAATTTTATTTGCATATCTGACGTCCAATCTCACCGAAATCGGGACGAAGACTTGATCAATGGCCGGGTGGACCATCAATTGTACTTGGGATTCAAAACGCCAACCGTCAGGAATGACAAATTGTTCAATAACGACGGCAACTACTACCACTTCTACAGTAGGTATCCTTGTCAAAGGCTTGCGCGCTCCTTTTTGTGGAAAAGGCGCCTTATTATCCCCTGTTTCCTCCCTTCCACAGATGTGTTCAACTCGTCAAACCACGTGGGCGTCGTCAACAATATCAGCTTTGTGATGCCACAACCGCTCTTTCCTCTCGTTTCGGCAGGAAAGCAGGTTCCAGAGAGCCTCTTCTGCAACAGCACGACAAAGCCAGCTAGATGTCAGACGACGGACGATGATATTTGCTTCTGTCTTCACCGGATCAAAGTCAAATTAAATTCCCTCGTCGAGCTTGTCCTGGATGACGAGGCAGACGGTAAGAATGGAGGTGATGACGACATGTGTGGGGGGTGTCTGCGTGCGTGATCTGATTGACATTTTTATTGTTTCAAATCTTCGGCACGGAACGGAATTCGGGTGGGATAGAGAAAGGAACGCAGATAAATTCCAATAATAACCAAATCACTGAAGTGAATGGGCAAATTTGCTCACCGTTGGAGATTGGCGGACCCTTTTTTATGGCCCTCGCAACCCCATCGTTTGTTTTGCGCTCCTCCACGTTCTTTTCAATGGGGCGGGCAAGGTAAATACGTGCGAAATGTGGAGATGATTAAAGTTCAAGGCCACTTTCCTAGGGTCATCTCTTACTTCTCTGTTTTTTTTCAGCCAGGTATTTAATTTTCTCCTGTTTCGAACCCATTTGAGCCCCAAATTAATTCAAAGCTCAAAAAAATTGCTGTCAAATGAGAATTCTGTACTTTTCAGTTTATTGTAATTTTGCAAACGCCCTTTAAATGGTCCCTTGAAGCACCTAGAGAGCTCAGTTGATTGCTTGTTTTGCCATACAAACGAATTCTGAGAGATTCTGGAGCTTTTCAGGGCCTTTAAAGCCCGCTTTGCCCGTCTCTATGGATCAAAATTTTCTGAGAAAATGTTCATTGGCCATGAAAAGCGCACAACAAGTTCGGGGAAAATAGCACAAATTTATAGAAGCATTAAATTCATAAAAGCCATTTAAATTGCCCTCTAATCATCCAACCAGCCCGCGATTTCCGGGAAAAGCGTTCATACGAGTCCCGCAAAAAGTAGCTCAATAAAAACAAGAGTAGGCAGCATTTAAGGCGATTAAAACTTTTCCTAAACCCTTATTACGCGGCTCTATTGTCCGTGAAATTTATTTTAAGCGCATTCGACCTCAATTCCGGATATAAAAGGCTGTTTTCAATAACATTTGCTTATCATCTCCCGGTTCCCAAGCGCGCCATGCCGCTCCGCGACTCGCGACTGCCATGTCCAAGAGAGACGATGCAAATGACTCCGAAGAAGCGGGCGAAGAGAAATGCGGAAAATCAAACGGAGGCAAAGAAGCGAACAATTTTTTCCCCAGACCATATTATTTTCTTACAAGCTCATTCCGCTGATTGATTATTTCCTTAATGATGCAAGATTTATATTGGCTTTGCGTGTTTAATTGAATGAAAAGCAGCAGCGACCGTTCCTATCGATTCGCTTCGATTGTCCCGCTTTTCTTTCATCATAATTCGTGACTGATTTGTCTCCCCCCTCTCGTCCACCATGTAGCCATCGAGTCGCTGAACCACCCGTTTCACCTGCACGGACACCGGTTCGTGGTGAAGAGAATTGGTCAGGGCGACGTGCCGGACGACGTAGTGGATGCCGAGCCTCCAGCCAGTCTCGCGTCACCACCGTGCAAGGACTCCATTTCGATCCCGAGCAAGGGGTACGGTGTGCTGAGATTTAGAGCCGACAATCCCGGTAAGTGCCATTTATCATGGACCGTCTCTTGTGCCAGACGGGCTAAAATCCCCAGGTAAGCAGGGGTTCGGCATTGGTCATGGAAGCTTTACTTAGAAGGACAACAGAATTTGGCTCCCCAAAGTTCACTTTGCTGCTCTAAAATCCCCAAGTGCTTCTATGCTGTGGAAACTTTATTAAACTATTTAAGTTTGGAAAGCAATTTGTCACAGAGGTTTCCCCTAGTTCCGGAATTCAAGGGCTTGTGACCTAAATCAGGTTTCGACGTGTAAGTGGAAAACTTGTAAAGACCAAAATCAGTCAATATTTTTAAGCGTTTTTCTCCCAAAAGCTTCCCTGAAAAGGTACTGAGTACTGAGAAAAATCTGTTGTCCTTCTACCTACTCCCTCTACGGCATGCTTCGTTAGGCCCCACCTCGCTACCCCAGGAACAAAGTTATCTTGTGTATTTAGTGCTGTCGAGGTAGATTAATTGCAGCCACGCCACAAACACCGTTTATAGAGAAGTTTGCACCGCAATTTACATGTTGACTACATAAATTATACGTGTTCCGGGACTCTCGCTCTGATTTAGAGGATGTTGTTAATTAATTTCCTTCTCCCGCGACTGGCTTGCGTTCAAGAACCCTCCTCTAAGGTGCTTCTAGTGTCTTGAGGAGCTTGCCAGTGTTCATTCGAGTTGCGGTGCTCATTTGTCTTCTGGCGCACTCCAGGGTTGTGCCATCTGGTTCTATCACCTTGCCTCAGGTCTCTAGCGTAGTAGCTGAAATACACCCCTGCTCTTCGGCATCCTCATTATCGGGCTCGTGTAATCTCATTGTTTAACACGATTACCAGATTATGTTGGTCAACACAGAATGAGGTGAGAGGCAACGAGATAACGTAGATTTATGGGCTTCCGCGTGGTTTTCTGCTTGCGTGCCTCTAGATTAACCTCTACTACCGTTTTGCAGGTTTCTGGCTACTCCACTGCCATTTCGAGTGGCACTTGAATATCGGAATGAACATTCTGCTGCAAGTTGGTGAGCTGAAGGAGATGACTAAGCCCCCTCCAGGGTTTCCAGCTGCCTGCAACCCGTATGTGCCGGACGTGATGGTCCCTTCTGACATGCTGTGAGACGAGTTTCAAGGGAATAAATACTTTTCGGTGGAAATGTGGCCTTTTGGTTGTCAATAAAACAAATTTGTGACTTGTTTTTACAAGCCTTAAACAGTTTCACCTCGTATCCCATTACGTACTTATTTTCTGTTCTCAAAAATCAGCTCTCTAGGTCTTCCCTAAAATTTGCTAGGCTCTATTTTGTATGTTTTTGACCCATTCAAAAATTTTACAGTATCTTTTATTAAAAGTTTTTATTTTTACCTTAGGTTTGGCCTATTTTGAAGTGATTATTTCTAGTTGAATTAAAAAATAGCTGATTTGAAAGTGTTAATAGGGGGAGAGAAAAATGTACATGCAGACATTTGTTAATATTTTTAACGCAAGAACTAAGCTTCAAAAATTAGCAAAGTCGGTGGGTGGTCAATGGGTTAAACAGAACAGTACAGGAGTTAACTGTTTAGTTAGCCTTAAAATGATCTCCCTTTCTCACAATTAAAAACACAATTCGAAAACAAAAGACTTGGAGGCCGAGAATCCATCTACAAAGCTACTATCAACGGTTTCGAGACCCCTCTTTGAAGATTTAAAAGGCTCCTTAGGGGGTCAGCCAAATAGTATTTTTAATCAATGTCCTAAATCGTGTGAACGCTCCATAAGCTAACTACGATGATGAATTTTATTGACCAACAACAGACCAGCCCATTCAAAGCTAGTTGGAAGGCTGCTTTCAGTGGTGATTAAATTTTTCCAGGCTCAAAAGCGGCCTCAATTGCATTCAGCGTTGCGCCGCGTCTGAGCGGAAAATATGAAATGTGCAAACTGACGACAGCAGTCATTTTTGCGAGCGCCACCACCCGCCACTTGTGCTGCGAAATTTGTATCACAAAGTGGCAACTCGAAGCAAACTCCACCGTACACCTGGAAGCAACTTTCTCCTGACTGAGCTGCAAGCTATGGCGGCATGTAACTTGTCGCTTGTTAGCGCAAACTTTTATTGACTCACTCCCGCACCAGGAGCACATTCGGAGTCGAGAAATGAAGTGCACTCCATCAGCGAGCGAGGGCCGTAACGGCAAAGTTATGAAGAAATTTAATTGATTATGTAAATTTGAAATTTTCTAATTTCCTCCTGCAATCGTGGCTGCCTCGGTTGAGCCACTTAAGCCATGAATTCATCACCGGGGACGGGCTAACTGGCACTCGGGGACTCTGAACGAGCTGTGAAAAATCTTTGAGAGTCCCGTTTTGGGCAACCCTAGCCGCAACACAGTCGTTAAACGGGAAGCGGCTAAATTGGAAATTTATCTAGCCCGAGCTCGAGCCAGAAAGCCTCCCCAAAGCCTAGCAATAATGTTCTTAATCACACATTTAATGGCGTTATTTACTCCATTTTGCGAAGAATGTTTCAAATCCCCTCCAGAGAGCGATTGAACGGCCATCGGCACGCTTCACGCCAAATAGACTTAGCAATAAACAATCAATTTATTGCTCAACAGCTGAAATGATCTATCATTTTAATGCCTGAGCCCGAGCCGAGTCTGGGCCCGCAGAAAATGCAGAGAGGAGGTGGAGGAAAGAAGCGAAATGATGCACACATAAGCCTGCAAATATATTTATGATATTGGCAATTGAATGCTCATATCCATTTGGAATCTATCGCAAAACGTATAAAATAAAATGAAATTACGGCTCTTGGGCGCAGAGACGAGCATCCTAGCATCAGAAGTATGCAGAGGAAGTAAGCGTATTTCCGTCATTCGAAATATATTTTGTCATCTCCACTCGAGCTAAATATTTTTCACTTTCTCGCAACTCGACATCCGACTAGGGGCTTAGACTCGCTGGACGAAACAATAACAACAACAACAACAAATGGCTTGTTCGTCATTTCAGTTATCATTCTCGTGATCAACATATGAATTTTTTATTCCTGTCGCAAGCCTCGATGGCTCTTGGTGCCTCTCACTCTTGCATCCAGCTCGAGTGTTATTTCCGAGCAATTTTCGGAATGCCTTTGTTTATTTTTCTCCGTCTTTTTGCTTTTCCCCCGCTCCGTAACCGAGAAGCAGCCTGATGGGAGTTTTCCCGATTCACTTGGGAGTCATTTGAGAGCTCCTCGATTACACTTGACGTCTTCAGTGAGCAATACTTGATCATTCTGAACTCTTGAAGGAAGTGGCGGGCTTCCTAGAATTTATTTTCTTTCCAGTTACTAAAGATTTTTCTTGCCTGGTACTGATAAGAGAGGAAATGACCAACTTGCCCCCAGTCTCGATCCACCCCGGCGTTTTTACCATCGCTGGGATTGATGGAATTTTTCGTGTTGTTTTCTCTGTTGCTTCGCTCTGTTTGACATCAATTTATTCAATTTCCGGTTTTAGTAAGTTCTCTCATTGTTGCTTTAATGGCTGTTGCTGTTTTGGCGGTTCTGCAACTGGGTGGGCGCGATTTTTTGTGCTAAAAAGTAAACAATAGGGCTCATGATGGATTGAATTAGCAAGAAAACCTAGTCTTGCGAGCTTCCGACAGTGGACAGAGATTTAATAAAGGGTTTGAATTAATGCAGCAGATGTAAATAATGAAAAGACTTCCAAGAAGGATTCTTCTGGGCTTGAACGGCAAAAGAGAGAACAGAAGGAAGAAAAGCGTGCAATCATGAATATTTCAAGTAATTTCGAGGAAGATCAAACTAATTGGCCAAATATTTGCTTTGCTAGGAGTTGCTTTAACAAACTGCACCAATGGAGAGAACTGAAATCCCAATTTGCACAAACTGTGAGTCTGGGACTCGGGCAAAAATGTTCGAGAAGAAAAGCAGAAGAACAAAAGTAACCAACAAGTACAAAAGTTTCCAACAATCTGCGGCAGGCTACGATTAAGGATTTTAAAAGTAAATTTCCTGGGAAACTGCGCCTGAAGAGCAATCGATTCCGTTGAGAAGCGACTAATTGTACCTTTAAATTTTCGCGGAACGAGAAGAGAGAGGGAGAGAATTTGCCTCCCTTTTCACGGATCAATAATGATGAATTGCAGCCCTGGCAATGATGAACTTCGTTGCGATGATTGAAGCAACACGCGAAGAAATGTTTCGCTTTACGAGCTCGCAGCAATAAAATTCGAGGCAGCTCGTGGCAGGCATGGAAAGTGTGTAGTAAAAGAGAGATATGACTTGATGGAAAATTCAAAGTAGGAGCGCGACGTTGGCAAGTGCATGCGGCAACTCATATACCTACATGAGAGCGGCGATGATGGTGGCAGTAGTTGGGAAAGTATATCGTAAAACGTAGCAGGGATGGTGGCAAACCTCAATGGTGGCGAGGCGTAGAGAAAAATTGAACAATAAAAGAGGTAAACACGTTTAATTACCCGCCATAAGACGGCAGTAAAGTTGTCGTGTAGTGAGCAGTGGGGGGCCTGGAGAAGCGAGATAGGCCCAAGGAGCCTGTTTGCCATGATAACGGTTACAAAGTTTCTCTAACAGGTAGCTCTTGGGTCTTGTGTTTCATGGAAAACTACCTGGCTCTAGGGAAAGAAACTGGAAACGAGTTGGATCTTCAAGAAGTAGCAAGGATTTTCTGAAATGGCAACGTCACTATCACTATCCTGGAAAAAATTTAAGGAGACAGAAATGCACGTTGTAATCGTTCCATAAAAAGACTAGAAATTTGCCTTGGGTTCAGACCTTGATTCGGTCGAAGTACTTTGGCATGACCCAGCTCCAAATTTTCGCCCTCCCCTTCAGCAATTTTGCATCGAGTAAGCCTTTTAGCCTCTTAGGGCTGTTCTGGCTTCGAATTATTGAGCTGATTCCTTGACGTGAATACAGTGGAGATGAATTCAGGCTCAGGTGAAGATGATTTTAAGCATTTCGGCGTAATCAAAGCCTGGACCTGGGTATAGCTCAAATTGAAAGAAAACTCTAAGCCAAGGGTAGGCCCAGAAAAGTCCCTTGGGCCGCCTCTGGTGAGTCAAACTTTTTCACTTGGGACCATCTGTGGGTCTTTATTGCAAACCAAGAGGCAATAATCGGGAATCAAAGATGCCATTTGTCACTTTCCCGAATTACCACCGAACCGCCCTCAAACTGCCGTCATAATTCCGAAGAGGCGACCCCTCGCCTAAGATACAGCATGTCTGTTTCAAATTACGCCACTCGATTTTATGAATTATGCAAAAACTCTCCGTTTAATCGCAACTTGCATGGGGAACATGTGTCGTACACAGTTTTTAATATGTGCGGGGTACAAAAGTGCGATGCGTGTCTAATTGAAAGTACAAAGAGGGGTGCAGCGTGCGTGAAACTGGAGGGGTTTTGTGTTCCGTCTCGAGATGACGACTATCCTTGATTAATCAGATTGTTGGATTGCAGAGTCAAAGGGAGCGGGCACATGTTCGAGGGGGCTTGAGAGCGACTGTGCCGCGTGGTGGTTTTGAGATATCATTTGTTTTATTATCACGTTCATGGACGCCGCGCCGTCACCATCGTCATGATGGTAATGTACAAAATCCGGGGGGAGTGATAATTGGATGGATGTAATTGGGTTTTTCATTGAGTCAATGGAGAGCTCTGGGGTGTCGTGGTTCTGTTTGTTGTGATGAATATTCGCGGTTCTGCAATTGTGAACATTTTTCTGAGCTTTTTGTGGCTCTTATTGCTGTCCGTCTAGTTGATTTATGAGAGGAAACCTGCAGACATTGAAATGTGATTGCTTGAAGCTCAGAAGATTCTTCCGGAAACTTGAATTTGTTGAAAACATTTTGATCCTGTGCCGTTCACCGAGCTCTGAACGAAAATTTCAATCTGATTTTCTCGACAAGAAGGCAGCTTTTCATTAAAAGAAAAAATAGAAACGGAAAAATGAATCGTTTCTTCAAGAAATTGGAAAAATACTGACTTTTTCATTATTTTCTTTATGTATTTTATTTTTGTGTTCTATTGTCTCTTTCTTTTTATTGAATTTTTACTAGTTTATTAAAGTAAAAGACTCGAAAAAATTTCAGAAACTCAGACAGGAAATTCCAAGCAAGCTCCCCAGTGTGAACAAGTCTGTCCGCGGCCAGTATGAAACGGACAGACTGCGGACAGACTTAAGTCTGTCCACGCTGGAGTAAAAGTCTGTCCGCGAGGCAAGAATTTTTGTTTGCAAGTCTGTCCGGATACAAAACTTGGATAGGCCGGGTCAATTTTTCACCCGGAAGCAAACATTTTCAGGAAGAAAGGCTTTTACTTTTTCCAAGTTTTACTCCCGGACAAATTGGACGGGACAAGGATGTAAACAAACGAACTTCAATGGAAAAACATTATCCTTGACCTCCTTTGTACCTCCTCCCTCGGCAAGCTTTAGCCTATTTTTCCATGAAGCCCGGTATCCTAGCGAGGCTGTTATCTAAATTGCACTTTTTCAGCCATTTGAACACGTGAAACAAAGGGTGCACAAAGAATGCGTCGCTATTTCGCAGGTGAGACGGAATCCATAACAATTGCGAAAGTAACAAAGCGAAAAGCCGTTTCCAGAACGATGCAGCTTTCCATTAGGTGACTCGGCATGTGGTAGATTGCGTTGCTCTACCTCCTTTCTGGCATTGTTTGATCACAAATGCATCATCACTCGCCATTTCTTGGATTCCCATTCCTGTATCGGACAGTCGCCTATTGTCAGTATCATTGTGTCGCATTTTAATTGCATCCGCTCGTTTCCATTGTTCCGGGGCTCCCTAAGTTTTTTAGCATCCCCATCGGGGTGGAAACTTCATCTCGAAGAGACAAAAGTCCCCGACTTACTTAACTCGATTGAATAATTTATAATTCGAGAGTCCCGCTCGCTTCGAGGTGTACGTGGGCGAGAGAGATTTATGAAAATTAAACTTTGTGGTTTCGGCGATGGAGAGACAGAAATCTGTGAATATTTAATCGGGGATTAGAAACTCCAGAGTGAACTTGGGCGCTTAATAAATTAGAACTTGCAACTTCATGCGAGGGGACGTGCGTTTGTACCCTTTTTAAAGCACGCAAGAGCTCTCATGTCGGTCTTTGAGCATACTTAATGAGCTGCAGGCCTCGGGGGAGCGAGCATAAAATCGCCGAAAGCGCTTTTGTCGTAAAGTCCGGGATTTGCAGCCTGTAGGTCTTTGTTCAAGCTCTCCCCAAAGAGAACACTTTGTTTGCTTGGCATTTCGAGGGCATTCTTTGAAGCTCTTCAGCTCTTTTGCTTCAAAATAATGAGCTTTGATGTGCTCACATGACTTTTTCAGTTCCGAGAATTTCTCTCTCGTTGAACCTTTCACTGAGTTTATGAGTTGCTGATACTTTTTCAGCCTCAATACCTTAGAAGACGGGTTATTTGACAAACCATATTTGACATATCTCCCAGAGGCTTCACTTTGGATCAAATTGTTGAACAGTTAAGAGCCTTAGACCTTTTTAGGGAGAGTTGAGATTTTTCTCCAATATCGTCGACTTCAGCTCCAATTCTAAATTCTTTCAGGGAGTTCCGTCCCCTATGAATTCCAATACAACAATGAATTCCGATGTTTTTTTTTACTTGTGGTCTAAATTGTGGAAAAAAGGCTAATTTAGGCGACGCCCCTGAAACATACTCCCTCTTGAACACAAAATAAATATTGAAACATTAATTTTGTTTCAAAAGTGCCCAAAGCCTTCGTTGAAGTCCAATCTCGGAGTTCAGTTTCCTCAATCAAAAATGGATGAAAAAAAAGTTAACCATCAATTTCGGCGGATTTACTAATGAAATCAAAATACGCACGTTGCGGAAGGTTAAGCGGAATAGACAGCTTTCAAAAACCAATTTGTCTCGGGTTTCGTGAAAGCGCCGCAGCACACATCGCAAGCAGGCCGCGTCACGTGAACCGAATAAAGCAGTTCAAGGAAAAGTGGAAATGTGTTGAGGTTAGGGGGCACATAAAGTGTGCACAGATTGTCTGCATATTTTCCTGCAAACACATGTTCACTTGGAATCGCATTAAACATTTGCGTGAGCAATAAAATCATGCGAACCCATTTGGGATAATCTTTCTCCGCCGAGGAATGTATCCAATATTTCTTCGCTAACAAGGGTAGGACATGACAGCCACAATACATACAAGTTATGACACTTTCCGTATCGACATGCAGGGAAAGTCGCGAATCGGTCCCCGATAATGAAGTGCCAACAAGTCACTTTCCTCCTGATGACGGCGGCGGTGGCGACAAACACTCGAGAGAGAGAGGAGAGTAGTTCATGTACTTGAATTAATTTCATGAATTGCGAAATCAAAGCACGTCCTCTAGCTCGGCCTTTTGCCCCTTCAAGCCCCATCCCACGCTCCGTAGGAGATATAATTTATGTGTCGTAGGGCAAAAAATGGAAGAAAGGAGAAAAATGGTGACCATTAAATTTTCCTTTTCCGCGTTTTTCGGAGCTCCGTACCCCCACACATACATCAAAGAGTCATGAACATAAATTCTCATTAGCGGAGGAGATAAAAAATATGAAATTAATGCCAGAAACGAGTTAAGTTGGGGAACTCTTTTTGTCACCGCCTGACTGGTGTCGTATGGCGGTTCTCACTCCTCGTTCATAGACAAAAGACCCGAACAAAAAGAATGACAATGCGAGCAGGAGCGGGCGTCAGATTGCGCCTCGTAAGCGCCTCGCTCTCTTCCCCGAACCCACCCCTGGGGACGGAAAAAGTGAGGAACGGTGTCGGGGAATAAGTGAATGCCTAATCATGTTTTTTCTGCATGCTGAACACCGAATATTGAAGAGGAAAAATTATGCAAATCTAATTACAGGTCGACTCCGACTTGCTCGCTTTTACCTTTTTCTTTCACCATTTTCATGCCGCTCTGACAGACGCCACAGCTTTCGAGTCCAAATAAGCGCTCGGTGCTTGAGGGTTCCTCTTTTTTACTGCGATTCGCGACATCAGGTGGAAAAATTCTTTGATTTGTTGTCATTGTCTGTCTCCTGCTCCATTTTGAGGACCTTGGCCGGGATATTTTTGTCTGTAACGGCCAAATTTACTCATAGAAAATGATTCTGGAGTTGGGTTTTCTGTGTCAATGATTCTGGGTCGAAAACATTTGAATTAGAGGAGAACACATTTTCACTTAAAACTCAACTTTTGACCAAACTTCCGCTTGTTAACAAAAACTAAATTTCAGGATTTTTGGCCGAAAATGTTTTGGTTCAAAAATGGTCCCTAATGGCTTCAATTGACTAGGTTTAGCTCCAGAATCATATTAACAAAGCATTTTGGGTGAAAAATTTGACTTTGGAGAAAAAAAAATTTTCACCTAAAATTTCAAAATTGGCCAAACCTCCGATCGTTAACACAAATCGAATTTCGGGATTTTGGTCGAAAAAATTTTTGTCGAGAAAATGGTCCCTGAAGCCTTAAAACGGCTAGTTTGGCCTCAAGAAAGACGTTTTCGTTGATTTTAGGCCAAAAAAGTGTGAATTGGAAAAAAAAATTTTCACGTGAGATTTGTAAAATGGCCAAACCTCCGCTCGTTAACGGGAATCGAATTTCGGGATTTTGGTCGAAAAAATTTTTGTCGAGAAAATGGTCTCTGAAGCCTTAAAACGGCTAGTTTTACCTCAAGAAAGACGTTTTCGGAGATTTTGGGCCAAAAAAGTGTGAATTGAAGAAAAAAAATTTTTACATGAAATTTGTAAAATGGCCAAACCTCCGCTCGTTAACGGGAATCGAATTTCGGGATTTTGGTCGAAAAATTTTTTGTCGAAAAAATGGTCCCTGAAGCCTTAAAACGGCTAGTTTTACCTCAAGAAAGACGTTTTCGGAGATTTTGGGCCAAAAAAGTGTGAATTGAAGAAAAAAAATTTTTACATGAAATTTGTAAAATGGCCAAACCTCCGATCGTTAACGGAAATCGAATTTCGGGATTTTGGTCGAAAAATTTTTTGTCGAAAAAATGGTCCCTGAAGCCTTAAAACGGCTAGTTTTACCTCAGAAAAGACGTTTTCGGAGATTTTGGGCCAAAAAAGTGTGAATTGAAGAAAAAAAAATTTTCACCTGAAATTTGTAAAATGGCCAAACCTCCGCTCGTTAACGGGAATCGAATTTCGGGATTTTGGTCGAAAAAATTTTTGTCGAGAAAATGGTCCCTGAAGCCTTAAAACGGCTAGTTTGGCCTCAAGAAAGACGTTTTCCGAGATTATGGGCCAAAAAAGTGTGAATTGAAAAAAAAATTTTTTTAAGTGAAATTTGTAAAATGGCTTAAATCTCGATTTCGGATATTGGAGAAAAAAAAATCACCTGAATTTCGCACATGCTCTGAAATCCGTTCATAACCATTTCAATGCAGTCCAGAGGAAAAACATACTTGAAACCCTCTTGACTTTCCTCGGTCCCGATCAAGCTCTCAACACGGTTGTGCTCTATTCCACTCCAATTCAAGCTGGTGTTGCCAATATGTATATAAGTCTCTTGTGCCAGTCAATACCCGCACTCAAGGTAATAATTTATTCATGAGAAAATCCGGAAAACACAAAAAATCACTCGGCCCGCTCTCTTCTTCGATTATGAGGACAAAATTGGTGCCAGAAGGAGAGAAAAATTGCGCCACACGTTTGACCAAACTACGGAAAGGGGTGGCTGGTGTTTGAAAAAGGTTCAAAACTTTCCAACGCGACCCTTTTTATGGAAGTTTGAATCAATATTTGGCAACTTGGGAACTTTTCTTCCCGAGAATCTTAAATTATTCCCACGCTCTGATTGGCTTCGATGCCCAAACTACGCTGCTGCTCATTATCCAGTGCCCAGCTTCATTGTTTTGCTGATTTCGGGCCACAAACAAATGGGAAAATTGAGTTTGTCGGCTAGTCGGAATACGGTGAGGCAGCATGAAGCGCGCTAACCCGAAAGCACGACCTTAATTTAGCTAATTAACGTTCGCTGGCAATCCGCATTACACTCAGGGCTTCAGTGTGTAAGGCTTCTCGTCTCCTCTATTTCATTAACGGCGGTGCAGGAAACGCAATTCAATCTCTTTGCTAATTGCACAACATGAAATGCAACTAAAAAATGGAGGGGTTGAGGTCCCCTAGCTAAGTCCCTAGAAGAGATAGGGGTCACATGTGGAACTATGATTTGCTAAATTTACACGGTCAATAGACGTTTGGTTTAAAAATGTCCCCCCAAAGGAAGTTTGGGGACCTGGGGAGGTTATATGCCTCTATTACTCAATCAGATCACTATGAGATAGTTTCATACAGCGAGAAAACCACCCTGGTTACGGCCGTGGTGGTTTTTTGAGAAAACCAAAACGTTTTACTCACGCTTCAGATCCCACATAACAAGATACTAAAAACCTCAGGTCTCTAGTACTCATAATTTCGGAGCCTTTGCAATTTGGACGGACGAAAATGTCGAAAATGCACTAAAAATAATTTTTAAAAAAACAGTTCGAATTCCAAAATCAACAAAATAACCTTGAATAAAGTAAAAACCTACTCAATATAGGTTCCACACACAAAAATCAGAGCTATGAACGCTTTACATTCCCCGAAAACCGAACCCAATCATGTCTCCTTTGTCTTTCACACCCCAGTATTCGAACGAGCAAATCAATTTCGCTCTGAAAACTCCCATATAGCTCACAGCAGTGGCCTGAGCCTCGCTTTATAGGATTTCCCGGTACCACACTTTTAATTTGGTCGAATCCAACTGCTCTCGTGCCCAAATTCAATTTAGTAGGTCACATCAGCCGAATATTCTCCAAAGTCCATGACAATACAGTGATCAAAAATGAAAAAACGCTCCGAATGTGCAATAAAAACTATTTATCTAGCCTGCAAAATTACTTTTGTGAATCACCAGCAACAATCCAAACATGCAGGAGCACAAAAAAATATTTCAATTCATAAACATTGAAAATATGCTAAATTGATCGAACAATTCACGAGGCCTCTCAGTTATTATTTTAGTCTGAATATGCATGTGTAATTCGATTCAGCGCCCAGAGGCCTCTCGCGCGAGTTGCGGCGTAATGGAGGTGCAGCTGGGAAACTAGAAAAGCGTACACATGCTATTGCAGTTCCGGGGATCCCGGCTAGGGAGTACTTCGCAGCGAGATACCCTCACGCAGATACCACATGGGATTGAACGAAACTGCAAACAACAAAAAAGTTTCTAGTGAATTTTCAACATTTTGAAAAATTGCTCTTACGAGTTAGTATGCCCGTCTGTCCGTTGACTCCGAAACCGTTTTAGTAGGAGACATGGGGAGAACTTTAAATTCGCTGTTTTTTTGGAATTTTTTTTGGAATTTTTCTGGGAAAACTAGGCGTGACAGAAAAATTGACATTTCTTAGGAAAATTAGGCTCTCCCGGAATTATGAGTTGCTGATGAGCTGATGAGCTGCCGATGCTGATATTTAAATAAGTCTGAGCAAAGTCCTGACCTCACTCGCCTCCTCCACTGAACCTTCCAAGTTCATCGAGGAAATAAAATTTAAAACACACACATTTTTAATTTCAGAGCCAGACAGAATAAATAAGTTCACAGGGTTGAGGATTAAAAAGAGGAGCTCTCTGCTTGCAGGAGGACACTACGGTACTTTTAATGCCATTGCCAGACGGAAAAATATTAAGTCCGCAGGGTTGAGTATTTGTTTGGTTGTCAATGAGGTTGCAAAAACTCTCTGAATCCGTGGAGGTCATGGAAAGTTGAAAAGGCTTCAGAGAATGATTTTTCGAGTTCAGCTACAGAAATGGGCAACGGGCTAACGGGACCGAATAAAATATACCTACTCAATAAGCCGCTTCTCGGAACCGAAATCCGAATGACAAATATCAGTTCACATGATTGGCGCGTCATATCACTTTGGATGGTCTCTAATTGAATTTTCATATGCATATTGCTCCGAGTCGTAGCCGGCTACTTGGACGTCAGATCATCCGTTAGAAGCCTTTTTCGTTTCGTGGTCTGTATGATTGGCATGGCTTTATTGAGAAAACTTCAGCTTATTTGGACAGGATATTAATGAAGATTGTTTGATGAATAAAATTCATTTCAACAAAATTCGTAAGAATCGAAAAGAGGATTCAAACTCAAAAGGATTATTCGTTTAATAATTCTGAATGTCGCCTTATATTTTCCCTTGTTTTTCAGGTCGATCCATTTCTCTTTGCCCTAGGATTTGCAGCTAATGATTAATTTATATGAAGTTCGACTTCTTTCAAAAATGTCTCCTACAGTAAATTCAGCTTATTATTTTCGAAAACTGGATCTAGGAAAAAATCCGTTCATTAAAATTAATTCAAATTGTCCCCAAAAGTTTTTTTCTCTGGCAATTTAAACGTTCTCAACATGAAAATCTTACACATTCAGAGCCCTGCAACTCAGACAAAACAGACGGAAAAGTCGGACTAATTCAGTGAAAATGGGCAACAGATTTGGTTGGGCCGAAAACGCCAGTCTTCATTAAAAATGTCGGCGCCTTATTAGCCGAAGTACTTTCCTGCCATTAACCTTCAAGCCCGACTCATGCCTACTTCTCCTTCCTCCACGAAGGCAGGCGCCAATTAAAGCTGATAAAAGTCCCATTATTCACATTTCCTGCGAGTCTCCGAGTCGCCCAAGAGGCAATCTCGAGTGGGTACCAGATAAAAGCGCTTCCTTCGTATCATAAAATATTAGTGCAATAATACCTGCGAAGCCTGCAGGGCTGCAGAGCCAAAGGCAGCGTCAAATTACGGCTCACACGCGCCTCTTATTTTCAGATTGATGCGAAATAATTTATTTTAATCAATTCCGAGTTCTGAAATGTGCTTCTTGCCGACGTGTGGGATTTCATCCACCGACGTACTCGTTACCGGCTTCCTCCGAGCACGTCAGGACCTCATCCCAGGTCACGTGTACGTCGCTGAAGCCTCCCATTGCCAGTGGTATTTGGCAAGTTCAGCTCGTCTATGCATCACCTCGAACATCGTTAGTCAAACTAGACGTTATCTGACTTCCGTTTTTCCGTCGAACTAATCTCCCCCGACATTCGTTCCACACGCAAGAAGCGCGATATCTTGCTCCAGCCCCGACTCAAGTTCGACAAGCCCGAAGTTTCGGAGCCCACTCGTATAAAAAGGCAGTTTTTGAGATTCTCAGATTGTGTTTTATTAGTGTCAGTTCCTCAATAAACCAATCTTGAATAATGCCTTCTTCGACCGACCCTTGTTTGTCCAACTTTTTCCTCTCCCTCTCTCGCTGTATTTGTATGCAAACATACCCTCGCGGCAGCTAGACAGCATTTTGATTATAATCATCATCATAAAATAGATCGCTGCTGATGTTTTGCAAACACGCATACCGCAACCGGTGTGTGGCAGTTGGAGCTTTGGCAATCAATATAAATTGGGGTGGTTAGTGGAACAATTTGTTGTTGTAGCAATTTATTTGTGTTTGTTTTTGGTGATTTTGTGCAAGAAAAGGTTCGCCAGAGGGGTGATTGGACGGCTTAAGAGGCAATTTTAAAGGTTTCTTTGTGGGCTTTGTGAGCCTGCCATGTCGTAAATTTGCTGGCATGAGACATTAAGCTCTGGCTGGTCTACTGAGGGGTAAAAACTTCATAAAATTTCAAGGACTCGTCTTCTTTGTCTCTTTGCTGACTTTGGGAGACCCCCAGGATATTCTTCTCAGGTAAAATAGGTCACCTAATGGATTGATAAGCAGTAGTGGGTGTCTTGTTTCTAGTTACCCCTGCTCGAGGCGCTGTCTTGTCAACAATCACTGTCTGTCTCTTGTCACCTTGTTATCGCATCCCCAGTCGAGTTTGCTGAAATGTCTCAGGCTTCTGCTTTGTTAATAAACGCAGTGTTTTTCTGGTCTAATTAATATAATGGCTATCAAAGCTTTTCAATTGAAAGAGGCCTGAGATGAGGTTGTAGAGACTTGTCAATGTACTCTCCAGAGATAGGAGATTTTTAACGGGTGAACTATGACTCCTGGAAACCCTGCATACTCTCTGGAAAACTCAACTCTCCAAGCAGTTTTGGATCCTCTGATACTGAGACAGATAGACGGAATAAATGACTTCTCTTTTTAAATCAAACAGAGTAACGAAACATTCTAATGAACTCCGACTGCGAGGGAAATTTTCTGGTGTCTGGATTGCGTCGATTCAATATGCGAGACCGGAAAATATCCTAATTGGATTTTCAGTTCCCCACATCCACCCTTCAGCCAGAACCTATTTTTAGTGGCGCTGCTGAATCGATTAGGAATAACAATGTTTCAGTTGCAGTTCAGAAAAAAAGCGAGGAAGCAAAGCGCCGATTGTTGCTGACATAAACGTTTAGTGGTGTCAGGAACTTCCTGAAAGCCCCAGCAAGTGTTGAAATTCCAGCATTTACCATTAAAACTTTATGCAAATATGTGCTCAAGTGTGAGTGAGAGAGAGAGAGAGACGAGCCGCGATACATTCTCAACGACAATGCCGGAAAATATGAGCACACTATCAGCAAGTTTGCAGAAGCCTAATGTGCGATTTATTATATTTGATATTACAATTTATTCACTTGCGGAGTTTCTTGGCGCTCATTCATCTTGCTGCCAAGTTCGCTGAGCATCGCATGAGATAGCGAGCACCAAATTGAGGTGCGCGAGGGATGCAGGAAGTCTCGTATCGCATCGTAAGGAGTTTAAGTCGATTGTTCTTTTCATGCTTGCCGAGTTGCGAGGTACTTGACTGACGCACATCGACAATTTTCCTGAGGTTTCGAGGTCAAATATTAAAAACTTACTTTTAAAACCCTTAATTTTGATTTTATAAATTTTCCTTATGTTTTTGAGATTTTTAGAAAATTTTTCGGACTCTAGAACCATCCCAGCGAGGGCCAGAATTTAAAAATCAGGAGTAAAGTTACTTGAAAATAATTAAAAATGGTTCATCCCATCCCAGAAAATGTTTTAAATTTTCCAGATTATTTTTTTTAAATTTTCCTCGGGACAAAACTAGCTTAGAATTTTAGAGACATTTGAATTTTTTCTACTGCCTTCAGCTTCCCTTATTTGGACACTTTAAACACCGATAAGGAACTGGGGCGAAGTAATCTCAAGCTAAAATATATGTGTCCTGATTCGCGGAAAAGGGGACCCATGTGCAGCGGAATAGACAGGCACCTGCACACCAAGCGACAATCATCGCGACAACGAACGAATAACAAGATTAGCGAGCTGTTCCCTTGCTCGGGAGTCGAGACGCCGCGCCACACACTCCGGAGCGCTGCGAAATCACTTAGAACGTAGATGAGGGTAATTTACATCCTTCTTCCCATTATTCAGTCAAGAGCAGGCGCGACGAGTACTCACACACACGGCCTGAAATGTGTATCATCATCATCAGCAGCTAATTTAGCCAGATTTCACGTTTCAGATTCAATGAATGACGTTTATGCTTTCCTCGGATGCCTCGTCGTAGCTCGAGCTTTCCGAGGCTGCGGCAATCAGGTTAAACCGTGCCGTGTCTCTGAAACACAAAGATTCATTCTTTGATCTACTTTGTCATTACTCTCAAGAGCGCTTTGTTGTTGTCTTTCAAAGCGAATCCAGGTTCCGTGAAAGACCTCTGAGGCAGATGACAAATGAAGCTATTAGCATGGTTTACTTTCGGGACGTTTACGTAAGTGATTTAGGGATGAGATTAGAGGAAAATGACTATCGCGATGGTGACTCAAAAGTTCGCGAGACGGGATGAGCCCAGCTTGTTTGGGAATGTGTCACCGCTTGAGACAATTACTGGGTAATGGGTTGCCGTGGGCCGAGATAAGTCACGCGCTCGGGAAGAGATTGGGTTTCTGGGAAGACATGTTGCCATCTGTTCGCAGATGACTCGTTTGGAGCGCGTGGGACGCGACGTTTACTCAACAGTTGGCAAGGTCTTGTGGGCGGCCTGGAACTTTAGGGCTGGGTGTGTTTCCACTTTTCACGTTGATTGCTTGTTTGTTGAGGTGAAGACTTTCAGGAGGTTGGTTACGTCAAAGCTTTGCTGTTTCATGAATTTCAGTGGAATTCAGTGAAGAAAACTCTCTATTCATTTTTCGAGATAATGGCAAGTTATTTTCAGAATTACAATTCTTTGAGTATTTTAGGACGCGAAAATTGATTAAATTTTTTTTTCTAAAATCACTTCAAAGATTTAAACGCGTAATTTGGTCGAAAATTGTCCAATTTTACAAACTGAAATGACTTCAAAGGCCAGTTTTCTTAGTCACTGAAAAATTTCAGGGGCTAATTTCTAATCTCTTAATCGATTTTAAATATCGATTTTAAAAATTCAAAAAATACTCTTTTTTAGATTCAACCTCAAGTCCCCACGAATCCAAAAAACCGCCATAACCCAATTTCTCCACAGGGGACAAACATCCTCGAATCCAATTAGAGCGTCGCAATCGCCTTCAAGTCAGCAAACACAATTATGAAACTGTAATTGCATCATCCCATTCGCCATTCCCATCAACTCAAGACACCGGAGCGTTCGTCACCGAGGCCTGCAGAAGTGCTACTGAACCGTCAACGGACCAACTTGAGATATGGGTTTAATGAAAGCTGATGATGTGGTTTGGCGTGCAAACGTGAGCGTTCAAATGTGTATGTGTTTCAGGTGAAGGCAAAGTGAGCCGAAATTTGATAATTAAACTCGCAATATTCAATTACTCCTTGCTAAAGTTGCTAAGCTCATCGATGCTGCAAAATAATAGCTCCCGGGCAGAACACATTGCCACATAAGCTAGCACACATTTTCATTTCAAGAGACACATCCTCCTCTCTGCAGCCCCGTGATTATGAACAGTAGTTTCGAGCACACTTCTCTCATCTCTCCGATAGATACATATGCTCGATGATTGTGCTACCTCGTTGAAAGCACACTATTTTGGTGGATGGTAGGTCGTCGTCGTCGTCGTTGTTGTTGTAATACAATTACGCGCTATAGCTGAGCTTCGTGTACACCTCACTCGAAATTATCACTTGGACATGTCTTGAATGAGGAACGGAGTCCAATGCGTGTTATGCGGGGCACTTTAGCGTGCAAATTCACGAACTCATAATTAGTTTTTGTTACCTTGGCAGCATCCGTATTATATGGTTTGCGTCCTCAGCTCAGCACGGATCTGTCGTTCCAATTAGGTTTATTACGGATAATGAGGAGGCATGCAACCGAGAAATGAGCTGCTGCAGGGATTTCAGCAATTGGGGGTTTAGTTTTCAGCTCCGGTGTGGGGCTATCAGGCGTTTTAATTACTCAACTCGTAGACCATGCTTTTGCAGGTGAGGCATGAGAAAATTTTTGGCTTCCTCGAACAGGAACAGGTCATATTCCGAGAGCTAAAAATGACAATAGTCCGTAGAGGAGGACTCTTGAAGAAATCGTTAGAAATTCAGAAAAAAAATTTGGAAAATTTTTGAGGTTTTTGTAATTGTTATAATTTGCTGAAAACTCAAAATTCTATTCTTAATTTTAAAACTTTTTGTTTGTGAAAATAAATTATAGCTAAAAGAGGAAATTTAAAAATATCACGTCACGGTCTCTTGAATTTCGATTTTCACGTTGCTAAATCTAGGAGTTTCAATGAAATCTTCGAAGGGTATTCTAAGAGTCACAAGCTTCCTAAAAGGTAAAAGGTTTCTCCAGCCTCCAAAGGAAAAAACCCATCCGAACTATTGAAGTTCCACTTAAAGTCGAACTCACACTTAAGAGGACAAAGAAACCTTTCTGGTCCTTTCATGCACAGAGCCCGCCAAATTGCTCGGTGCGATAAGAAAAAGTGAATTTCCCAAAGTCTTTGTCAAGTTGGCGCTCGCACTGGTTTTCTTTTTGCCAAACAAGCCGTCTTTTTCCTCGCGTTTCCACTTTTTGCTCTTACCTTCTTGATCTTGATGCTTTTTACGTTCCTTTTCTGCTTCTTTTTTTAAGCCAAAGTTAACGTGCATATAGATTGCAGACGAGGGTGCAACAGCATATGCAAAGTGCATAAGTGGTGTGAGATAAAATCGTGCTTTGCTGGCTCGGATAAAGAGCATTGTGCCGTGTTTGAGAGGAGGCAGGAAAGCTTAGCGAGAGAGAAGAATGTGAGGAGAAGACGAAAAAAGAAAAAGAGTTAAAGGTAATTAACATTTGACCTGAATCTCCCACCGTATCTCGAGTGTTTATTCACTCGAGACAGAGCTCTTAAGACATTTTTATCTTCATCAACGTTCTCGTGACTACGATAGAAGCAACCGCACTTGCGAGAATCTTTTTGTGCGCCGTCAGGGCAATCTCCGCCCCGCTCTTCAGCCATTCATGAGCCGAAAAAAGAGTTTCGGAAACGTCTCGTTGTCTCCTGGGGCCTTAAATTACTGCACAATAATTTTGACTACAGCCTGGTGGCCATATTTTGTCATATGGAGATGGATTCTCGTACCTATTTTAAAAGAAAAAGGGCTTAGGAAAAATGTTAGACTCCTAAATGTTTCCTCATGTCTATTTGAAATAAAATTCGTCTTAGAAAGGAGGCTCTTTGGAGGCTCTAAGGCGTCTAATCAAGAGGGCTCAGAGAAAGCTGATAATATTTTCCAATCCCAGAAAACAGCGAGGTTCTTGGAAGGTTGCTAAAATTGTAGGTGTTCTTGGAAAACGCTACACTGCCTGGAGTTTTGAAGAAAAGCCTTACCTCGCGGTATCAGCACTGAAACACAATAGAGAGCAGCTTAGCTTTCCGCGATCAAGCTGCGAGGTCACGGATTGTTTGCTATCTCGGTAATTATTGGTCTTTGCGAGATGAATCTCATATTACTCGCATTGTTTGTACATCAAATAATAATGAAGGTGTCGTGACCTTAATTGTTGCCAATATATCTGCCAGCTAGCCCCCCCTTTATTCATCTCCCTCGCCGTTGTATCAATTACGCTTCATTATCAAATCATGATAAACTCCTTATTTATTACCTGATGCTGTGTTTCCATTAATCTATCTTTTCTGCTCTGGACCCACTGGCGTACTGGGAGACATCCAGCCATGAATTAACAATAAGACATAATCGATTAATACACCCTGATACTCCTATGAAGCGGGCAGAGAGCGACTTGCATAGTGAGTTGGGGGCTAGAGGCGAGAGGCCAGAGGCAACCAACTCGTGTCTTTCATCGGTTTCCCCCCAATTAGTGCGCACCATTCGAGAGTCATGGATGGAACGGAGGTACGTTTTGTGCAGAGCCTAACAAAAGACAAACATTGCCGACTGGACAATGGAACCATCTGCCATTGTGTGCATCGCATTAAAATCGAATCCAGTGCAATTGTTGACTGAGAGGACGTAGCTCCCCGACAGCCGGCTAGTACTCTTCCCATATTTGGCTTCTGCTGCGGCAGCAAAGGGTCTGCTACTCTCTGTATTTGCATAGGCAGAGTTGAAGTCGACGACCTATTTCAGGGGTTGAGGGCAAATAAAAGACGAGCTGGACGTGATCATGTGCAGGAAATCAGGATTGAAGGCCGTTTCTAGGTGTAGGAGATTTTCTTTTCAACGACGACCCAAATTGTTTTCTCGCTCCTTTTCTGAGAAACATTCGTAATTTCGCAGTCGAGAAAAACACTTCAAGTTCAGTCGAGAACTTTTCAGACTTCCCACGCTGGGATCTATTTCTCTCCTGCCTACGCAAATGGCTTACTTTCAGGTAACAAACTCTTCATTTTTAGCATTGCAGGAACGAAAGCACTCTCAGTCTTGTGAAAATAGAATCTGAAGATGGAGATTTATTTATTTAAGGTCTATCAAAGCCTAAGAAGTGACATCACCCCAACAGGTGATATTTAAAAGGGTAAGAAAGGTTCGAAGGAGAAAGATAAAATAGATTTTTAAAATCAATAAAAATCTTTCAAAAATCTTTGTTCTAGTTCTAGCAGCAAAAACTCTTTTAACCTTCAAACCATGCCCAAACCTGCATATCCCAGGTCTCCTTTACGACACTATTGCGCTCATTTGTCTCGTGTGGCTGCTTCATTTTTGCCCCGTCCGTACATTTTAACGCCAATAAAGCAGTTTATGTTTATGACATTCAATTCATAATTTATGGTATTTATAACGAAGCCGCATTAAATCACCTGAGTTTCCTTCCGTCATCACGTTACTGCGTTTTTCCACACCAGTAGTTTCAGCAACCCTCTCGTCCTCATTCTGCGTGGGTGGTGGTGAGTCAACTCCCAAACTATGCCCACAGAATGGCAAATTGCATTCCTTGTCGTTTCAATCCGCAAACGAGACGCAATTTTCCCTCACCTTTCTTTTAGATCAACAGACACACAGACGGACACATCGTCTCAGGGAAAAACAAATTTATATGAAACAAAATTGGAGATTAAGCTTAGGAGTGCATTTTCAAAGATTTCGAGAGACCAAACTTTGAGGGCCCCTAGCTCCGTCCCTGTATATGATAGGGGATACATGTGGTACCATAAATTGCTAGATTTGACACAGACTACAACATACTAAAATTTCAGCTCAATCGGATGTAATATAAGGAGTTTTCATACAAACGTAAAACACCCCCCATTCTGCCCTAAGAGGGGGTGGGGGTCTAAAATTGTTAGCCTGCACTCCTACAGACCAGGCCCAGACTTTTCTGGTTCTTGAGTTATAAAATTTCAGACTGACAGACAGACAGACGCAGACGGCAAAGCGACCACAATAGTACAAATGCTGAAAATGCACTAAAAATACCGGATGGAAATTTTGAATTATTTCCAACGGATAGAAAATTTGAAAAAATCGGTGCACTTTCGAAAGCTCGATTGACAGTAACATTGGAAAAATTGACATTCCTAACATAGAAAATTATTGTCTATGGACTTGAGTGCAACAATCAACAACAAAGAAGTGTAAAATGTAATTCGTTTGTCTTCGCAGAGTGCAGAGCAAGTGCAACTTTTCCCATTGCTGTGTCACTTAAATTATTCATAGTCTCCCCGCCAGCCACTGCTGGTTTTCGTAGTTGCGGGTGCATCCACGACGTTTTAGTCGACAGAAAGATCTAGAGAATTCATGTTTGTTGGATAAAAGTTGCGTAACTGAGAGTGTTGAGGTACCAAGAAGTTACCGTCGAAGCACTTGAAGAGATGGGATTTTCGTGGGAGCATCTGGAGCCCGGCTCCAGCCCCGTTGACTGGTGCGAGGGCAACTACCTCATTTCCCCGAATATCGCAGAGTTCATCAACACGATATCAAATGTTTTGTTCTTTCTGGGGCCGCCCGTGCTGATATTTCTGTTCAAAGAATACGGCAAATGTATCACTCCAGGCGTAAGTATTGAGTCCAAAGGTCTCTCTTTGTCCCAAGAATGACGTCTCGCGTACAATCAGAAGCCACAACCACTTCCTTCTACGCATTCACGTTTCGTCGCAGAAAAAGGTGCTAAGTAATAGAATTCCGTGCATTGAACTTTGGCGAGACCGTAGCTAGAAAGAGGAATGTGGAATGGGTCGACTGTCTTGGAATATTTTTAAACAACTTTGGAGGCTCTTATTAGGCTTTGAGAAGGGGGCTTGTCTGCAAACTCAGTTCAAAGAATTTTTTATGGACAAATTAGAGTTTTTTTTTTGAAAAAAAATCTCTAAGCAAAGTTATAGGTTGAAACGTGCCTTAATTGAGAACTTTAATTTTCAAAAATCAGAAAAAAAATCGAAAAACTGGAAGAAGCCCCCGGAAGTGACCTTTATTTTTCACGGGCTATCTGGGAAAAATATAATATCCGGAGTCCGGAGGGAATTAGTGGAGAACGGGCGTCTTGATAGGCCTCCAGGGGAACTCTCAGAGCTCCGAGACCCCTTAAAACCTAAACTCAAAATGTAAGTCGGTCCCGTCTAAGAGAATGTGTGCAAGTTTTAAGCCATCATTCGCCTTTCTACGAGCCCTGGGAGCTGAGATCAAACGCAATCGCATTCCAGAGAGCTTCTTTAACTTTCAAAAATACGGACATTTCATAATATTTTCTGCTGATTATTATATTTTGCCCGCGTTAAAGACCTCCTGTCTACGTAAGAGCTATTACACACTCCTCTTATCAGCTTTGTTACTCAATGCCTCTTAACTCGTCCTCAAGTGCATGACACTCAAGTCTCCTTCCATACCCCTCATTGAACTTTAAGGGGGAACTTTGGAGCTCTCAAGGGATCCATGAAGGTTGCTAACTACTACCTTCTTTCGAACAAGAAATCTAACGCCAAGGTCTTCTCTCTCTTCTTTGTGGTTTTAGACAAAAAAAAAGAACAGACCCTAAGACAAAATTAATTTGCAGATTCACGTGGTCTGGATCCTGCTGATAATGGTGGGCCTCTCCTCGGCCTACTTCCACGCGACCCTCAGTCTCCTGGGACAGCTCCTGGACGAGATTGCCATTCTGTGGGTCTTCATGGCAGCCCTCTCGATCTTCTGCCCACGCCGCTACATGCCCAGGGTCTTCAAAGGCAGCCGTCGTGGCTTCATCGCCTTCCTCCTGGTGTTCTCCTTCGTCGCCTCCGTGCTGTCAATCTACCAGCCCGCCATAAACGCCTTCGCCCTCATGACTCTCGCCATCCCCGTGTTCTACATGCTCTACAAGCAGATGAAACTCGAGAAGGACAGACGCGTGTACCGGCTGGGCGTCCGCACGATCGCCATGCTCACAGTTGCCATCATTTGCTGGGTCCAGGATCGCGTATTCTGCGACTACTGGCTATCCATGAAGTTCCCGTACCTCCATGGGTTCTGGCACATCTTCATCTTCATCGGCTCCTACACGTCCTGCGTGCTCTTTGCGTTCTTCTTTGTGCGTGACGAGAAGCCAGAGTGGGGACCGAAGCTCAAGTACTGGCCCCGGAACGACTTTGAGCTCTGCATTCCGTACGTCTCGATCAAGGGCTACAGTGGCCATATTTGAAGCATTTTTGAATCTTTTTCGCGCACATAGTGATAGGCCGATTTGCGACTCGGGGAGTCGCACTTCGCTGACAATAGTGAGCTTTCAGTAGACACAAAGATCAATAACACAATAACTAACGTAAATGCAATATTTAGAAAGTTGGATGGCTGCCATCGGCTATAACAATGTGACTTGTGATAGTATTTCTTCTTCGTTACCCTTCGAATTTTGTGAAAAGTCTTCTCGACTCGAAAGCTATTTTGCACGTTAACGAATCGTTTCGTTTAGTTGTAAGTCGGATTTTATTAGGCCAAATGTAAGTTTAGGAATCACGAGAAAATTAGTTGGAATTATTTTAATTACAGGTTCGTATTAGTAGAATAAAGTAAACGATTACTTGGAGTTGAAAGTTTTTCACTTAAAGGGCCTGTTCACATATTACGTAACGGTGAAAATCGAGATTTTCGACCCCCGACCCCCCCCCTCTCTGTCACGGTTTGTCCTATATAACAGTGCTTGAGTTTGTACTGACTGTCTCGGAGCGGCCGAACCCCCCCCCCCCCCCCCCGCCCCCTTGGACCGTGACGTAATCAGGCCCGACGAGAGGGGGGGGAGAGGGGGTAAACCCCCCGGGCCCGTGATTTTTTAGGGGGCCCGGGCCAACGTCCGGGCCCCTAGAATCTCGAACCTTTCCCTTTGATAGTACCGGGCCCAGATTTTCTCTCGACGGCCCTGGACGTAATATGTGAACAGGCCCAAATGACTTCAGAGGTTTTCCACTTCTTCTGTGCTCCCACGATTGAAAAGGGGCTCGAGGTCCCATGAGCCGTAAAGGTGTGAACTCCTGCGGTCAGGACAGGTCCAGAAGACAGAAAATAAGGTTTTATTTGGGCTTAGAAAAATTAATTACCTCCATCGACCCCCCAAAAGAAAACTATCAACTGTACCCTCTAGATCCATCTCCGCACAAATCCATCTCTTCAGAGACACTCGACGGTTCACGAAGATTACCGAAGCAGGTATGAATTTCGGGAAAGTTGGCCAATTGAACAAAAGTTGGCAGTCCCGTCAGTTGTCAAAAATGACCCGAAAAGTTGGCCCAACTACAAAGCTCTAGAGAAGCAGCTGTTATCAGCCATTTTAAGTTTCCAGTCGAAACGCGGATTGGATTTGCATTCTGCCCCAATACAAGTCATCAAAATTCCCCATAAAAGAGTATTAGCGTCGTTTGTGCAAACTAAATAGTCAAATTATGTTTATCTAATAGTTAGGTGTTGTAAAAAGTGAAAAGAAGATGATTTTGCTAGAAATAAACAATCGTATTGTGGAGGAAACTCTCATCGTCAAATTCAAGAACGCCCTTGCGAAGTAAGTGTCGGAGCCGGCCTCGTTTCCGGAGTCGCAATCGAAAGTGCTGAGCTTGCGAAAGGGTTTCCTGTGCGAAAAGAAGCCGCTGGGGCGTGAATGAAGGCGAAATCGGGTCGATTCGGAGTGCTTGAACACGCCTTTTCTTTCTTATCTTGACCTCACTTAGTCACCGCAAGAGCTGCTTCGTTGGGGACCGTCGATATCAGAGTGGACCGATAAAAGACCTAGATTCCCGAGCTGGAGTCCCCCAATTGGGCAGAATGTCGGGTCTTGACCGAGATTTTTGCCGCATATGCACACGTTTCCATAAATTAGGTCTCTATGCGTGAGACCTGTGTGAGAAAATGTACGGCGGCGATCCGGGAGAGTGATTTTTTTCGCTTTCTTGCAACTGCAGGTGCTCTTTCACCGGAACAAGTGTGAATGGGTGTGCATTATCAGACGAAGCGATAAAAGGAGCGTTTATCGATTCTTATCTTGGGTTTTTTGACCCGACTTCGACCTTCTCGGTACCACATTTCCCATGGAAAGTTGATTTTTTGATGTGACCTTTGAGTGACTTCTCTGAAGACCTCTGAGAAGCTTCAAAACACGGACAAAAAATATTATAAAATTTTTCAAAATTTTAAATTATCTAAAAAATTTAAAAATTGACTCCCAAGGTCTCTTGTCCGTCTGTCTAACAGTTTCTATACTCCTCCAGGAACAAACCAGAGTCGATTGACATCACCGTTGCCGACTTTGACGGTGTTTTGTACCACATCTCCAACATTGAAGGTGATAAGACGAAAGTGCGGGTAAGTCGACGTCATAGCGACGCCAATTGAGCCAAATTAGTGAATCTCTTTCTCGCCTTTTCCAGACAAGCATCTCGCTCAAATTTTATAAGCAACTGCAGGAGCATGGGGCGGACGAGCTTCTGAAGAGAGAGTACGAAGACCTCCTCATACAGGCCGAGGAAGGTGAGTTCCTGTTCTAGAGAGACTGGACGACTGACCCCCTTTTGTCATTTTCAGGCTATAGCGTTTCGGTCCTCGTGAATCTGGAGAACATTCCGGAGAACTGGGAGGAAGTCGCGAAGAAGATTGGGATGCTCAAGCGGAACTGCTTCGCTTCGGTGTTCGAGAAGTACTTTGACTTCCAGGAGCAGGGACTGGAGGGCCAGAAGCGAGCCGTTATCAACTACCGCAACGATGAGACGCTGTAGGAGACCCGAAAGTGCCCCAAAGAGTCATTCTAAGGCAGATTATCGTTTCAGATACGTCGAGGCCAAGGCTGATCGGGTCACTGTTGTTTTTAGCACAATATTCCGAGACGAAGACGACGTAGTTATAGGCAAAGTGTTTATGCAGGAGCTGAGGGAGGGCCGGAAAGCGTCCCACACTGCGCCCCAAGTACTGTTTTCACATCGCGAACCGCCGATGGAGCTGGCAAACACGGACGCACGAGTCGGCGACAACATTGGCTACGTTACTTTTGGTACTTTGACCCCTCTCCTGACCCTAAGGGCGATCTAATGCGGCCTTTCTTGCAGTATTGTTCCCCCGTCACACAAACAAGGAGACTCGAGACAACACAATCAACCTAATCCACATTTTCCGTGACTACTTGCATTACCACATTAAGGTACATTTTCTTGGCCATCTTGAATCTCTCTTGCCCGCCATTTTGAATTTAAAAAAATATTCTGAATAGCCAAAAGTTAAATATCGTTTATTTGCAGTGTTCCAAGGCGTACATTCACTCGAGAATGCGTGCAAAAACCACAGATTTCCTCAAAGTACTCAACCGAGCTCGTCCCGATACGGCCAAGCAAGGGTTAAGGACGATAACGTGAGTAGAGTCGTCAATAATGTGGGTCGTTTAAGCTTAGCAATTTTCGTTTTAGCGGACGGACGTTCGTCAGAAACGAATGATCGCCTTCAAGTCCTGTCGCTGCCACATTTACTTGCAATCAATACAACAGCAATTTACATGATAACAAGAAAGGAACAAAGGATGAGGAAAAGATGTGACAAGAACCCAGCCAAATTGGAGATAGAGAAGACACACAGCAGAGTGAGTGACTATTATTAAATGAAAGAAACCTACTATAGAACAAAGTTATTAATTTGAAGAAACTACTAAGCTAACTAAAAAGTTTGTTTAAAAGATGAAACGCAGAAAACTCACAAGATTTTTGAAATGAACTCCATTGCTACTGAAAATAAAATAACAATTACAAACCTTGTTTCAATTCGTGTTCACCGGCTTTTGGTTCCCTTTTACTTGTATGAAGGTATATTTCGGACGAATGAGAGGACTTCGATATGAATACTTTTAAGACCTTACCCACCTAAACCTGACGTGCTGTGTGAGGGCCGACGATTGAATTTAATGGCTTTTATTCCAATTTTAAAAAAATTCACCCCAGTAAAAAACCCTAATTTTTGATGATTTTAAAACGAGCCCTAATTTCTGGATATTCCATCTCCGTTTTTCTCTCTCCTTTAAGTGCCTTTAAGTGCTAAAATAAAAACGTCAATTTGGTAAATTGTTTAGGACTTTTATTATATTTTCTCTAAGTAGCGTCTCAATAGAATTCAACTCCCGGGCTTAAGTCTAGCTTACTCCTAGTAGTAACATTGACACATTCAAGATTGTACATTCTTATTGGTAATGTCAAAAAACCAAAATGGAGAGACAACTAAGCTTCAAGCTACACTAATTCAAAATTGATTGCTTGTCAGCCCCGTCCTAAGCTAGGTACATAGGTGCTCGGTCGCTGCTGTAAGTGAGTGTCTGGCGGGCTTATTCAAAATATCTCCTCGGTCACTGGCTCCGATAGGTCTGTCGCGTAAGAAAATATGTCTCTTCAACTCCCGTAACTGATCTATTGTTTAATATGCTGTATAACATGTTTAACGTCATTCAATAGTGCTCTTTACAGTACATAATAGATATATCAGGTTAACTTTGGTAAAGGACTAAAGGCACATATACACAGAATAATATACATGCTTAAACTCTACGCTACTCTCAACAAGTCGGATATATAGAAGAGGCTACATTGATAGAGCGATTATGTGTGGCGGGTTTGTTTCGATTGATCAAATGTTCGTCGTCTCTCGGTAGATATACACTCAAGGCACACAGAGCTGTAGCCTTCCCGAACTGATATTCGAATATTTAATATTGTTTTGGTTTCTAGAGATTTGCTAGTTTCCTTCCTTCGCCCATTCCGGGCCCGTAAAATCACAAAGTCTCAGTTCAACGAAAGTGAGCCTAAAATTGGTCATATACATGTGTATGTTAAGTCTACGATCACTACATTTGAGTACTTTCTCAGAAAGACTTGCACTTTTGATTGACAAACGTTGGTCAAAATATAATTGATTCGCGAATAGGTACTAAGCTTCAAAAGCTACAAAACTTAACGTAAAACGGATATTCTCTTTCACTTTTTCTCTATAACGTACAAAAACTTAGGCTTCTAACATTGTCTTCGGGCTTACAACTGAAATGTCGAGGAAAAGTCTTCTTGCTTCGGGGATCTCGTCAAAAGGTAGTGTGGGGGAGATGCGGTGACTGGCGGTAGCGTGAAATCAGCGCTAACTCTCGCGGTCGGGAAGCTTGGCGTGGTGAAGGAATCGCCGTGGCAGCGAGATCGGCCACTCGTAGGCGTTCGGAAGAGGGGCTGTGGAGGAAAAAGTACAGCTTTAATTTTTTCCAATAAAGGAACTTAAAATTTTGTGTAAAAAAAATTCTTTTGAAGGGAAAAATATTTTTTAGAAAAAATAACAGCCTTAAAATCGTTTAGAATTGGCCTAAAAAAATTAGTCAATTTTAAGGGCACCCTTCAAGGCACCTTATGGTAGTGTCCCTGAGAGGCGGAAAGCGCATACAATCCGGGTCACGCTCAGCCATAAAAGACAAAGCAGGATGCAAGTCTCACCTTTCACGTTCTGCTCGAACCACTTGAAGTACCTGAACCACCATTCCCGTGAAAGTAAGTTGTGGCCATTTTGCTAAAAATAAAACGTCGATACCATCAGAATGTCGGGCAGACACGAAAAGGCAAGCGACGACTCACCTTGAGCAGGTGGCTGTTATTTGCAAGCGTGTGATATGTCCAGAAGAGGCGCGTCGTTACGTAATAGGCTATGATTATGTCAATTGTGTAGTGTCCGTGAGCCCAGAGGACCATTATCACACCACATAGAGCATTCGCCCATACGGCCCAGTGCAACACCCAGAAGTTGCGTGGCGAATCTGAAACGAGGAGACAAATGAGGGATTTGAGGGCAACCTCTGGAGACTTCACTTACATTCACTTATCACTAAATAGCCCAGAACGAGCATCACAGTGTGTCCTGAGTAGATGAAGTCACCGCAAAAGACTTGCTTGCCGTTGATACTGAGTCCGAACCCGGAGAACAGGTGGATCGCTCGACTCAGCACCGTGAGGAGCGTCGTGGAGTTCGACTTGGGGCTGCAGTAGTAGGTTTTACCTGGAACGGGAGAGATTCGTTAGGTTTTGGGCTTGATAAAACTTCATTTTTATGGACTTCATTTTGTCCCCAGAACTTAAAATAAATTCAGCAGCTCCAAAAGCAGAATATAAATTCCTCCAAGGTCGCAGGACTTCACTCACTTGACATTGGTAGCACAGTGGCGAACATGGTCATGCTCCGCATAAGGTACAGCAGTGACATCATCAGGAATATCCGTCTGGCCACTATGAATCTGCACGCGCCCCCGATGACGAGTCATGAAAAGTAAACAGACTTTAATAAATGCTTGCGAGTGCGATTTGGGGGCCCGTAAATCGCCCTATCCATTACTCTTTCCCCTTCCCCTTTCTCGCTGGCGCCCCCTCCAATAAACTCGGACATAATCGAGGCGCGAGCGATAAAAAGGCTAATGTAGGCTCTTACCGATGTTTGTGGAAAATTACGATCAAGAGGCAGATATTTGTGACAATCATTATTTGAACTTCACTAACGCTGAGTGCCCAATCGGCGGCATCGACGTTGTCCAGCACGATGTCTGGCAGTGGCTCATACTTTTCCCTATCAGGCACCCTAAAAATACACTCCCATGAGCCCCTTCTGTTTGACCAGGTGCCTGGGGACCGGATACTCACTTGTCGTGGACGTAGGCTAGCACGAGCGTTGCGAGGAATAGGTTGGCTCCAAGAATGCAAAACGCTGAAATATTTAAGATATTAAATTTTTCCTTTTAAAGGTCCCTTTTCAACTTGTTACTTGCTCACATTTTCTAGCTTGTTTCTATCGATTTTATTTCGGGACTCAACGGAGAAAATTTTCCTAAATTAGGTTTCCAAAAATTTTGATATAAGAGGATGCTTTTAAATTTAATTTTTGAAATATTTTTGCTACTTAAAAATCAGTTCTTGTTGAATCTTCGGTTATCAAGAAAAATAGCACCTTTTAAACAAGTGAAGTTGAATTTCACAGGTCCAAAATTAAACAAGAAAACTTCTAGACAGACAGACAGACTGAACTGCCGGCTCCTTTCCTTACCAATGAGGGTTTTCCACTTCTCCTTGGGAAATCTGTTTTCTTCGCGACTCGGCGACGGGGTGTCAATCTTGATCATGACCGAGTTCTCTAGGCTGCTCGAGCACTCGACGTTCTGCTGGAGCTGCGTTTCATACCTGCTGCTATCTGGAACTTCCTGGACGAAAACGAAATAAAAAAATTACCTTTCGTTATCGTATTAGCGCAGATTTCAGATATTTTTATGCTATTTATTTCGTACACACAGCAATAAGAGCGAGAGGCTGGCATGCAGAGAGCAAACAAGTGTTTATTGTATGTTACACATAGAGCTAAGTTTATCACAAAACAACAACAAGAACTAGATCGTACCTCGGCTGATAACATCTTTTTGCACAAAATATAAACACAAATAAACGAATTTGAGTCTGGCACAAAACAGCTTGGGACAAAAATTGATCGGCAACTGACTCGAAAGTACACACACGAGAACGTCTGATGACGAGGCTGCGATGTGTCACACTACAATGAGCAACTACTAGTAGTCAACTCTATATTTTGCAAACAAATATGAAGGAGGAAAACCGACTTGGCTTGGGCTTGTATGTGTACGGGTTAGGCGTACATAGGGTCTGGAGTGGAGCGCCTGTGATTCATCTCGTACGCGATGAGACTGTGAGAGACATCATCTGGACCAGTTCCAGTGCCGCGAGAAACGTCGCGAAGCCGTGTCACGTCACAACGGTACTTGGAGAAGCCTGACAGTGCGGTTTGGAGGCCGGATTCCGGGGTGTCAAGTACAGCTAGAGACTTGTGGAGAGTGGGAGTAAGATATTTCTGGTTTTGTGGAGTGAGTTGAAGACGTTAGAATTGTTTCAAGTGATCAAGAGGGCATTTTCTCCTCTCCTATCGATCCTAACAGACAGAGATTTCAGCTGACCTGATGGGCTTAGATTAATCAAGCTGGCCAATAGAGCCCCTTCAATGCCTATAGAAAAAATTTTAAATTGTTCCAAGAGGTCTCCAATCAAATTATTCTCGACTCAAAAATGAATAAGAGAAGTCTTAAAAAATGATTTAGTCGAATCAAAACTCGCCAACATTTTTAAAGCCTCGGAGTCTTCAATATTAGCCCAAAATATCATGTTAGTGAAAAACAACGTATTTCTTGCAGCCCTATTTTACGTAGTAACCACCTCAGCTTCAAATATTAATACACCTCTCCTCAATATGAAGCCAAATGACTACTCTGCTACCTTCATGAAGCGCGAAAATCACTCATAAACCGGGTCTTTGAGAGATTTCCACGAAAGCCCACACGTGCAAGGCATTTGCGCACCAGTCGTGTCTCAAAACACTCATTCATCTTAGAGCTCAAGTTGTTTACCGAAGTGACGACATCTCATCATCAACCTGACTCACTTCCAGGTCGAACGAGCAGCCTGGGGGCGACTAATCTGAGCTATTTTAAACCCGAAATCTCACATCTTTCAGCGTAAATAACGCATTCATTCACAAGTCTCCGAGATATCGACCTTCGGCGTTTGTTGCTGTTGGCGTTGATACTCCAAGGACGTGCCGCGTCGTGCATCCGAGATGCGGACGTCACTTGCAAGTGCTCGTGTACTTTGGCGTCTTTTATCGCCGCATATAGCGAACAGAGTTCAGACTGATAACGACGCGATGCAAAACAACAACTGGGCGGATTTCCAGAGAAGGTCTTCTGGGAAGGGAGAAGCTCCATTGCAAGTCATTACACGGCAATAAAGTGTAAGCATGTACACAGCGTCAGATGATGCCGCCACACTGACGACTGCTCGGTTGATAGAATTTATTGGGAACATCAGCTATGATGCAATCCAGCTGGCAGAGACACCGAAGGCGATGAGTAAGCTCTGTTAAAAGTTAATCTGATTACGGACGGGAGATTCGATTTCAGGCTAATGATTAATTATGGATCGTTATCGTTCTCCGCGGAATGGGGTCGAAAGGTTTGTATTGCGTCACTGGCTTATGGTGTGGGGCTTCACGGTTGGGGAATGGGAAGCCCACAAAGTTCTGGACAAGCCGGAACAACCTTAATCTCATCGCTTAGCCATTGCTTACATTGATTGGAAGACTGAGGATTTTTTAATGCGACCTAGACTTGAGAGTTTTCTAGGGTGCGGCGCGGTACGTGGCTTTGTGGCTCAGAAAAAAAGTAAGAAGTGTTCAAGTGGTCTAACTCGGTCAAAACAGCAGTTAGGAGACTAAAAACTTGCATGCTATCTCAAAATTAAATGTAGATCACTATTTGACACCCGCCGCGACAATCGGATAGCTTATTTTGCGGTAGGACATCTGGACAGAATTTTGAGGACATCTGGACAAATGCTCTAGCTCAGCCATTTTTAGAGCTACGGACCTGGGAGGGGTATCAAAAGAATTGTCTTAAGGGCGGCTACAACAATCACTTTACGCTGTGGCCCTGACACTTAAGGGAGCAGAGCTAGAGCCGGTTGGACATTTTGTCCAGGGCGATTTTTTCCAAGTATGTGAATTGGCCGTAAATTGACCATCAAGAAAACAGAGACACTTTTAGCCTTGGATTTTAAATTATCAATTCTCAAATTCTATTTATTGATCTTATGGGTTACCTACTAAAACATGGGCCCTTGGAGTTAGAACTCCTGTTTATCGAAGCTTACTGAAGGTCATTGCTTTCTTTCCGAGTTTTCATCAGTTTCTTGTCAAATATGTTCCATTAATCCAAAAAGAAGGGTTTCGGGAGAGGAACTTCAGAAAACCTCTGAGAGCATAGTTAAAGGTTACTCCAAAATAAAGCTAAATTTAACCAGTGATAGCATCAAAAATGTAAGTAGTGGCAGAAGGTTCCTTTCGTGTTGGATTTTACGACTTTTCCCACCGACTCAGGCCACCGAGTCACGAAACTGATTACAAGCACTTCAGCTGGCATTATTAACAACTTGTAAAGCTATAACAGTCTCACGCCAAGCCCGCGCGATGTCGCAGCAGTAATTATGACTTGTGTGAGAAATAAGAGCCAATGACAGAGACTCCGATAGAATACCAGACCCTGATGAATTGAATAAGCACACAACTGATAACTACGCAGCAAAACAACAACCTCCATTTAGTGAGCGACTTCTCTCCCTTGTGGTTCCGGCCCCGTCAATTAAGCTGCCAGCCCTCTTCCCTCCCGTTTCCGCCACCTTTTCCCAGCCATTTCGTCGCGCAACTTGCACACCACCTACTTTGGCTGCTGCAACAAGCAACGTCGCTCACTGGAAAGTTCAAGAAACCTTACGTTGTTTACGACCCGGATTCACCGATTTCCCTTATTTGCCAGCGCAAATTGATTTTAGGCATTGAAGCAGTTTTTCTGAGGCGACGGAGAGAGCCGTTCCCGTTCTCTGAGCCAATTCCTTTTCAAGCTTTAAAATTCCAAAAAAAATTTTTTTCAATGAAAAATCGCAAAATACCCAATTCTTAGTAAAAATCTTGAACAAAGACATTTTATGGTTTTGAGCTTTAGAGGGTTTTTTACACCGATGCTCGGGGATTTTCTCCGATTTTTGCTTACTGTTTGAATTAATTTTCCTTCGAAGTTTTTCATTACTTTTCAACCAGTTTTACAAAATTCCCCCTAGCTACGCCTGCACGAGGTCTTTCTAGGCTTTAGATTCTGAGCCTGATTTTATAATAACATCGCAGGCTATTCCTCAAATGAAATGAGGCTTGAAATGTGTTATGAGGCTCGAAATTCGGGATTTAAAAAAAACGAGGGAGGGAAAAATGTTATGTTTTTTTCTGAGCTGTTAATTCCCGCCTACGTCATCGCTTCCGACCAGAATGACGGACACAAATGCCTCCATCAGGCAGATCCACAGGGAAATGGCAATCCATTGTTCCACGCGACGCCGACGTTGACACAGTGATAAGGCGCATTTCTGTCTATTTTCGTTACGGGAACCTCGATTTACGCCGCCGTGACGCAGAAGGCCCGCGATAAGCAGCCACTGACTTGCCCCCGACATTTTGCTATCAATAGCAATTTTGATTTCTTTATTTTGTTTACTCGCTTAATAGCGGGCTGACTCACACTGTTTTGGCGTTGAATTTTTAACGAACTCACACGTACCCTGTACTTCCACCGTTTTCTGTAGTACTGCGTGACGAACCAAAAGTTCTTGGTGAACATTTTTGTCTTCATCACTACAACTGCGAACCAGAACTCTCTTCCACACGCCGCTAAGCACCGAAATTGACTGACTGCAATTATCCTTGCGCCGCAGTCCGTAGCCACTAACCAGTGTAACCCCAGAGGTACATATTGAACTCTTTATATCGAGCCTCCATTACACGATTTTGATCCGAACGAGCTTGATGGACAACAAAAATAGCTAAAAATGGCTTTTTTTTTATTTATCGCCCAAGTCAAGTGAATATAGAGTAGATTGATCTGACGTGCACCGGTTTGTGATGGGATTTCTGTGGCCATATACACGAAGGTGTGTGTTGGTGACCTTGGGGAGATGAAACCGTCTTATTTGTTCCGTGAACGAGGAAGAACCAGACAGGTGATGCGAAATTCAACGTGTTTATGAGTCTCAAGGGTATCAGCATCAAAGTTTTTACAGAGGTGTTGGTCGAATCCGGCTCTTTACTCCACTCCATGGTTCCATGATTTGCTGGATCAATCAGATGAAGTATGGGGAACTTTCATACAGCAGAAAACGTCCCTGACGGTCTTTCGTGAAGAACAAAAGCATTGGCCCAATCTCCAGACCACACATGACCATAAAAAGCAAAATCGGAGATTAAGCTAAAGGGTGCATTTTCAAAGATTTTAAAAAGACCAAACTTTAAAGGCTCCTAGGTCCGTCCCTGTACATAATAGAGGACACATGTGGTACTATGATTTACTAGATTTGGCACAGACTATAACATACTAAAATTTCAGCTTAATCGGATGTAATATAAGGAGTTTTCATACAAATGTAAAACACCCCCCATTTCACCCCAAGAGAGAGTAGGGGTCTAAAATTGTTAGCCTGCTTCTCTACAGACCAGGCCTTACAAGATGCAAAAAACTGCAGCTCTCTAGCTATTCTGGTTCTCGAGTTATAAAATTTCGGACGGACAGACACAATAGAGCATTTTTTGCAAAATGCTGAAAATGCACTAAAAAGCACAGGTCTCGAACTCTTACCGTTTTCGAGGAGGAGATAGCACCTCGAGTGAGTGGACGGACAGACAAACGAATGAACCAGACTTCTTTAGCAAAAAGGCTTCAAGAAAAAGTCCTAAGAAAAGAACCCTTCTGTAACATGCAAAACAAGAAGCGACCCCTTTTCTTATCTGCGAAACCTTCTGCCAAGTGCATTCCACCGCAAACCAGTTATCAGCTCCTACGCTTGAGACCGATAGGCGATACTCAATTATGCTGGAAATGTGGGTTAAGTTGCAGTCAGAATACGAAAAGCACATGCAAAATTAAAATGCCAGTGAACAGAAGAGTTAGGCCATGCAGCTTGTGGAGGGAAACAATTCACTTGTGCAGGGCAGTGGCGTAACTAGCCTCTGGGGCCAAGTGCGGATTTGGGCTCTGTACCATTTATTGCTCGGGGATCCTCTTCTCATCACCTCTCCGAGAACCACGTTACGCCACTGGTGCGGGGTTAATGAGATGCAACCGAACGGCAGTTCTCGTTGTTATGGAAATGTTGTTGTTGTAACATACCCGCCATTTTGATGTGAGAAACATTTGTCCCATAATTATTCGGAATTTGGGAAATTTCGCTCTCCTCTTAACTTATAAAATGCCTCAATTCTTGTTAGTGCAGCGCCAAACACACCACGAAGGGATATTGATTTTTCATCCTTCCAGCCAGTGTTAAGTTTCAGATTTTCTCTGTGAAGCTCCAACCACTAATTGCTATGACTTAGAAGCCTACGGATGACATTTTTATACGTACTTCGTACTCGAACCTTTTCAACAACTTATTATTAACGAATTTCGTGACACAACTCGTTGGCATTTTTGATTCGGACACAAACATTCACCTTGCATTTGTTTTGTTCTTTTACTCTCAATTGTTGCTTATTGTTACTCAAAGGAACTATCTGCTATTTGTTACATCTAATTTGTGCGGTTTTCACTTCATATATCGTCGTTGTAACGCAATTGCGAGTATTGAAAGAATATCTACACGGAGAATTGACGCGACAAATAAGATGGGAAAAACTATTTCTGCGACGCGACTAACTTTGGAAAAATTAGGCTAATGGTGGAGTGTGCAGCTCTTTGAATGGAAATTCGATTTCAGACTGAGGCAGACCGAGACTGTGTGGGTGAAATAAAACAGCTGATCCAATTGGCTGCTAACAGGTTGCACTACGAACTCGCCGTCGAGCGAATTGGACTTCCGTTAAACATTTTTCAAAATTTTTAGTGCATTTTCACCAATTTTGAAAAAAATGCACTTATGCGTCCGATATGTCTGTCCGTCCGTCCGTCAGAGTCGCAAAGGCTCCGAAACTACAAGAGCTAGAGACCTGCGGTTTTTTGCATGATGTCATGTATGGTCTGGAGGGGGGGCGAAACGATTTGGTTTTTCCAAAAAACTATCTGGGGGGTAATTAAGGGGGTTTTCCCGTTGTATGAAAGTTCCATATACTTCATCCGATTGAGCTGAATTTTGGATATGTTATACATCATGTCAAATCTAGCAAATCATGGACCACATGTTTGCCCCTATAACTTAAGGGAGTGGGGGGAGAGGTCTCCGAAGGGGGGAAAAATTTAGTTACTCCGATTGAGCTGAAATTCAGAATGGTCATGTAAAATGACAAACCAAGCAACTTTTGTTTCGAGTCATGGTCTCAAAAATGTAAAACAACGGACTCTGGGGGTCAATAAGTGGCCACCCAAGACTTCCCCTTGGCGAACTGAAGGGCAAAATTTCAAATTCTACCGATTGAGCTGAAACTTTGACAACTGTTAGATGGCATTAAATCCAGCAAAAAACAGTTCTACAGTAAGTCTCTATGACCTAAGGGTGTGGAGCTGAGGGCTCCCAAAGTTTTCATGAGATTAAAATTTTCTAACTCCAATTGAGCTTAAACTTGGGCAAATGTAAGATGACATTAAATTTAGCAAAATATCCTTCTACATTAAGGCTCTATGACCTGTGAGATCAGATAAGTTTCTGCAGTGACGAAATTTGGGACAAAATATTTTCTCTTCGACCTAACTTTTGCAACAAAGCGAATTGAGAATGCACTCAAATGCGTTCGTCCCCGACTAAGCTTTAAACATGTTTTTAAAATGTCTCTTGACTTCTAAATAAGGTTAATCAGGGAATTCTGAGTTAGAAAATCATTGTTTCATATAATTTTGAAATAAAAATTTCGCGCTCTTGATTGACTGCGCGCAGTGTGCGCAAAGTGGCCAATTAGCTAGCCAATCAGAAGCCATGAAAGATTTCGATCAATGATGTCTATTTCGATTGATGATACCCATGTGAAAAACGCATTGTTTTGATTCGGCGGACCACAATTTCATTTTATTCATAAAACTTAAAGCATAATTTACAGTAAAATTGTAACAAAAGTGCTAAATAAAAAGTTTCTTAGCTAAAGAGCCTCACAAAATGGCAGAGAAGAAGCGAAAACTGGATCAGCATGAGGGAGACGAGGTTGCGGCTCCGAAAGCCAAGCAGAAACCGTACAAGAAGCAGAAGTCTTTCGATGTCAAGCTCTTCCGGAAGTCCCTGAAGACGAACGACTTCATTTTCGGTGAGTTTTGAGTCATTCTGTTCCTTTCCACTCATTGTATTTCGTTCCAGAGGTTGGAGGATTCGTGAAAGCTGCGAGTGAGGACCCCTCCATCGTGACAGAGTACCTCGAGAGCAAGGGCACAATCCTGGAGCTGGTGGAGGCTCTCCCGAAAGTAGATTCGTCCAACTTGGACCAAATATCCACCGTTTTCGATGCCATTCAAATAATTCTGCTGGAAGTGACGAGCAACCAGGACTACAAAGGGGTCGCTGTGCCCGGAATAACCTTCCTGATTAACAACAGCAAGTCTCTCCTACTGAAAGTCTTGCAGTCCGAGACTCCAGGGCACCGGAACATCGTGCTGAAGCTCCTGACGGGCGCAGTGGTGCTTGGAATCAGCACCATCCAGGTCCTGAGGCTGCTGGACTCACTCGTGGCGGAACGAAGCATCGAGGAGAGCGTCTTCCAGGGCTTCAAAATGACGCCAGACGACCTTAGAGACAACGTTCGGAAGAGCTACATTCAACTCGTGATGTCGTTTCTCATCGAGGCCGAGCTACAAGTCATCGTTCAGGTAATGAAAGTTTTGGGAAGCTCGAAATGAAAATCCCGATTTTTGCAGGTCCTTCAGAGAGACTACTTGATTACGCCCCTGATGAAAGGCCTGGTCCACGATGAGCTCTGCGACGTGGCTCTCATCCTGAGCACCTTCCAGGGAATCCTGGAAAGAACGGACGTTCTGAAGACCCAGAAGAAGAGAGCCTTCAGCGAGGAGAGCGTAAGAGCCATCCTGGACGTCTACAAGTGGAAGGGGCCCGAGTTCCTGATCCACCGAAAGGAGAACGAAGTCGACCTGGAGGTCCGGAAGGAGGCAGCCACCATAGCTCACGAGTTCCTGAAGCTGCTGCTGACGTCTCGCAAGTACGGGATCGCCTTCCAGGCTCTAGGACGCGAGAACAAGTTCAACATGATCCAGTCGGTGGTGCTGCGACAGCTGCGGTACTTCTGGACCGACGAGCTCACCTCAGACCTGGTTCAGGCCATCATAACGGCGTGTCCGGAGCTCATCAGACCCCTCATGGACCGCATCACGTTCGGGATCCAGCCAAAGCTGACCGAGAGCTGGTTCCAGTGCGTGCTCTTCACCCAGAACCTCATCGAGAGCACCAACGTGGAGGCGGTTCTGAAGGCCATCCGCGACCTCGGACCCAAGCGGGTGTCCGAGTACATCCTCAACTTCTCGCTCTGCCAGTCCATCCTGCAGCACATCGACGAAGACACACTCCTGCGGGGAAACTCTGTGGAGATCCGGGACCAGCTCCTGAGACTGCTGCTCGTGATGCTGCGGCAGTGTAGCGTTTTCCTCGTGGAGCTCCAGAAGATGGACGTGCTGGAGTACGATCTGAAGAAAATCAAGTTCAACGTCATCAACCAGATCTTCAGCTACTTTCCCAGCATCGAGACTCTTCTGAACGCGCTCCATACTTCCATCAAGAAGGCTGACTCGAGTCCCGACGAGTGCCGGTCGCAGCTCCACTCGACGCTGGACATCATCAACCTCCTTAACGAGCTCGTCCCGAGTCTGCTGAAAAAGGACAGCAGCATCATCAGCTACATCAGCGTACTCAGGCCCATCTACGAGTTCCAGGGAGCTGCTACAGGTGAGAATCTCGGACCCACTTCAATTTAGTGCATTTTGTCTGTCCGTACAACCGCAAAGACTCCGAAACTAAAGAAGCCAGAGAACTGTAGTCTTTTGCATGGTGTCATGTGTGGTTTGGAGGATGGACGAAATGTTTTGATTTTCCCGAAAAACAGCCAGGGACGTAACCAGGTGGATTTTCCCGTTGTACGAAACTTTCTTATACTTCATCTGATTGAGCCGAAACTTTAGTATGTTGTAGTTTGTGTAAAATCTAGCAAATCATGGAACTACATATGACCCCTATCTCTCACAGGGGCGGAGCTAAGGGGTTCCGAAATTCGTATGGGGGAAAATTTTTGTACCTCCTAAAATTCTTAAGTTAAAAATAGCTTTGTCCCAAACTAAGTTTTAAACATGTTTTGTCTCCAGAAGGCGCCGAAACCGACGCCGCTGAGCGCCTCGAGATGAACCTCAAGGTCGTCAAGCTCATGCTCATCCTGGAGCCGGACGCACTCAATGTCTCCAATTCGCTATTTGCTCCCGTCTTCGAGACGCTCGTAAAGGTATTTGTATCCGAGAGCCGGTTCGTTGAGGAGGCCCAGAACCTGCTTCAGAAGCTGCTCCTGAGCACCGAGTTCTTCGAGGAGATGCTCGAGGTGAACGTGCTTCTTGCCAGCTTGCGGGCCGCTCGAGGGCAGGAGGAAGCTGTGACGAGGTTCCTGATCGAGGTGATGCGGAAACCGCAGTCCGGGGATGCCAAAGTCAGCGTGGAGGCAAGAGTCCAGGACGACGTTGACTTTTTCGAGCTATTCGAGCGCATTGAGAAGACCGAGGTGGCGGAAGTGGGAGCGGATCACTCGTCCCTGTCTCTCTTCTTCCCAGTCTTGGTAAAGGAAGCAGCTGGAAAGAACGAGTTGCTGAAGTTCATGGAGCATCTGGCTCTCGGACTGTTTTTCACTGTTCCGGAGAAGGTAAGGCGTCGCTTCGCTTCATTTTGCATTCGAAACTATTCAACCCATTTTAGAGTGTAATTGCGGAGACCTTCAAGCAGCTCGAGTCACCCCTCAACAAGTACTTCAAGAAGGTCTGGAAAACGTCGCCCGAGCAGCTCCCAGAGTCGTGCCAGGAGATAGCCTCGTTCATCAGCAGCATCGTGTCTCACAAGTACTCGTTTGAACTGCTCGAGAACCTCCGCACCGAAGTCGAGCTGACGTTCTATCTGCAAATCCTAATCTTCCTCGTGATCGAGCTCGCGAAGAGGGACAAGTTCTCGGGCAGCTGTCGGACTGTGAGCATGGACTACGTGCGGAAGCTGCTGGAGCTCAGCAAGAACCTCAAGAGCCTGCGGGAGGACGAGAGGAGCGCCAGACTGGAGGAGACGACGGAGACAAAGGGGGACAAGTTCATCGTGGAGTTCATCTTCTGCCAGCAGTTCGAGCTCCTGAGTCTCTTCGGGTTCGGCCACCAGGAGCTGTCGCTGTTCGTGGCGGAGCTGAGCATCGAGATAAAGGGCAGCTTTGAGGGGGCTGAGAGGTACTTCGCGACCTACCGGAACAAGCTGGCCTCGGAGCTGAATGGGCTGATTGGGAGGCCGCAGGAGGACGTGGACTTCGAGAATGTCATGCGTATCACGGAGGCGTTCGAGTTCACGGACCAGGAGAGCGTCGAGCTGGTCCACCGAGTGCTGCAGCTGAAGCTCAAAAAGGCTCAGAACAAGGAGTTCCTGCTGAAGCTCGTGAGCTTCTGTCTTCAGAACCTGACGAACCTGAGGGGCAGGTGGATCGAGGCCGAGGACTTTGCGAGGCTCGGAGACATGATCGTGAAGCTGGGCGCCAGAGAAGCCATCCAGGAGGCTCTCCTGGGCTACCTGAGCGAGTTCCCCCAGAGCTCAGGACACCTCTCTGCCGGATTCCTCGACAGCCTAGTCGAAGGAGAGGCCTCCAAGAGCTCCGTCCGACTCGCCTGTTTCCTACTCGAGAAACGCGTCAGTCCGCCAGAGAACTTCCGGGACCTCGTGGAGAAGCACCTCGAGAAGAAGGAGATGGTGTATCCGCTGCTGAACGTCGCTGCCCAGAAGCGGTGGCTGAGTGAGGAGACGCTGACCAAGGACCTTCTTCAGCGGGTTTATGGCGAGTTCAAGAGCGGCATTCTCAAGACCATCGAGAAGCCCCTGAAGGTGGGGGCGATCTACAAAGAGAACGTCCAGGCCTCCATCTGCCTCGTGAGTCTCTGCATGCCCGTCAACGAGTGCGTCGACTTTTGTGGCAAGGCCATCAAGTTTGGGGGCGGGGCAGAGGTCTACCAGCTCCAGATCATGGCGGCGGTCTACTTCAAAGCAGTTCAGAATTTGACAGGTGAGCTTTTGACCTTAATTTTGTAGAAATATTTTGAGGAAAATTTTTCAAAATTTTTATCTGACAAAATTTTGAGTTAAAAACAATTTTAAAATTCCTCAGATGACGCCAAAATCGGCCAGACCCTCTCCGGCTTCCTCAACAACTTCGTTTCGCTCTTCACGTTCCTCCTCCAGAAAGAGGGCGCCATAGCCCCCGACGTCGCCGTCTTCTCGTTCATCCTGGAGCGCTTTCTGGACCGCTTCAAGGAGTTCCCGCACGAGATCGAGTTCCAGTTCGGGCAGAACTGGCACCCATACGTCAAGAACTGCCTGCGTCACGGCATGAACGACAAGTCCCAGGCCGCCTCTCTCGTCCTGCGACAGCTGGCCACCGTCTGCGACTGGGTCTACCCCTCCGAGTCTCCCGACGTGACTTCCTACTTTGAGCTCATCTTCAGCCACCCCGAGTTCTTCAACATTGCCCTCAAAGCGACCTCCTCGGAGCTGAAGGAACAGCTCTTCCGGCTGATCTTCACGCTGGCCAAGAGGAACGCAGACATGCTGGGCGAGAAGCACCTCAAGGTCTTCCTCGGCTCGTACCAGGCGACCTTCTCGAGCTCCGACAGGTACATTCTGGCACTCATGCAGCTCTTTGAGGTCCTCGAGTTCACGATTCCCAAGCCCCTGGTGTGGGGAGAGGCGGCCATTTTGCAGCACTCGCTGAGAGAGGAGCCCCAGTCCACAGACCTGACGTCCAAGAAGACGAGTTCCGAGACTCTGGCGCTCCTGAACGAAAAAATGGTCGTCAACACGCTCGTGCACTTTCCGATTTCAAGGAAACTCAACGCCATGGAGCAGCTGCCGGAGCTCAAGACTCTGACAGTTGACGTCGGCACTCGAGTTCTGCAGCAATTTGTGGAGCAGACGACGGCCTTCAAGGAAGAAGTGGAACTGGTTGGGGCCAAAACGGATGACTCAAAGGAGGCGGCCATTTACGACCCTGCCTTCATCATTCCTCTGGTCAGCATGACCTTCGCGCCAGAGCAGGTGGACCTGACGAGCGTCGTGGTGCAGAAGAAACTCGTTTCCGTGGTTTTCGCCGCTCTTTCGAGCAAGGATACGGAGATGAGGCTGGCGGCTGCCAACGTCTTGAGCCGGGCCAAAACGCACTTGGACGGGGGAAAGTAAGTATTTCTTAATCGATTTCAGCTCAACATTTTAACCTACCCCATCAAGCCAATATTATAAGCCACAGAGAATCCATCTCCACATGGCAGATCTCTATAAATTCTAATGCAAAAACCACCAATGAAGATTTTTCATAGCAAATTTTCCAAAAATGTAAGAGTATGGGAAAGCTCCTAGATTCATCTCCATATACGATTAGAAAGCTCAAAGACATTTTCGGTGATTTGTCAAAGAAAATTTTCACAGCTACGAGAATCTATCTCGAGACACGATCAAGAAGCTAACATGCAAAATTTTCAGGCACTTCCTGGGTAAGGAGCTCTGGACGCGCCTCTACGAAGCCGTCCACGCTGGCCTGGGAGCCATCCAAAAGGACAAGGAGATGAAGGTACCACGTCCCAGCACCTTCCACACCCTCTTCATCGGTCACACGACCAACATCCTGCACAACGGACTCGACGACCTGTTCCCGGTCCTCTCCAACTACTTCGTGGTCAAGCCGGTGTTCGACTTCTCCGTCATCCCCGAGTTCCTCAACCTCTTCTACAGCCCCGATATCAAGTACTCGCAATACCGGCTCTTCGTCATCAAGCTGCTGCGGGACGGCGTGAAGACTATCGAGGACTTCCTGCTCATCTTCAAGACCCCGATCCTGAAGGTCGTCACGGCCTGCTTTGGAAGCCACCTGAGCGACACCGAGACTGATCTGGCGATTCTGGAGGTATTCAAGAGCATCACGAAGATTCCACTGGCGACCGACCTACTCGTGCTGAAGAGCGGCGTGCTCACGTGGCTCCATGCCATAATTTCGAGACAGGAAACCTGGTTCTTCGACACAATCAGCGCCATCGTAGACATCCTGGGGAACGTGTGGCTTGCCGTTCAAGAGAGCAGAGACAACTACAAGAACCTCGAGGAGGTGGAGCTCCAGCTCATGGCCCTCAACCTGACGCTGCTCCCGAAGCTGACGGTAAAGATCCCCACCCGGACGGTGGAGATATTCTACGACATCCTGTTCCAGAGCTGTCGGAAACGCTTCGATCTCGTCGCTCCCGAGAGCTACGAAGCGATGCTGAGGTTCGCCGAAATTGTTCTCGGAGACCAGTTCAGGTTCGTGAGGGCTGTGGAGAGCCAGGGGAGGGCTGCCGAGACGATGGTCGAGTTTCTGGCGCGGCTGAAGAGAGACGGAGTCGAGGAGGACCAGCTAAGACGAGTACTGGTGTTCACGAGGGAGTTTAGCAGGAGCTGGCTGGAGAGCTACGAGAGCAGGACTGGGGCTTTGTTCCAGCGTCAGACGACCGCAGAATCCTAGATGCAAGATAATTTCAATAAATACTGGACCTTTGTATGAAAAGCACGTTTCTCCATTTGCAGACGAGAGCCAAATGATAGCGACTTCACAGCAGGACTGCCTGCTCTCAGGGCGCACTTTCTGGCTCGTTTTAGACTTTTCAAACTTTTTTGAGAGAAAGAAGATGCGTTGAAGGCCCAAGACATTTTTAAAATCTATAGCATTTAGAGCTGAAAATCCTGGAATTTTTGGAATTTTATCATTTTAGGTTTAAATCTTCCATCAGTTTTCTAGAATTTCCAAAATTAATAGGGCGACTTAATACCTGAATTTTTGTGATTTTAAACCTGAATTTAATCACCAGTTACGGGCTTTTTGTAACTAAAAGTCTCAGAGGGTTCCCTTGATTTTTAAAATCTTATAAAAATTTTGGGTGAAAAAATTTTTTAAGAGCTCCTTAGAGCACGGAACAAAGCCTGGCCTTCCTTGAGCAAGAGGAAGTCGCAGAAGAAACTCGTCAGCGGGCAGCCCTGTGGGACGTCCGAAGTGTTCATTGCTGTATAATATCTACAAAATTTCACATTCTTTATTCTTCATTTTGTCTCATATTTCAATAATATAGTTATCTGTTATCCTTGTCCTATAGTTTTATCATCACAAATATATAATGTTTCATTTCTCTGTATTTTGCTTGTCTTGTTGCATCTTCCCCCTCCGCAAATTTCATAATATTTTTCCTACCTCTTCTTTATCAATTTTCTCTCTATCTTTTCTTGATTTATCCCCAGCGTCCTCATCTCTGTCGCATCGTACTTCATAATAATTGCTATGTCGAAGCCTATCTCTTCCTTCGCCTATAATAATATATTCTGTATCTTTATAAATAACACTATGGAGCTATCTATATGTTCCAGAAGCATCTAACACTCGATCATCGTATAATAATCCTTCAAAAACTCAACAAATAATAACTTTACAATATAATATAATATAATAATCTCATGGTTGTTTCTCTATTATTGTAATGTTATGTTTCCTCTCTCTCTTTCTTTGTGTACTGCTGGGTTCTGTGTTCATAATATAATCCGCCTTTAGTCTCTCGGGAATCGGGGGTGTGAAGGGAACGGAAAAGGCTAAGTTGGGAAAAGAAGCTTCTCTCGCAAGGAAGACAAATCTTAAGCTCTGACAGACGAAACAGGGGGTGGGGGAAAAGAGAAATCTGCACTCACTCAAGCATGTCCTAAGATGCCCTTGATTCACATTTTACTATAATCGGTTATTCAGTTAGTCGTAGCCTACTCTGTGTTAATGTCGCGCTCGCGGTTACTGTCCTAATTTCGCTGGACTTAAAACTATCTCCGAGTCTGATGGGTACGAAGTCGTGGCAGTCGTGGTCGCCGAGGGCGCCGACGAGGGTGCAGAAGCAAGCCGTTGGGGGGACACTTGCAGTGACGTTGTCGCAATGTTACTGACTGAGGTGGGTTGAGGCATCATTGGAGGCAGCAACATGGATGAGGAGGCGGCGGAAGCGGATATTGACGACGCGGCAGCAGAATGAGGTCTCGTGAGGGTAGCGAGGGGTGTATCGAATCTAAAGTGATCGTGAGACGTGGCTGTTCTACTTGGTGGGGGCGATAGGAGGTTGAATTTGAAGCCGTTGGAGGTCGAAGGTAGCGAATGTTGATGGAAATTGTTAATGTTCAGACTTTGTTTGAATGCAGCAGAACTGGTCCCGGGTGGAGGCGTCGCTGTGGGCGCCATGAGAGACGTTTCCGCGATGCCAGATGCCGCATGGGCTGGAGGTGGGGGTGGCAAGGTGAGCGGTGGAGGGGGGGTGCCCTTCCGCTGCTCAGCCTCCGCCCTCGACGACGTCGATGCGGACCGGTTGAGGGCCATCCGCTGGCGGGACAGCTTGCTGTGCCGATGGCTGTCCTGCCGGTGGATCGAGGTGACGCTACCGGACTTTCTGCTGCTCACGTCGTCGTTTATCAGCTTCTTGCTGTCGTCGTCGTCGTCCTCCGCCTCGCTCTCCAAGTCATCGTTATCGCTGGCGTCCGGAACGTACTCTAGCTCCTCCTGGGGTGACGTGATATCGATTATGTTGAGTGTATCTATGTCTATGCTATTTATTCGTTTTAATTCCAAGGAAGTTTCTGCAACGAGAGAAGCCTCAGTTAAAATAATTCCATTTAATCTTCAATTATTCGGTTTGCAGGCAGAGAGGCTCTTTTGTGGCACATAATTGGATTCTTATCCATTCGAAATGGTTATTGAATCAAAAGTCTGCCTTTCAGCAACGGGTGAAAGAGGGAGGAAATTCGATTAATTCCTGTATCAGAATTGCAGAACGTATTCGATTGCAGGAATATTTTTATTGGGAAAACTCAATATGCACCGGAGAGGTAGAGGTGTGCAATGATCCTAAAAGACTGCTCTTGGGACAAAATTTTGAATTTTTGATGAACATAATTTTTTCTACAAATCCATTTTTTCGGCCAAAAGACTTGGTAAAAGTGTTTCTTTGGGTAAAATCAGCCGTTTTAAGACCACAAAAACTATTTTTGCTACAAAAAATTTTTGGCCAAAAATCCCGAAATCGAGTTTTCGTTAGCGAGTGGAGGTTGGCCCAATTTATGAATTTGAGGTGAAAAATTTTTTTCTCCAAAATTCATTTTTTCGCCCGAAATCTCCGAAAACGTCTTTCTTGATGTAAAACTAGTCGTTTTAAGGCTTAAGGCCAATTTCTTGACAAAAAATTTTTCGGCCAAAATCCCGAAATCGAGTTTTCGTTAACGAGCGGAGGTTTGGCCATTTTATGAATTTCAGGTGAAAAATTTTTTTTCTCCAAAATCCATTTTTTCGACCAAAACGCTTCGTAAACGTGATTCTGGGGCTAAAATTAGTCGATTGAAGCATTCAGGAGCCATTTTCGTGATAAAAAATTTTCAGCCAAAAATCCCGAAATCGAGTTTTCGTTAACGAGCGGAGGTTTGGCCATTTTATGAATTTCAGGTGAAAAATTTTTTTTCACCAAAATCCAGTTTTTCGACCAAAACGCTTCGTAAACGTGATTCTGGGGATAAACTTAGTCGATTGAAGCATTCAGGAGCCATTTTCGTGATAAAATATTTTCAGCCAAAAATCCCGAAATCGAGTTTTCGTTAACGAGCGGAGGTTTGGCCATTTTATGAATTTCAGGTGAAAAATTTTTTTCTCCAAAACTCATTTTTTCGCCCAAAATCTCCGAAAACGTCTTTCTTGAGGTAAAACTAGCCGTTTTGAGGCTTCAGAGACCATTTTCTCGACAAAAAATTTTTTGACCAAAATCCCGAAATTCGATTTCCGTTAACGAGCGGAGGTTTGGCCATTTTACAAATTTCAGGTGAAAAATTTTTTTTTTCCAATTCACACTTTTTGGCCCATAATCTCCGAAAACGTCTTTCTTGAGGTAAAACTAGCCGTTAACAGGCTTCAGGGACCATTTTCTCGACAAAAATTTTTCGACCAAAATCCCGAAATTCGATTTCCGTTAACGAGCGGAGGTTTGGCCATTTTACAAATTTCAGGTGAAAAATTTTTTTCTCCAATTCACACTTTTTTGGCCCAAAATCTCCGAAAACGTCTTTCTTGAGGTAAAACTAGCCATTTTAAGGCTTCAGGGACCATTTTCTCGACAAAAAATTTTTCGACCAAAATCCCGAAATTCGATTTTCGTTAACGAGCGGAGGTTTGGCCATTTTACAAATTTCAGGTGAAAAAATTTTTTTCTCGAATTCACACTTTTTTGGCCTAAAATCTCCGAAAACGTCTTTCTTGAGGTAAAACTAGTCGTTTTAAGGCTTTAGGGACCATTTTCTCGACAAAAAATTTTTCGGCCAAAATCCCGAAATTCGATTTCCGTTAACGAGCGGAGGTTTGGCCATTTTACAAATTTCAGGTGAAAAATTTTTTTCTCCAATTCACACTTTTTTGGCCCAAAATCTCCAAAAACGTCTTTCTTGAGGTAAAACTAGCCATTTTAAGGCTTCAGGGACCATTTTCTCGACAAAAAATTTTTTGACCAAAATCCCGAAATTCGATTTCCGTTAACGAGCGGAGGTTTGGCCATTTTACAAATTTCAGGTGAAAAATTATTTTTCTCCATTTCACACTTTTTTGGTCCAAAATTTCCAAAAACGTCTTTCTTGAGGTAAAACTAGCCATTTTAAGGCTTCAGGGACCATTTTCTCGACAAAAAATTTTTCGACCAAAATCCCGAAATTCGATTTCCGTTAACAAGCGGAGGTTTGGCCATTTTACAAATTTCAGGTGAAAATTTTTTTTTCTCCAATTCACACTTTTTTGGCCCAAAATCTCCAAAAACGTCTTTCTTGAGGTAAAACTAGCCGTTTTAAGGCTTCAGGGACCATTTTCTCGACAAAAAATTTTTCGACCAAAATCCCGAAATTCGATTTCCGTTAACGATTGGAGGTTTGGCCATTTTACAAATTTCAGGTGAAAAAAATTTTTTTTCCCATATAAACTTTTTTGGCCTAAAATCTCAAAAAACGTCTTTCCTGAGGTAAAACTAGCCATTTTAAGGCTTCAGAGACCATCTTCTGGACAAAAAATTTTTCGACCAAAATCCCGAAATTCGATTTCCGTTAACGAGCGGAGGTTTGGCCATTTTACAAATTTCAGGTGAAAAATTATTTTTCTCCATTTCACACTTTTTTGGCCCAAAATCTCCGAAAACGTCTTTCTTGAGGTAAAACTAGCCATTTTAAGGCTTCAGGGACCATTTTCTCGACAAAAAATTTTTTGACCAAAATCCCGAAATTCGATTTCCGTTAACGAGCGGAGGTTTGGCCATTTTACAAATTTCAGGTGAAAAATTATTTTTCTCCATTTCACACTTTTTTGGTCCAAAATCTCCAAAAACGTCTTTCTTGAGGTAAAACTAGTCGTTTTAAGGCTTTAGGGACCATTTTCTCGACAAAAAATTTTTCGGCCAAAATCCCGAAATTCGATTTCCGTTAACAAGCGGAGGTTTGGCCAAAATTTGATATTATGGCGAAAAAAATTTTTTCTCCATTTTTCGCCCAAAACGCTTAGTTTACATAATTCTGGGCTTGAACTTAGCCGATTGAAGGCTTCAGGGATTATTTTCGAGATAAACAATTTTGGTTGAAAGTCGTGAAATTGAAAACCTCTGCACACCGCTAGGGGATATCCTAAGGACATCAAGCATTCGCAGCCGCACGAGTATCGGGAAAAGTTTGCTCAAGTTTCTCACCTTCTTTCAGCTGGTCTGGCTCATTTATTGTCGGCACAATTAAACTCGACGCTGCATTCGTCGCCGACTGTTGCTTACCCGTGTCCTCGTTTTGCAGGAACAATGAAGTTGTTGCGATTTGCCGGAGCGCCTCGACGCCCTCGTACGTTCTGTGCTTAACTATTGATTTTGTGTTTTGTCGCGATAACTTCGATGACTGCTCGGAGGAAAAAGGAGTAGGTGCGGGAAAAAAAGAGGTAAGGAAAACATCTCATGAATATTCAATAAACATTGATTGCTATCGCATGCGAGGCTCTGCCGCCAACTTACATGACTACTATTGGGTCCCATTGGCGTCCGAGCTATCGAGACTCGTTTGTTTCGCAGTAAGGAAGTTCGATGATCCGCGTCAGCCTTCTGCAGGGCCTGCTTCTTCTTGTCATCTCTCCTTCGTATGCAACTCGAGGGGCAAATGCAAAAGAAAATTCGAAGCACCATAAACACGAAACCAACGACTGCAAAGAGACTCCGTGACTGGCGGGCGTCTGGGCGACGCGAGGGGGCATACTTACTAATTAGTATAGGGCCTATAAGTCTTAGTTCGCTAGTTTTGAATCCCTTTTCCCCGGTCCCCACAAACGCTATCACTAAACCCAGTGCAATCGTACCTAGACCTATGTAAAGGAAGGCATTGGCAAACGTACTAGGACCTCGTATCACACCTAAAATGTCTTCGTCGTCCGATGATCCCGCTATCGACAGGTCTTGTACCTAAATCAGGAGGCAAAAAAGCGTTAAAAATGTCTCGGTAATGCGGGCAGATTAGATGATGAGATAGATAGAAAGGGGAAGGATTGTCTATTCTACAGAAAGTCACACAAAAATGCAGTAGCCACGCATTGTTCGGATTTCCAATTACAAAAATCGGTGAAAAGAGAGGAGCTGAGGAGGAGAAGAAGAAAACACCAACATCCAGCACGAACACGTGTGTTTCTGTACCTCTTGCGATCTCACATCTTGGATTGCAAAGTGAGCTCTGGGTCTCGAGATGTAGCAAATTTTGGGGAGGAAGACTGACAACATCAATGTGTGTGGCAGAAAGTGTAGGATGACGGACAGGGTACACTGAAGAGAGAGAGAGACAGAGAGAAGGAAGGAAGGAAAGAACACAAGAAAGCAAAGGGACGTTTACAGATTGATTTACATTTAGCATGCAATTCTGGTGTGACTTCATGTAGTTCGCAGGTCGGGAGCCCCTCAGTGGGCTCCATCGAGTGTGTGTAGACCACAGGTAACATGATCTCTTTCGTTATCTCTGCTGCTACCTACTTATTTCGTTCAGTAATAAGAGCATATTGACAATCATGGCATCAGACACATGCAGGTCTCACGAAATTTTCAAACTCAAACTCACGAAAGTAGCATTCGGTCGTCATGAAAATGGAAAATTGCAGTATTTAGGATTATTGGCCGTTTGGAATTTACGAGGGTTGGATGTCCCGAGGCGCTGATTAAAAATTGATATTGAAATGGACGCACAAAAGGGACATAAATTGCGGACAAAGGAGATAAAAGACATTAATTACAGGACGACTGGATTTACGGCCGTCACGTCATAAAGCGGGGGGAGGACAAAAGGACTGTGTTGTTACTTTTTAATCAGCCCAGGGAATGTCCGTCGATTGACCCGTGTACGGCTGACGCTTCCAAAGCTCTCCGGGTAAAGAAGCCAATGGCAAACTTTTATTGTGTGCTTAAGCGTTCCCGAAACTTTCCGAAGCACGTCCAATTGAAGTTCGAAAGATACACACAGTGCTCCAGTGGCAGAGCCGCATTTCGGTGTCGACTTGTCGAGAGTGAGCCAATTCCGCCACTGTTCCTCCCGCCTCTTACGCGCTCTCGTCTATTGAGTGTTTATATCCTTTCTCAAGTTTCCCAATTTTCCCCCTCAGCCCGCCCCGAATGCAGGCCCGTAGTCAGGTTTTTAAGGCAAGGGGGCTTTAGAACGGGCTCAGAAGTTTTATGGAAAATTTTATCTCGAGAATTTTTTTTAGGAGATGGAATTTTGTGAAAATTCTTAAAGTCACTTTAAGGCATTTAAATTTTTCTTGAGTCCTAAGAACCGGCCCTAAACTTTTTAAAGGCTCTAAAGTAGGCTGGTACATTTTTCCCTCTTTGAAATTTAATTTCGTGGATGGAGAAAAATTCACGGGAATTCGCAAGACTCAAAAACTGGAATCCTCCCCTGACTACGAACCTGCATCAAACAATACCTAAATAAAAGTAAGTGTCGCACTCGAAACTCAAATATATACACACTGACATTGTCCTTCAGTGTTTAATCGGGCCATAAATTAAAAAATTTCACCAGAAAGCCGGGGAAGGAGTGGTGCCAGGACGAATAGCGTGATAAGGAAATTTTTCCCGTCATTGCTGGCCGCGTTCGTGTGTCTTGAAAAATTATACCCATTTGAACTTTAAATTGTTGTCGGAACCCTTTTCAAACAAAACACGGTGAGCAAACTTTTTCTTCGGAGCGTCTTGTCGCGTCGCGAGTCTTGGCGAATATCGGTGGAAAAATGGGTGAAGAAGAGGCCGGGGAGCGGGGGATTGTGACGATTCCACACTGACACTGACACACTCCGGAAATGTTTGTGTATTTTTGGTTCTCTCAAAACGCAGCGACTGCCAAGTTTTTGCCCTTTTTGCGGCTTTATCGCGTTCGCCATGGGTCCATTAAAATTTATATTTCTTCCCGATGCCGATACTTGCGGAGGGAAGGGGTGGACGTGGGTGGGAGAGGAGGGGGGGGGGGAGGTATATGAGAGACGAAAGATTGCTGTAAATCTGAGATGCAATGTGATGTTATGAACATATCGATTACCCTATTTCTTTTCATCCATTTTCGATGATAGGAAGCAGTTTGTTCTTGTACACTACATCTTCGGCCTCTTTCCAACCAGGCAGCACGTCCTTGTGCGCACTATTGTATACAACAAACACAAAAATGCTGGTATTACATTTTGCTACCAAGATGTTTTAGTGTTTTTGCAATTTTTCTGTATATTTTGTTTCATAAAAAATTGTACCATGATTGTTTTTGCGCCTTATGGACACAGCTAAATTTTTTATATATATTTATAGATATATATTTTGGTGAAATGTGTACGTAATGAGGAGAAAAGAAAAATATGGCGGAGGAACTACATCATCAGGCACATAATATTGAAATGAAGAGACAAAATGAGGGTGACTTGCTGTCTCATAAATGTAAGTAGAGGATGATTGCGATTGCAGTGACGAAATCAAAATGAATCAGGCGGAACGGAGCGTAGCTTCAAGCAACTATCTTTTTGTTTGGGCGGCAAAAAGACGCTACACGGTAAAAAAGGGACTAGCGGCTAGCAAGCAGGCAGCCATATGGAAAAATGTGTAGAAGATGCACAGGCAATGGCATTAGCACAAAGCAGAGATAGCGAAATAGTCATGATGCCGGGAAGGGCGAGTTGAGTCAAGGCGAGGCGAGGGATGTGATTGATGGACAACTATGAAATACAAGTCGTAAATATGTATATATATCACGGCTTCGACGGAGTATCCACAAAATAAAAAAATACACATTTCCATTGTTATTAGGGCAACCGGAAAGCTACAAAATACAATACAGCTGCATAATCATTTTCGGACACATCAAATCGCCATTATCATAGTAAGTAAATGTAAATATGGAAAAGTAGAAATGCAAAGCAGCAAGCATTAAGCCATCACCACTGTCGTCCGCCTAGCCGGGGCAGCTGCTGTCATGCAAGCCGATACAATGGGTGTATCAGCTCATAGATGGAATCTCAGGACTCTTTTTGGGGGTTTTTCAAGGGTTTTTGGGGAAATTTCCTTCCTGAGATCCTTCTTGGCTTCTTCTGAGTCTTTCGAAGGGTTTTTGAGGGTTCACCGGAAGTTTGTTTAACTAAAAGAAACCCACGAAAAAGTCATCTGAGGTTTCTTCAAGGTCCTCTGAAGGTCATTAGTAAGTTTCGTAGAATCTGAGGGATTCTGAGGGAATCTGAGGGAAATCTGAACAGCCCTGGAATCGGATGAGAAGTTCAGGAGTCTAAATCTAATGCCCTGAGATTCCATCTATACTACTTATGTATTGTAAATCCCCTCTCGAAAATGTGGGACCGCCTGCGCCTCTCGGGGAAAGTGAAAACTACATCTCAATTACGAGAACCACAAACTTTAATTTCGAACAACGACTTTCGAGCCATTATCCTCATTGACCGTAACCGCATATTTACACGGAAACAAAGACTCTCGCATTACGGTCATTATCGTGGAGCAGCACATTCAACAAGCTTCCTCTCGTGGTCCGTGGTGCTCGCTCTCACCCCCAAGACACAATAATAATGATAAATTATGGGACTTTGCCTCTTCAAAAAAAAAACATGATTAAAGCTTAGTCGGGGACGAACGCATTTGAGTGCATTTTCAATTCACTTTGTTGCAAAAGTTGGTCGAAGTAAATATGTTTTGTCCCGAATTCCGTCACTGCGAAAACTTAGTGGACCCCTGACTTCGATCCCACAGGTCATAGAGCCTAAATGTAGAAGGATATTTTGCTAAATTTAATGTAATCTAACAATTGCTCAAGTTTAAGCTCAATTGGAGTTAGAAAATTTTCGCCTCATACTAACTTTGGGAGCTCACAGCTCCTCACCTTTAGGTCATAGAGGCTTACTGTAGAACTATTTTTTGCTGGATTTAATGCCATCTAACAGTTGACAAAGTTTCAGCTCAATCGGTTGAATTTGAAATTTTGCCCTTCTGTTCGCCAAGGGAAGTCTTGGGTGGCCACTTATTGACCCCCAGAGTCCGTTATTTTACATTTTTGAGACCATGACCCGAAACAAAAGTTGCTTATTTTGTGATTTTACATGATCATTCTGAATTTCAGCTCAATCGGAGCAACTAAATTTTTCCCCCCTTCGGAGGCCTCTCACCCCACCCCCTTAAGTGATAGGGGCAAACATGTGTTCTATGATTTGCTAGATTTGACATTATGTATAACATATCCAAAATTCAGCTCAATCGGACGAAGTATATGGAACTTTCATACAACGGGAAAACCCCCTTAACTACCCCCCAGGCAGTTTTTCGGAAAAACCAAAACCTTTCGCCCACCCTCCAGACCATACATGACATCATGCAAAAAACCGCAGGTCTCTAGCTCTTGTAGTTTCGGAGCCTTTGCGACTCGGACGGACGGACGGACGGACGGACGGACGGACGGACATATCGGACACATAAGTGCATTTTTTTCAAAATTGATGAAAATGCACTAAAAAAAAAAGAAGAGAGCGAGCCCACAAGCTCTGGCCAGCTTTCGTAGTCGAGGCATGCTCGCACACAAAGCCAATTGCTGCCATAACCGGAACATTCTCATTAACCGCCGCAGCTGAAACATTTCCCACAAACCAGTTGCACTCGCTCTTCCCCCTGCTCGACCCAATCAATAGTTATGGTCATAATAATAAACCCCCTTTTTTCCTGTCCACCACCATGCACGCCAGTCGTGCGCGACGGGGTCGTTCGGTGTGTGCTTGAGGAGCAAAACCTAGTGGAGTGGTCAGTTTCTGGGACACGACATCAGTCGGCACGAAAAGATGGATGGAACCGACTGGCATGACGACACGATGATGATATCGCACGGTGGCCCAAACTTGCCATTTTCCTCGACGAAAATACATCCTAAACCTATTTTTAAAACTACAATAAGCTAGGTTCTGTTACATTTTCCACTTACTGGTGACGTTCCTAAAAATTAATTCTACAGAAGCCTCCTGTTGAAATTGCAAGGCCTCTGACTGACTGAGACCACGAAGAAGTCCACCTTTGTGCATTTTGGAAGCATCCGGAAGTTCTTTTCTACTCAAAATACAGACTTCAACCTGGAAAATTGCTTATAAATATTTTTGAAGCTCAAAATTGACTCAAAAGCCTCATTCAAATGGTCAATAAGGCTCATAAATGACTCAAAAATGGCTCAAAAAGGCGAAATACGGCTCAAAAAAGGTCCAAGAAAGGTTCAAATGGCTTTCAGTGTTTTCAAAACCTCGTCGTTGCTTACAAACTAGCTTAAAAGTAATCCTAAAAAAGTTTTGTGAATGATATTTCAGCGTTTTCTCCCCCTGCGATGGAGGTAAATATTTGCCAAGTTGCTCCAATCGATACCAGCTCACCCCCCGGAGTCGGTTCCCTGGGTATTTTCGATTTTCAATCACCCACTTGCATGCAAGAAAAAACATCGGAGCGACTAACAACACATTTGGCAGATGCAACATGTGTCCTTGTAGTCGATATGTGATGCACATAGGAGGTGTGGCGAAGGACAGTGGGGTGTCTCCAATTTGTCAGCATTTGGGCATAAATATTTCGTGACTGGAATGAAATTTCCGAGAGTGTGTAATGCTTAAAGTAAAACTTGTTTTTCGTCGGGGCTCCAAGGATGACATGGCTGTTGTTGCGAACTTTTGCTGTGAGCGGCTTATATTGGTTTCGTTATGCAATCATGAAATCCTTCCCCTGCATGTTGATGAAAATTGTTCAAAAGTAGGCTTGTGAGAGCGACGTGGAAGGCCTTCTGAGGAGTCCCAGAGAGGCAACTCCCCGCCATTTGCACATAAATCGAGTCTGATGGGAAAAATCAAAGTCAATATCTCACACAGACCTAATAGTTGCCATCAGCAGGAGCATTAAGCCATGATTCCTCCAACGTGCTCATAAAAACGTGCTCGCAGCTTGCAACCGAATGATTGCGCAAAGTTTTATCCCTCCACCGTAATAATTTATTGAATCATTGTTCTTCCAAGTTACTTTCTGGCATTGCAGCACTTTGCAAATATGAATGCAGAGACTCAGCCCTGTATCTTCTTTTTACACAGAGCACAGTCACTACAGATGTAGCAATCAAATTTTAAACGGTAATGGAATGTGCAAGCGAAACAATGTTAGCACTTTGCAAACTTTAAGCGAACTGCGAGTATTTCTGACTCCCCCATTCCGTGCTCTTTCTTAATTGCAGGCCCAAGGAACGCGCCGCTTACACTGATAAAGAAATTCGAAAAACGAAGGGAGGGGGAGGGGAGGCGGAAAAGTTTATCGTCTGTATAAAATTGCACAACTAATTGCGGGCAGAGCGAGTGCAGGCTGGAGAATGCATAAAATGTCTATATTGGATGGTCAAATTATGTGTGGGGATTACGTGTGAACAAGTAGGACGCCTGGTGGAGCCAAGAGCTAGTCGAAAATATGTTTGTATAATTGATATAATCGGATCGTGTTCTCGGATTCTCACATTCGGGGCAGAATTGTGAGTCGAGCTGGGGGTAAGTGCCTTAATATGGTAATAACAGACTATTTTCCAGTGACGGCTTAGACGGGGTGGAACGAAGTCATGACGAAAGACAATTCCGAGTCCGCTAAGAGCAGCTTAATTCGCCTTCCGTCTTTCCTCGAACTACCACAAGTGCTAGAGACTTGTGGTAATTTGCATAAAACATGAACTAGAGCTTGTCAAGGAGGTGTCATACTGAAATTCATACATCCCAGAGCACTTGAGAGTGCATAAACTTGTGTTCTTGTTTGTGACACCTCTTGAGGTAATTTTGGGGAGTTTCTGGACGAAAAACTCTTTTAGGGCTTTTTGTTATTGAAATCAGGCGCCTCTTGGAACTCTCATACGCTAAATTTGACTTTAAAAATTTTAATAAATTAAGGCGTCTTCAAAACTAATTTTCTAAATATTTTTCATAAATTTCTGAATTTTAAATCTTTTCAAAACGCCGAAAAACTGGCTCTGAGAGGCTTTTGAGGCTCTGAGGGATTTCAAGATCCCATTTTTTCTCGTTCTCCAGCCCTTCCATTCACTCAATTAAACGTGAAGTGTGAGTGGCTGAAACTCCTGCCACTTCAGACCCAAGCAGAGGCGATAAAGAAGCTCTAAAAGCAGCCATAAATTGAAAATTATTCACAGCAGAGCCCCATGGGCAGCATCGGTACGTCCAGACCCGTCAGTAGCTGACCTGAGGAGATGACGAACCAAACGCTCTGCACATCCAATTTTGCATAATGCCATCAAGATTTCCATATAAATTGCGCCCCCGTCTGCAGACATACATTTCGTGTCGTCATGTTTCATTCAGACTAGGGCTGGCTCTGGCGATGTACGATGCCGAACAATGCTTGTTTATAAAATAAATTAACTATTAAATATTCATTTCGGCACATGCGAGAGAGAGGGACTGGCATTTTACACCGGTGAGAGAGGCCTTCCTCAACACCCGGGCTTGTTAACAAAATCAATTTTTATCCACGATTTCGTGTGTGAAAGTGCAAAAAAGTTTCAGATGATGGCAGTAAAATTAAACTTTTGTATCATTTATTTACGACGGCATTTACAGTGGAGGAGAACTCATATTCCACCAGAATAATAAAAGAGGAACATTTTGTTGACGACGGGTAAACGATTCACGTGAATGCAATTTTATGGAGGAGGATTTACTCAATTTACATGCTGCCAGTGGCGGCAAAGCGGTGCATGGAGAGAGAGAGATGGAATGGCAGGAATGCGCATTAAACTTTCAGGAGGCGCTTTCAGATGTGCCTTATTGTGTCGGAATAATTGATATTTTCATAAATAGAGATGTTGTTGTCGCCGTGGGAGGATTAGATTTCGGTTCAAAACAAGTTTGAAGTGCATTGTGCACGTTTGGGATGTTTTTGGCCCGGGTTACATTGAAGTGTGTGAGCTAGAGCTACAACGAAATGGCACGTCAGACCTTTGAGTAAGGTTTACTAGAGGGATTAAACTCTCGGAATATTTTAAAGGGTATAAAAGTTGTACCAGGAGCTTCTTTAAATTTTTAAAAAATTTAGTTGGGTTTTAAGCCCAAAACGAGGGTGAACAATTCTTGGGAAGAAATCAATTTTACTAAAAAAAATTTTTTTGAATGTTTATTGAGGAGTAAATGTTTCTTCGGTAATTCAATTTCGTTATTGCCCTAGACCACTTACTTCTCTATGGTCCCAAAGTGGTCGTGAGATTTTGGTAGGCTTTTAATTGCTCTGATAAGCCCGGAAAACTTGATATAGTGCGAACGACTGGTTTTTTGTGGTTCTCTGCCCTCAAAGAAGAAGCTAGTGCAGCTCTCGAGTCACTCGAAGCAATCTAATTAAATTTGCAAAATCAATTCCACCCGATATTGGGTTACCTCGGACTAAGGGGCGAGAGAGAGTCAGTCGAATTTCATTTCGAAGCTGCCAATATTGCATTCCAACTGTTTATCGAGCAGGCTCACTGGCTTAATAAGATTTCGGCGTCTGCCTTACCCTCCGGATGCTCTCAGAAAACACAAAGAAAGGCGGCAAGGGGGTGAAGCAGAGTATTCCACAACATAAAAGAGACAATTTGTTCCACACAATGGCCTATAAAATCATGCCAATTGCCAAAAGTTAACATACAAACTTGTTGCTGTCTACAACATTTAATTTAATTTCTTGTTTTCAGGCACAGAGCGCGCAAAAAAGATTTTGGTTTGCGTGGACAGAAAAATGCAAATGCACGGTGCTTGTTGCGGGAAATGCACACATACAAACACGTTAAAAACATTTAATTACGGACGGGATCGCATGCAAGAGGGCAGCGACGGAGCCTGGGCAGGTTCGGGCTGCGGCTCTGTCGCTGACGCGGGAAAAAAGTGGAAACAGAAACAAAAGGGCGCGGGAGGAAAATCTCTTTTGGATCACGTGAACTAGCAAAAACGAGGTTGGAGTGGCAGGTCAATAAATATGATTGCTTCGGCATCAATAATTCAATGCGCTTAACGATAAATTAATTAACAAACACACTCAACTGTGCAACAATAAGAACAGAACCAATATAATCAACTGAACCGAAAAGCGGCAGTATACTTCAATATATTGATCGGGAAATACACCGTTTGGAGTCCCAACTAATTAGTTACATCAACTTAGGGAATCTGATTACGCCTGATGCTACCTACATTTACAATTCCAACCACAAATTTCAATATATAAAACACGAATAATATGATCAAATTAACTGGTGGAAGATTTGAGGTGTAATTTCGAAAATGATTCAAAAGTTACGTGACCGTGAGTTCTAGTGTAGTTAGTTCGAGTAGTCTGTTATTATTGAAGTATATTTGTGTGTGTATTTGAAGCCAGAACGGGGGGCACCGCCGGACGTCTCCGCGTGGCCCCCGTTTCCGAGCTCAAACTGGATATAAAATTGTTTGAAATATATGAATTTGAGTAAAGATTTATATTATTATAATCAAATTACACCCTCACATTGACTAACACTATGTCAACCTTTTCAATGTAATTAGCCTGAAACGGGATAAAAAACATTTTCCTTTTTAAAGATTAGTTCCGTAAGGTTTATATGAGCTAGTTATGAGGTCCCTCGCACCTTTGAGAACCTGCAAAAGTCTACCGTTTACGAGTATGTTTCTAGGCACTAGTGCATAGCTTTGCAGTGGAGACAAAATAGATGACAAAGTTGGATGATTTCGAACAACAACAACAAGATATATACTGTTACTTTACGGGTGATATCTCTATTGGAAGTTTGAGGGGGCGGGACCTAAGTTACCTAGGAGCTTGTGACTACTCAAAACCTCGGAGATTTTCACGATTTTCCTAATAATGATGATTCTGGATGAGGCTATTAGAAACGTAAGGTTTGCTAAAATTTTACCCAGGTACGAGGTGGATATGCTGGAAACGGATCAAGTTCCCGTGTTGCACAATTCGATGGTACCTTTTTCCATTTGACTCCTTTCTCGGATTTTTGTTTGTGCCTTACCATCAAAGCCGCCTGCATCTTGAATTATTTTGTTTCTTCTACTCAGGCACGAAATTTGATTTTTATATATCGTATATTCCTCTAAACTTATCTCCTTTGTAGGTTTTGTTGTATATAAATAAATATATGTATTATATTATATATTTTTATCAAATAACACTTTAATGTTAATCAACTGTTTGTAGTTCTATCTTTAAACTGGATCTTATAATTCGTTTGTGTTAATGAATCACAGCATTGTCCTGAAACTATGTCGCAAAAGAGACGGAACTGAAGAGTTGTGAAACACAAGACAAATAAAACTCAAAAAATTTGACACTAAAAAACGTACAGGAGCAGGAGAGTTAAGCACAGCCCATCGAGAGAGACAATAAGAGACAAAAAGAGCTTGTTTTCCATTTCGGAACGTGAACATGAATCTTATAGGTAGGCGGAAGTAAAACACTTAAAAAAGTTGAGGATTTGCTTACAGTTGATGACTGCCAGTTTCATCCCATCTGCAGAGGTGTAGAGTAGAGGATAGGTACTACACACACATATTAATATATATATAGCACAGGGATAGAGGGCGAAGGGAGAGAAAAGAGAAGAAGCACGTTAATCTGTATTTACAGCCATTTCAGGTTGAGGAGGAGTGACGTGAAAAAGCAAAATGCCACCGTCCTTGTCGTTATCAAATTTCAAAACGCAACGTCTTTTTGGATGCTCGGAGGGAGGAACTGAGGAAGGAGAGGTGAGGCGCGGCTGGAAGAGAAGGTGCAGAACAGATTTGATGCATCTCCCGGCTCTATTTCATCTCATTCTTCTATAGTCAGTCACTACGGTAAAAACTCCAAAAACTTCTATCTTAAAGTGTCCTCTGGCGGACGCAATCGTGTGAGATCTGTACAAGAGGGAGGAGCTATATAGAATCTACATATCTGCAGAGCTCTGCGGAAGCATAGTTTTCTACAAAAATGCCTTCTAGAGGTAGCTAGAGTATGTATAGTAAATATATAGAGCAAAAGTTTTTTTTCTCTCGCTAGGAGATTTGTGGTGGATTAAAGGCATAAGATACAGTGGTCACAGAAAGCTCCAGGTGTGGTTTTTCTGAAAAGTGTTTCTCTGGCTTGTAAAACACAAAAATACAGTCTTTTCTTGTTGCTGCGAGTGTACACACAGACGGGTGGAAGGAAGGTACTTGCTTGTATAATACGTATTTACATTTTGCCTGTTTTCTGTAGTGGGAAAAAGGAAGAAGAGAAATAGTTCGTTAAGTATGTAGTTGCTGTTGTTGCGGTTGCAAGGAAGGATGATAAGCTGGTGGGTTTTTCATACTGTTTGCCAAAAAATACTTCATATTTTTCGGGTACCCGGACTCCGGAGTCTGTCTAGCTGATTTACGTTCCAACTTCCGCTTCCTCCCACCACCTAGAAACTATACAGCTAGCTCATCAAGTATGCACCAGTCGGAGGGATTAGCATCTGTCCCCAGTCCAATTAAAGCCCGTTTAAATTTTCATGAAACCGCCCTGCCCAAAAATTAAATAACTACTCTGGTCTCTTGGTCGAGAGCCCGTCCTTCATAATTTCATTTGCCGACACCCAAGGTACAGTTTTGCGTCCACAAGGCGCGCTCAAACAAAGCTGATGAGTAGGGTGACCAAAAGTTAATAACGTCAATTTAACTCTTCTTTAATTTTTAAGGTCATTTTCAAAATTGGGACGATTAAGTCAATTTTTATTTTTAAATCAACTTTCAAGAATAAATTTAAATATTCAATTTTTAACAAGTCAATTTTTTGGTTGCCCTACTGCAAAGGGAAATTTCAGACATGGGGCAAAATAGGAAAAGCATATCCGGCCGTGAAAGGAAAAACTTTTACAATCAGTGGGCACTTGAAACCCGAGTGTGACATTCATGGGGGAGGCCTTGGGGGGAAATCAATTAGCACCGAGTGAACTGAAGTAATCAGCTATTAATCCTCCCCCGTCGGAAGTCGCGCGCCGCAATAACGTCATCAGCATGCAAAGAAGCTGTCGGAATCACGATCCCGAGTGACGAGTCGTACTCGAGAGTCAAAGGCAAAATCCGCAGAGTTGTGCTTTCTAGAAGTGAAACGAGTCCACATTTTTGGAAAATTGTCAGATTCATTTCAGCCAAAAATTTGGAGGTTCCTTTGCCCTAAAACGTCCTGTTATTTAATTTTTCCGAGGAAAAGATAAATCCTTTTGTATTTTCGTTTCACCTCTAGGCTTCCTAATTCTGTGGAAAAAACTAACCATGACGTGGCTTAAAATTTATTATCTCGGCGTCGCCTCTCGTGTCTCTGGAGCTCCCATCCCAGCGGCTGCGAGGAAGTGTCGTCTCACACATATTGATTAATCGTTGATTGCGCTGGGATTTGCTGCTCCCCCATTCCACTACGGCGCCTCTCGTTCTCTCACAAGTAATTCCAGTAATTGCGGTTTTGGCTCTGATAAATATCTCGTAATTATTTCTCGGCAAACACGTCACATTTTGCTGGATTCGCAAAACCCAAGAGGGGGCAGAAAGAGGGGGGGGATGATTTAACCAGTAAATAGGTCAAAACTTTTGCATACACTTCATCTAACTAACTCTTCTAGGGACAAGCTAGTGCACTGCTTTGCATTAGGTGAGACTTTACAAACTTACATTCACATTTCGTGTATTTGAGGTCTGCTAAAATCAGTCCTCCTATGTGTGAAGCCTCGGACCGCCCAAGCATTCTTAAATGGGCGGTTTCTGGTCTGGATGAGGACCAAAATCAAAATGAAATCAAAATGAGGTACTCACAAAACTGTTGATTTTAGTCGCATTTCATCTAACTTACGAGTACGTCAAAATTATATCGATTTTTTATCGGGTTAAAACACCAAGCTTCTATGGAATGAAGGTTTATTTTGTACACAAAACCTTGGGTTGCGCCTTGAACGAGCATTCTAAATGATCTCCTTGCGTGAAGTCGAGTGTGACAAAGATGCAAATTGAAGGTTACTACTAAGAGAAGATATCGACTTTACCCAGTTGCGAGGTGGATATTGCGGAAACGGCTCGAGTTCCCTTGTTGCACAATTCGATGGTATTTTTCTCCAGTTTATCCCTTTTCCGGACCGCTGTTTGGACCTTACCATACGCGCCGCCTGCATCTTGATTTATTTTTTTCGTCTGCTCGTCTGCTTCAAAAACTCTAAACTCTTCTCTAAAGTCTCTTAAGGTAATAGGTTTTAAAAATCACAGACACTTTGAAACCACATCTAGAACGACAGAAGGATGCTCTCACAGCCCATTCCCTCACTAAAGACTACAGACTCGGGATTTTATGGATTTTTGCAAGATTTTATCAAAAATGCTGAACATTCGTCACGCTGACGGCTGAAAAATTACATATTCTAATGGGTCGTAAAGGATGAAGGTCGTAAACGCTTTAACTGGTCGTTTCCCGAGATGCCGAGCGATATTCTGCTTTTGACCTCGAAAGAGATATTTCACTTGTCAGAGCTGGGGCTGGGTAATCCCACTTTGAGGACTTTTTAGTCCAACTTCTTATCGGAATTTTTTATCTTGGATGGGTTAAGGCTCAAATAGGATATATATCGGTTTTTGATGTTTTTAGGATGTTTTTGATTTTCAAAGAAAAAAGGCTCCAGTTTCAATTCAAAGAAATATTTTTTGGTGGTCAGGGTCCTGAAAGGGATAAAGGATTTAGGCTCTAGGATGAGGCATTAATTTTAATTTTTCTAGGAGCCAAATTAAAAGAGATAAGGCTCTAGTTTTAACCTAGAAACATTTATGCTCTTATTTTAGCTTATGTTTGAACTCGAGAGGAGTAAACCTTATTCTTTGGCCCTTATTTTCAGCCCACAAATAAATTTCCCATAATTCAGAGCCCTGATTTTTTGTCTCCGTAAAGGGATAAAAAATGGAATTTCCCAAATGTTGGTCCTCAAAGGGTTACAAGACTCCAGGCTGAATATGTTAAGCTCAGTGAAAATTGAATTTCCCGACATGTAAGACGTGGAAAAAGTCTCAGCATCCCGGACCGACCGAGTTACGACAAATAATTCCGTTTCCGCACTTGAAAGTCTATTTACCCTGAGATTTGCAGATATCCACGTAAGATGGATGTCAAACATTTTGGCAAACAGTATGAATGCAGCAGAAGGCTCTTTTCTTCGGTGTTATACACAATTGAGGAAGATAAGAAGGTGAGAAAAGGGTGTGTAAACTGTACAGCTACAGCGAAGGAGTAAATATAGAAACAGCAGAGCGAGAGTCGGTGTTTTCTGTGGAGCCTAGCTGTGAACTCGTGTTTCTGTTTGAGTGACGTCTTAGAAAATACTATGGATAGGCTTTTTATATTGCAGAGGGGGTGAAAGTGTTATATTACTGTTGAGTTGATTTTTGGAAAAACAAAAACTTTGGTAACTGTACGAGTATTTTGAAGTTGCTTTACCCAAGATTTTGGTGGATAAGTGGGGTACGGTGGAATTTCTTTGGTTGAGACGTTCGGAGGCAGATCAAGGAGTCTGCCTAATTTCTTCAATTTTTTCCGTCTTTCGAAGCGTTGCTTCGACCTTAACATCAAAGCCGCCTGCATCTTGGTGAGCGTTGACTATATCTCTTGGGACTATGGTATATTTCAAGCGATGGATTAGTTACTACGCAAACGTTTAGTATTCGTTATTCGGTACGTCTTATCATAGTACGGTCTACCAGAACATTGACAAAATATGGGGCGAAATAATAAAGGGGTTCAAAAAATTATATACTTGCGCTTGCTTTTCACTATTCTTTGTTTTCGTTCATTTTGGAATATTCAACTTTGTCTCTGATTACTTATTTTGCGTTCGTTCTCTTTTTGTGACCGAGACTGCATGCACGTCTCATGCGCGTCTCCCACCGTGCTAACTGTTACATTTTTTTCTGTCTCTCGTCATCATTTTCTCAAAAATGTACAACAACGAAGACTAGTAATAATAAAAACTCTCAAAAAGGTAGAAGAAGAAATGATGGTGGTTGAATGAGGTTAAGGCTGTAGTGTAGTGATTTCGTGTCCTCGTCGATCGGAGCATTTCGGCATCTGAAACAAAACGCATTAAAACGTGGGGAGAGGGGGAGGGGGAGGGGGTGAAAGGGGGAGCGGAAAGTGCTGACTGTAGCAGCAATAAAAGCCTCATGGTCAACGGCAGCATGACGGTTACACGACGACCACCAGAAAGAATCGATTTTCGTCGGTTACTTTGTATTCAAGCAGCTCTCAGGCATGTATAAATACATACATAATTTTTTCATGCTCGGCACTCGCCTCCTGCCGAAGTCTTGCATCGCAGCAGGCCGACTATCCTTGTTATTTTGCGTGATTTAAAACCTTTTTCGAAAGCATTATCGTCGATTTTTACGTTCCACAGTACAGGTCGGGAGTATAGGGACGCTTTTCAACGACCACCTGTTATTACAAATTTTTAAACATGCTACAAGGATAACGTGTTAAACATTAAAAATAAAAAAAATCCAATGTTCCGAAAGTATCAGCTTAAAGACTTTTTTTCTTCCAAAAAATTTTAATATTTTAAATCAAGTTTTTGTCACTTTCGGCCACCACTTTACTTTCCCATTTAGAAGCGGAAATGAATATTCCAAAGCATCGGAGCCCATTACCGAGGCTCCTACACAACGCACTGGGGTGGCCGTAAATGTGACCTAAATAGCGGCCGAGAGTCTCCAGAATTGGGAGGAAGAAGCGACTGCACGGCCACCGTACTCCACTCCACCTGTCTAGTGGCGTTATGCAAGGCATAAAAGGTGTATTCAATGTAATTTTCCAGATCTACATTTGAATGGGAGCATTCAGATGCTTGTTTTGCTCCGATCTGCTTGGGTGCCGAGGTAATTCTAGTATTCACAGCACACACTTTTATTCCATCACCAGCGCGCATCCAAAATGATATCTTCTTCTGCCTTCTCCTTCCTCTTCCTTTTCACCTTGAGAGAGTGGCAGTACAGTTGGCGGTCGTTACAAGCCTGTGCACGAGTGCAGCACCAGAGACCCGGCTCAAATCGATTTTATGCGAGTTTGATTCCCGATGGAATTATTACGAAGAATGATGGATGAGTACGTGCTCGTGGGCCAGCGAGACTCGTCGAGGGCGGGCGTGAGATGGGGCGAGATGATAAAAATAATTGCCCGAATTGAGACCACTTTGCATGCGATGCCACTTGTTAACAGACTCTTTATGGCTCTTTCGGCACAAAATCACTCTCTCGGCATACGGTTTTGGAATAACGAAAAAGTTTCGGCGAACGAAAACCGCGAGGCTGCGGTCGGTGCAGTTGCTTGGGAGGAATACGAAAGCACCCGATCGTGAGGCAGAATTTAAATTCCGCTTATATCGTGCAATATTTTAATGAAAGGAAGTGATTCTGCTTCCGGAAAGCGAGACCGCCGACTAGCGAATTTTTTTCAAGCCGTTTATCATTCGTGCACTTTTAATTCGATACGAATGTTGGATTAGCATATGAATGCGAAAACTTATCATATGAAATATGGGCTCATAAATTAGAGGAAGAAAAGGTGCGAGTCATGGCCGGAACTGATTTCAGCTCGCGGTAAAAAGCTTACTGAAGCTCTTCTGGGTTAAATAGCTGCTCATTTGAACGACCTTTGGATTAACTCTGGAGTATTTTCAGTTGCAAATTTTAAGGGTTTTAGGAGCCCTTTACCTAAATATTTTTGAGGTACAAAGAGGCAATTTGAATCGCTCTGGATTGCTGAAAGAAAGACGTTTGAGACTTTGACGGTAAATAGGCTTAGCGCCATGCGGGTTCCGAAGTTGCCCACCCTCTGTGAACAAGTCTGTCCGCGCTAGAGTAAAAGTCTGTCCGCGAGGCGAGAATGTTTGTTCGCAAGTCTGTTTGCGCGAACAGACTGGGAAAAATTTGTATCTGGCCGATGCAATTTTCAGGAAGAAATGCTTTTTCTTTTTCCAAATTTTTCTTTCGGACTACAAATTGGAAAAATGGCGAATCAGCACAATTTTTCACACAGGGCATGCTTTGGGCGGTTTTTAGTCTTAATATAATATAGTCTTTATATATTTTTGGTATTTTCAAGACTGAAGCCTTCAGAGACCCTTAAGCCTAAGCACCTAAAAGAAGAGTACAAAAAATGTCTTAAAAGTTTTCTCTTTGGGAGATTTTCTTGTTAGCTGAAATCTGCCTCAGTGTCTTGACCAAGCCCAGAATATGCTGCTAGTGCTCTCTTTTTCCATTTTTTTCAGTCCAGAATGTGAAAGTCTTACTTTGGGCTCCACTTCTCCGGCCATGTCCCTCCTTTCCACCAAAGACAAACAGACTGTCCCACAAGTTTCACTCAAACAAGACTCCAATTCAAACAAATATACGTCACATTCGCGTCCGTATTCATTAAAAAGCCCTTTCACGCTTGAAAACTTGATGCATGATCCTGATGCATGGGAATTTACATCGCTCTGCGCACATTTGAGTCATGCCTCCGAAAATCACGACATAAATCATCGAGAAAATATGTTCCCCAGTCTCATCCACGGGCATCACGGCACGCGCATTTGCAATTGCCAAAGTTGTATGAACACGGTGTTTCGCGTTCCGATGCATGTCGCTTGTACCGAGAGAGAGAGGGTCTGAAGTGTGCAAAAAACTCACAAAATAGCTCTTTTTCACATCCACATGTTAAACAAGCCAACATTTTGTAGCTGCCGCGCTACAGTTGATTTATTTTGGATATTGTATTTGAGCACACAGGGGTTTGGTGCTCGTGAAGCGGAAAAATATTGACTGGGCACGAGCTGGCATTTTTCACGTAACACATGACCGTACTCCGTTCTCGCTGCCAGCCAAATTAATTGCACATCGAGTGTACTTTAAGTGATGAGCTGGGTGGATTTTTATAGATGAGAAATCGAAATTTGTGGTTTTTGCTACTACGAAACATTAAATTAGCCTACGAAATTTCGAGGTAAGTTTTACCTCGATTTCAACTACTACATTTTCAACTCTACAAAATGGAATAAAATGCTTCAGAAAAGTTCCTCAATCCAACCCTATTAAACAGCAATTTTCCTAGACGGCCATGCAAAGTCGCAAAACTTTCAGTTCAAACAATGCAGAAAACATTTTCCCGGAACTTCACTCATCCGAACCAGCAGAGCGCGGAACAGCGAAGGAAACGCATGCATAGAAAATGCAGAGTCCCATACGCAGAGGGGGAACGATGTCTTTTGGGACTTCTTGATTAGAGAGGTGTTCTTTAGAAAATCAGAAAGCTTGAACTTTTTACAAGTTTTGCCTGAATTTTCTCACAGTTAAACTCTGGTTTTGAGAGTCACCACCCACCTAATTTGGCGATTTTTAAGTATTATACATGGATAGGAAATTTGATTGGCTTTTCAATTTTATAAGGAAACCTTTTTTCTTTTCCTCTTTTCCCATATTGAGAAGCTTTTCTAAAATCCTTAAAAATCGGTCATTTATAATAAATTTGACTTAAGGGCCCTTGAACATTGCAAAACATAAGTTCACAGAATTATTTTAAAATTTTACTGTTCAGTGGGTTAAGGTGCATTTATACTGTGCTAAAAAAATTCCTGAAAAAACTATTTTTCAGTCAAACAGTAGGTTGGATGCTTTTGGATCCTGTCGTGAAAGATTATAACCGTTAAATCAATTTTCCAGAAATTGGAGCCAAAATTATTCGTTCCCCCTCTAGTATGAGCCTCTACGATAGAACACGATGCACATAGGGTAGACGACTGGTCTTGGGTGAAGCTGGCCCCGAACCTCTCGAGTATCGTGTGAGAGCTTGCGAGCCAGCTCCAGCGACTCGCCAACCATACCGTACCTCGCACGTGCAGACTCCAAGCTTCCGGTGTTCGGGATCATCGCAGTAGTAGTCGACCTCTGCCAGCCTGCCGTTGGGCATCGGCGGTGGGAACACGTAGTTCCGAAACTCCTCATTGTACATGTCTTGGGCGCTTTTGAGGGTGGTTGTGCGGTAAAAGTGCTCATCCGTGGGATCAAGCTTGCGGCCCCGGAACACGCTGCACTTGCGTTCGAGCTGGGAGGGAGTCAGGTGGGAGGATGGGAAATGGGAGGGGGACATGGGGGTGGCGGGAGTGACGGAGATGTCTGCTCCAATGGGCAGATGGAGACGGTTCGCCTGGTTCCGGTACCGTCCCAAATTGGGGCCATCGTAGGGGAAGTGGTGGTGGGGGTCTGAGGGACCCGCGGCGAACCAGACGGAGTGCGGCGGTGGAGAAGAGACTTCAAGAGCGTGGGCGCCACTCTCCGCGCCGAATTGCGAAACGAAGGGAATTGTTGCTGTGGCCGACTTATGCAACGCATTCTGGCCACCATGTGCAATGCCAAGGGCGAGATGATGGTGGCTACTGTGGTGAGGACTCCGGGTTTCGTCGGATGCTCCCGCGTGGTGCTCTGTGATGGGCAGCAGCAGCCGACTACCGCCATGAGTCCCCGTGTAAGTAGCACTTAACTTTCTGCCTTGACCTTGCGGCGGACGGAGGTAGCCAGGTGGCAACTGGTGGAAGCCTCGGCTCTTAGTCGGAGTGCTAACACCGCTTGCCTTCACCTGCGCTAACTTTTCTCGCAGCAATAGTTGCTGGTTGGCCTTATTGGTTTTCTGTTGCTGTTGTTGCTTTTTGCGTGCCTGTCGCGACGCTAGTGAAGCACCCCCAGCAGCGGCATACATTTTGCGTGATTACGACATCAATTTCCTCGTTTCTTTTCTTCTTTCTCTCTCTCTTCTGTTTCTGTGTTTTTCTCTCGGTTCCTATTATTTCGTTAAACAATTAGTAAGGTGCGGTATTGCTCCACCTCGCGTGTCAAAATCTATTTTACTCGCTTTATCTGTTCTTTGAACTTGGTGACTTTAAAAAACTCGTGGTGGGACTTCGTTGGGCCATGGTGACTCACTAAACTGTATTAATAACATGGATCAACATCAAACAATGACGACACGACCAGCGTGTGCAACGAGATACAACAATGCCACGAAACAACCAGCTCCTAACTTACGCTAGTATTGTCAATAATGAAAATTGGTTGAGTAATTTAGGCCCTTTAGCAAGCAATTAAGCTCCTACTGTGTGTATGTGTGTGTTAGTGTGTGCGTGTATGTGTGTTTGTGTTGAGGAAGAAATCAGTCTTTTGAAGTCTCTCGCAACTCGTCGGCAACTTCTCTGGGGTCTTCTCGGTAACAAACTTTTTATGTATCTCCGTAAGAATGTAAAAAATGGCCGGTATTACGTTACGCTTAAATATGACTTATTCTCTATAACAATAACAACAACAATTCCAATATATTTCCATAAGAATGCCACCAATTTGAGAACGGTACGAGGGACTGCAGAGATAGAAGACGGAGCGTCATGCCCAGCGCGTGTATATTTTAGTCGATTGGGAGCAGGTGAAGGGTGTGGCCACGGTCGGAAGGGATGGAGGGGCGTAGGAGGAGAAGGAAATGAATAAAAAGTGGATGCAGGTGCATTGAATACATCTCTTTGTTTTCGTGCCACCTTCCAATCTAACTAAGCTACGGTTCTGCTTGTTTGTTTGTCGTCGACCTGAAATAATATTAAAGGACCGTGTTGTTGCTCTTTGCATGCTTTTGTTCACTTTGCGCTGCTCAACAAAAACCAACTCAGCCAAAACCGCATTTTGTCGATTCCTCTCTTTTGAAAATGGGCCTGTAGCTCTCCCACTATGGGTTGCTCTTTGGCTATTTCCATCGTCAGGTGATTTTCAGGACCGGAATTGCCATTTTCTCCCCCCTTCAATGTTCACTAAAGCCTCTAAAGTGGGTCTTCTAAAGAGGCTCCTATGTTGGAATTATAGGGGGAGCTCTTTTCAGTTTTCAATGATCTTTTGAGTTTCTGTGGGCTTTTTTAAAATTTTTCATGAGCTCTATTAAGTGTTGCATGAGCATCTCCAGGTCTTTGAAGAGCCCAATTAATTTCCTCCATTCGTTACTATTTTAACTTGAGAAGCTTCCTCAAGTTCGATCTGTAGAACGACCTCAGGCTTATTTTTAAAAACGAGGTCATTTCCTGTTTCTGTTAAAATCTACAACAACATAAATGTCCTAAATACAAAAGCAAAAATATTGTTCAAAGATAAGACGGACAGATAGACAAGATGGAGCCGATCGAGAGCCGGAAACTTCCTCGAAACAGTTTCAAAGTTTCCGGCTAGACGGAGAGCTTCTTGCCGATTGCCATTTAATCTCACAAATTTGCATACTTTTTCAACTTTTCCGTATCGCGTCACGAGCTTGGCAGACGACATTTAAAGTTGCTGCCTACCCTTTGCCTTGCCTTCGTGCTTCAAAATGTCATTGTCTCAGTTGACATTTCCATTTGGCGTCGGCCTTGGAGCCGTCAAAAATTTCAATCAAACATCAATTATGCCATGAATTGTCGGACAAAAGAACACTTTTCAAGGTGAACCGTAATTGTCACTCTGCAAAAATACACATCCTCGAGACTCGGTGGCTAAACAAGCGCCCAGAATTCCATTAGTCAAGTTGTTAAAATTATAGCGTCCATTCATCAAACAAATTGCGCCAGAATTGGATTCAAAAGTGTGCTCGGCCGGGTGCAAAGTGAAGCTGCTGCCAGATGGAACCGAAGGCGTGCGAAACCGACACTGAGCATTCAGCAATCATGTGCCATGGAGGGAGAGTAATTGTGATTAATAGTGTCTGTCACTCCATTGAATTACTTGTGGAATCAGATTTGCCTCCCAGCGGTCCCGGGCCCCGTCTCTCGATGGACTGATACGTCGGTTTTAGGAATTATAAAACGCTTTGGCGGAGAAAATTGGGCCCGGAGATCATTAAAGGGGAAACCCTTCACGGTGAGTGCAGGAAAACAGTTTTCAATTTTCCTAAGTGCCAAAGCTACGGCCGAACTTGAGAAACTTAATACGATTTAAATTGGTATAATTTTTCTTGTTTTCCTCCTGATCTCGGGTGATTCAGTAGCTCGTCCTCACACCTAAAACTTTGCGCTCACGAATTTTTCATTCGGGGTGGCAGTTGGGAGTCGAATAGGGGAGGAAAAAGTTGTTTGTTTGGCAGTCAAGAAGTCCAATTAATTAAAGAACTTCCAAGTTGGTGCAGTAAAATGCACTGCAAGTCCATTTGTCTCCCTCACCCGAGCGACCTGGAAGTCGCAAATCAGACGCCTTCGCATCATTTACGTGCCATTTGCGTCCGGAAATCGCCGGCGACAGCGTAATGAATTACGGTTCCTGCTGACCCAATTAACGCGTGACAAACGACGGATCTCTTTTCCAGACCCCCTGACCCCATTTTCCCCGAACGAACTACACACACACACATGCACAGTAATGATCGTTTTGATGAGCTCGCGCACTCAAATCAACGATGATTTCATAAACTAGCAATTACGGTAACCAAACAGCTACCTGGATGAAAGATAAATGAAAGCAACATGTTCCCAATGACACAATCAATATTTAAACTGCTTCAGGCCATCAAATGGGCGAAGCTCTGCTTACGTTAATGGCCCCTGTTTGGGGTGGGAGGACGTTTGGGGTTGGTGCTCATTTTTCGGGCTAATCGACTTTGGACATTTTAAACTAATATCAGTGTGGCTTCCACCGACAGTAAGCGATGCCCTATACCGGGCAAATTACCCGAAATTATTCAATTACCGATGTTCCGAAGCTCATAAACATGCCATTTGAAATGAACGTTCATTTCTGCGGCAAAAATACGGCCTGAAATTAATTTAGGTTCCTGTCAGTAGGAATCTCCTCAAAATAGGCTTTTGGGCTCTACAACTTCAGTAGGAGGTGTTAAAAACACCAGCAGGACATGAAGTACCCGAAAGGGCGCTTCCTTCCTGGCTTTAAACCTGAAACAGCGCACGATAAAAAAACACGTGCTCTCCTGAAGGCACTATCGCGATGCTAATATGCTGTTGAAAGCCAAGAGCACTCAAAAAGTGAAAAATATCCAACCGACACGCACTCTGTTGGTTCAGTCGCGGCCAGTGCGGTGCAAACCACGACCTCTGTCAAAAAGACAGGGTCTGGTCATGTCGGCGGTAACACGGTGCTCAGTAAATAATTGACGTCGCAGCAATGCACATTTATGAACTAGCTATCGATTGGTGCTCTCAGGGGAGAGGGCGGAATATCGAGCGATGAGACCGCTTCTGGGAACTAATTACGCGTCGTTAACCCTCCACCAGGCTAAATTGACCTCTTTAGCAAAAGTAGGTCCGCTAGAGGGTTAAAACGCGAGCCAAATCAGAAATCGAACTCCCAGTTAATTTGCCAATCCAATCGGCATCCAAAATTATCGTAATTTAGTACGGACGGACGGTCGCCATAATACCGTGATTTATGCAGTCGCAAGAGGAGATAGAGATGACGATGATGATGATGTCAATGATGACAATAATAATAATTTTGTTGTTGTATCCTTGCCAGCGATGAATGAAAGGACGACTGAGTGTGCGAGTCACCCATGAGCCACACTCACACAGAGGAGCATTATCTGGGTCAGAAATCCAACGGCAGTAGTCGTCAATGCTGTGTAAGCATATCTAAGTGGGTTGCTGGTTAATCATGCATACGCTTGTGGTGCGGTTCGAATCAATGATGATGGCGTGTATATTTCGCAAACATCCCCCCGAAACAGCATGTGGCCACCAATATCATAACTCACGGTGATGAAAATGAATGAATTCACAGATCCAAATCTAACTGCCACACTAGTGCGGCTTGTAGCGAGGTGGAAAAGTGAAATGCCTCCCACGATCTTACGTCATCCGAGAGTGATTATGAGCGGAACTTTGGCTCAGAAGTCATATCGTCTCTCCCCCCCCCCTCTCGCCTCAGTCACAAACTAACTGGAGGTGCGTCACTCGAATGACATCGCGCAACCAATGTAGCACACAATTTATGTGTTTTGTGCCGCTTATTTCACAGAACTTTCGAAGGTTAATTAGTGGTTGCGGAGACGGGCTCTTGGGGGTGGGCGACTGCCGACTGGCACTTTTTTGACGGCAACTGGGGAATTTTTATTACGAATTTTAGACGTGATCGAGCTGGCTGTTGAAGCTCTTCCAATTTTTTTTTTGTCAAATTTTTTAGGCTTCTATGTCAAGTACCCTAACTCTCTAAGAGCCGAAGAAAACGAGTATACAAGAATTTTTTCAATCAATCACAGTATCAAAGATGAGAACTTCAAGGCTCAATAGACTTTTTGACCAAGTCGACCTCATTTTTACCCTAGTAGGATCCATGGTCCCAAAGCACACACATTGAAAAAGCCAGCCCTTTGAAACCAATAAACTAACCAATCTCCATTTGGATTAGAGAAACCATTGGCCTGAATATTTTGGCACACCCCAAGTGTTTGGGGCTTTCAGAAGACTCTTGTAATTGCCCAGATCCACAAACAGTCCATTAACCCAAATGGAATAAATACTACATTAAACAAAAGCTATTCGGATCTCAAGGATTTGGCAGAGGAAACTGAGAGCGGAAAACTATTGAGTCGTTCTTGAGCACCTGTTAAAACGTTAATCGCTTCTTGGCACTCAGCAAACGCTAATGCGTCGCTAGCTGGCCATAAATCAACGTAAAACAAGTTTGGAATGGAATCTGAATTCCGTAGAAGTGGTTGAAAGGTATAACTTTTGCTAACTCCTCCAATGGCGATAAACACAACAGCAGAATCGCGCGGTAAACAGTGCAACTTTTGCCGCATTCCTCACCCACCCCGAGAGCAGTAGCAGTGGTATTTGCACCCCTGCTTACATTTAGGAATTGTCGTCTTCAGGAAATTTATTCGCGCGATAAAGGGGGTCTGGCAATCGTATATGCAAGGACGGGAGACCCTGGTTTATCTCGCACTCTCATACTCGTAAATTGCAAACAAATTTCGGCCGGTCCATGCCACATTAATTTCCTGCGCCAAGTGATGTCCCTCGTTCCGAGAATTCCACAAAACAAAAGCGGAAAATGCAGTAAATAACGAAAGTCTGCCGCACATTTTTTAATTCCATACCACTTAAAAGTTATTTTATAATCTACCGAAACCGAGCTCACATGTGCCAGACTTTTTGTCCGCATGAGGCTTCTAAAGTGTTGCAACCTCTTTGTAATTTCGGCCTAAGAGGATAAAGAGGCTAGAGGGGTACTGATTTTTCTTTTTCCTCCATAAAATGTAAGGGTTCTCGGGCTGAACCCCCCTTTTTCTGCCAAAGAAAATTATTTCGAATTTTGTAGAAGACCCATTTAAGCTCTAAGCTCTCAGGGTACCCAGTTTAGCTCTGAGTGTGCCATCGTTGATCTTGCTATGGTTTCTTTGAATTTAGGGGTTTCTTTTTCAGCCCTGGTGTGCACAGTTTCGCTCTAGAGTCACCAATTTTATTTCTAAAAACGTCCATTTTAGCTCGTAGGGTACTCTATTAAGTTCTGGGGATACCTGGTTCAGTTTTAGAGCTCTCATAGTTGGCACAAATTTAAGGAACGCCTTGGATTTAAAAACTTGAGTTGAAATAGGACCCTCTCTAGGTTTACGTGTCCCTATAATTCGGCCTTACCGTGCGAGATTTCCACGAGCATGGGCAGAGAAGTAAGGGTGGAACAATGGACGGTGTACTGCAGGCAAAGTAGCACAATATTTCGGTCCGGACCCATCGATTTGCCAGTCTGAGCGCGTGTAGGCCACGTCATGCAGGCAACGACCTTCAGTGTGTAGATTTTTTTCCGTGATTTTTTGCCTCACCTCGCGCTCCCATCATCATCAGGTGATTTTTACTGGCACCCCACCACTACACAGCTCCAATCTAAAATTAGCCCACCACACTCCACATATATATATTTATGCACTCTGCCATTGACGTTGAAATAATATCCGGTGCATGTCCTTGGAGGCCTTTTTGCGGGACGAGGACGGGGGTCAAAGTGCGGCACGGCGTAACGACAACAGCTCAGATGCCAATAATCGATAGGAATGGGCAATAAAATTGTAAGACATGCTACCAGCAGTCATGTAGTACAAGGGTTTGGGTCGGATGACGAGGAGAAGGGAACGAGGGGAGACGAGCAGCTGCTTTAATAAAATTGCGTCCTTCTCCACAAACACAATTATATCACGACTTCAATCGCTTTTGCATCGATCCGGCTCTGTTGCATCTGGCAGCCAATTACGATGTAAAAAAATGGAAAATGGCTACATTTCAATTTATTTGCAACCGCACCAACCGCACATCTCCCAGCCCGACCTTTGGAGAGACACATTTAATGGCATCAAACAATAATTCCATTACGGAATCCAAAATCTACCGGAGCGGCGCAAATCGACCGCAGCAGATTAGAAGAGCAACGAGGCGTGTACGAGAGCTGAATGGAGAGAGTGGAGGCAAATAGGGATACAATAATAATGATCAATTAATGTGATTGCTTCAATTGCATCACGGAGCGTTGGTGCGGGCGCCAAGATTCGTCAATAATGTAGTCGGGGGTATATGGTGTGGAAAACGTCAGATTCCCCGACCTCAAATCGTGCATGTGTGAGGCATCTAATGGTACTTGTTGTGGCTCCAACTTTCGGGGACCTAACCCTCGTTCGACCTGGGTGCTATTCAGGGGGCTGGGATCGGATCAGCTCATTTCTGGGAGCCCTTGAACAAGCTAGGACTGCCCAATAATTAGGTAATGGCTTTGAAGGCTCAAAAGAAGTCTCTTGAGACTTTCTTGAGCGTAAATCTCCAGCAAAAAAAATTCAAGTTTCCAAAGTATTGCTTACAGGTTGGACTTAAATTTAATTGCTTTAAATTTGAGGGTAAATTTTTTGTCTTCCTTTATTCCTTTCTCTCCCCCTATTTATGCACAGTTACGTCACGATAAAAAGTATTAAAGCCAGAAAACGCAACCTTTAAAAGCCTCTTCTTCGTCCACAAGATAAGAAGATGGCTTAAAGATCTCTATTTTCTCAACTCATGAAATCTCACGAAGGCACATATTTGAACGTCCGTGCTTCAGATAGTCTGCTTAATGGAGGAAAATATTTGCTCGAAAGTGAAAAAGAAAACAAAGGCCGTCGTCAGCAAGTGGAACCCAAACTGAATGAAATGAGAAAGCGTTCGAGGGTTAATGGCATTCACCTTTGTACAAAACAAGTTTCGTGAGCTCTGTTGTAAATCAAAAGTGGCTGAGCTTGAACTCAGCGCTACACACAGCTGCTGTGGCGGCGCCCTTCAAAGCTGTAGGTTAAAGTTACTGCAGAGGCGAGGCATGCTCACGCTTCCCAGGGCGGTCAAGAGTATCAATTACCCCCGAGACGTGAAAATGGAGGTCGATTTCGATAACTGTACAGTGGTGGCCAAAATTATCACTCACTTAAATTTTTAAAAGAACCTAGGGGGTCTTGGAGATGGATTTTCGCTTTGAGAATTTTCTCAATTTTTAACTTGATTTTTCAGCTCATTTTTAGGGAGGATACCTTATGTGGGATAATTTTGGCCACCACTGTATTTCGATGTGAAGCCTGTAGATTGATTTCATTTAACTGTTCTGACCAGATTCTGATTCTGCAAAATCAATTTCGAATCAAATTTCACTACAAAAACAGTCAACAGAGTCAATGTGTACAAGTACGGATTGGTTGCACATGTTTGCCTTCGATCGAGTATGTGTGTGGCGTAGAAAAGAGTAGACAGAAAGGATATCGAATGTTTTTGTTTGCTTAGGATATCTCATTCATCATATATGCCCGCCGCAGAATATACACCTGCGAATCATTAGATATGGCAGGCTCTGTTTGCCGTTACGCTTTTCAATTATAAATCAAACTTTCCAACTTTGGCGGGCGTGAGGAGCCGCAGCCGATATTGTCTCGCATTGATGGATTTTAAAAGAGAAAATCCATCTCCAACGCCGAGCACGGAGGAAACTTGGAACTTTCGGTCCGTGACAAGATTTACTAGACCATAATTTTATTCACGTGTGCGAAACGTCAAGCTGCCATCATCAAAAGTTCTTCTTCCTCTCGCATGTATATGCAAAGATGCTGCGGGAGTAAATGTCGTCTAGTCCGGGTTCGCAAGATGAAAAACTACCAAAGGATACGGAGAAAGCAAGATTTATAGCTGCCGAACGCTTCAATGACACCAAATCAGATAAGAGGACTGGAATTAATATCTTCCCATAGCTCTTGATGGGCCAAATATTCTCGTGCGTACGGGCTCCGGACTATGCAAAGTGACGCATTTTCCGGAATCTGCCGAATCACCGCCAGCATCTGGGGCCCGGGGAAAAAATTGTTTTGATGATTAGTGAAAAATTCCGTTTTACATTAGCCCCAATACTCCCTCTCTCGAACGCGCTGGAGAGTCTCTTAATTTCTGTATCGTTGCCCCAACAATGGACCACTTTTCATTATTTTCCCCCGCTTCTTTGTTACATTCGTATTGACAGTGGAATTCCCCATTTGTCTATCGAAGCAGTGACCTACTTTGAGCTATTTCTGATGAAAATGTGCTTCAATTCCCAGAATATGCAGTAATAGTGGCTCAAATCGTTCAAACAATCGCTGGCTAATAGCTGCGGGGGGATGACTGGGGTTTTGTTCGAAAATGTCCATGTAATTAGGTACACTCGGAGACTATTGAATAAGCTGGAACAAGGAGTTTATCGCTCGTTGGGTGGATATTTCCTTGTTTATTATTTTTAGACGCAAATGCTTATTTTTGGTGTTACTACGAAAGTTACTTAGTCTCTTTTTGCGGATCTCTTTTGACCTCGTAAGCTGTTTGAAAGGTAATGGTGCACATATGGAGATGGAAAATCGCTCTGAGAATTTTTTAAGTCTCGATTTTCTAACGTACACTTGAAATTTTTCCAACCCGATTTTCATCAAGAAATTTTCACTTTTTTTCAATTAAGGTCCAGAAAAGTTTTGAGACTATTGTAAATTTTATTAAAATTCAAAACCTCAAACTGTGAACTGACATATGACTGGTTTTAAGCCTGAAACAGTCAATAACTTCTTTAAAAAAATTTTCGCTTTGCCATGAGATTTTTTACTATTTTATTCCACGGGAGAGTTCAATGGAGACAGCCGAAAAATCTGTCTGCTTTCTAGATTAGCCAACAAAAGCCCCATTAGGAGACAATGAGCTGCTCCAAACAGTGGAAACGACTGGTCTTTTGTCCGAAAAAGGTAGAGAACAAGCTAAAAAGCCCAAAAACGAGCCACTAAGAGCAAGTTATTTCGGCCCGAGTCAGAGCACCTGGGACGGGATAATCATTCGGCAAACAATGTGAGGCAAAAACACGTAAAACCAACAGCTTCTACCGAAATATTTGCATTCCACGTTACTTTCCCCGCCACTCGCCCCGCCCGCCCGCCCGCCCATCCACGAGCGCACCTTGCACATGTTCACGTAACCCATTATACTGAAAAGAGTATTACATCACTTTTGCTGCAGTGGAAGGCTGCAAGAAAATTTTATGTACTCATTCTCCCGTAATGTACATTTGAGAAAAGCGGTGTAGTTGCGCGCGTGCCGTCAGAGCTCCACATTTCAATCCAATCGATGCAGCGAGAGCCTTCATGAGGCTGCAATATGCTTTACGAGCGCTCGGAGATAAGAGTTTCGTCGGGTCCTTTGTGTAATGGATCCGAGTGTGCTGCCAACGCAGCATCAAAGATTGCAATGAACACTCTGGGGTGCTGCAAAGGTTTTAGCAAGATTGGATCGAGGCAGCGTCCGTCAATGGGCCTAACATTGTTATTTTATGTTCCAATTACGGGCCAAATGGAGAGGCAGAACCATAAGCTGGAGGCACAAAGAGAATGTCACTGGTTTTGCGGCCAAATGCACTCTGGTCAGTAGCCGGTGGGAGAGATAAAGCCGTTCCTTTGACTGCGGTGGCTTCAATTTTTAATGGGATTCCTCGTCCGATAATTTTCCACTCGAGAACGCCGTTACATAATTGCCAGTAATGCAGAATTGCAGCAGGTAAAGTCTTGCCTTTAATTACGGAACAGCGTGAGTTGTGAGCTGCTTCCTCTTCGCTGCTTAATTTCGTTGCCGTCCGACGGAATGGAAAAGAGGCCTTGGTACTGTTGTGGCGTAACTCGGGACTTCTTTAACATAGAAGAGCTTTTCTCTTTGAGAATTCAAATTTTTTATGTGTGTTCTAAAAGGCTTGAAAAATTAGCCTCTTCTGATTGGGAGTCCAATTTTCAGAATTAAGGGTTTGTTAGAATTTTCAACAGTGGAAATAAAATTTTCAAAAATGAAATTTTAGGCTAGGTGACCCCTCATCTGGAAAAGAACCTTTTTGTAGGCCTTTCCAAAAAGTTCTCAACCTTTGAGATTCAACTTCAATAAGTTGAGTTTGAAGAAAATGTGGAGACGGAGTAGGGTGCTGATTTGCCTCTAGAAGGTATAGTCTACGGTTCTCAGGTTTCAGATTTAAAAAATGGGAGAATCAGGTTACACCACTGGCACTCTGGGTCGGAAAAAAGCGGAAACGCGCTCATAAAGGATCCAATTAAAATTTTAATAAAATTACCAAGATGCACCGGGGCGGGGTGGCAATAAAGCAAAACCCGTTGTGGCGGTTACAAAATGCAAGCCACCTTGAATCTACGTCCCCCCTCCGCCGATTCGTGCACACAATAATGGAGATCAATGTTGTTTGTGCCACTGTCATTGGCAATATTACGGAACGGATACACATGAACTGTTCAAGGGTCACAGTCTCGGCCCGGCCCGACCCAAGAGGAGGTGTATGTGTACAAGCCGAGGCCCAACAACAGTCGCGTCGTATGCAGGAAGTCGAGCATGCAGCCCAAATGCTGGGGCCGATTGCCAAAAAATTATGCAGTGTGAGCCAGCAAGGTGTATTTTAGCATAATAATGACGACGTCGATGAAAAATGTGTCCATGGATGCACACACACACACACACACACACCATCATACAGCTGGAGAGGCGGGGTGGCGCTGCAAAGGAGACGGACGAAGTTTGGTGGCAAAATTGTTTATTGTATGTACACCTACGACAGAGCGACACGAGAAGTCATGGTCGACTATTTTTAGCGCGGGGTCTCACCAAATATGCACGATTGCAATTCATATCTATATTTCAATTATTCCAAAGCGGTGATTTTGATTTGCACCGTGTCGTGCCGGTGTGCCAAGAGGATTGTCAATGCAGAGTGGGCTTAAGGACGAGTTGTGTTCACTTTGAGAATCACAAACGCATATGTGAAATGCACCGGATTGAAATTCATTTGTGCTGAAGTTGAGTAGTTCCGCAACAAAAGGGAAATTAATTTGTTTTATTTCGGCCCGCGTTGTGTGAGCTTCAATCATATTTGGAAAAGTTTTGCTTGGGCTGTGAACCAGAAACCTCGCTGTTTTGTGCCGCTTGGGAGGAGCCTTTGGTGCGTGGAAGCATCCAAAAACCAGGGGTCGGAAGCAGCTTTCATGAAAACTTTTTCGTCTATTTGCGAGATGGGAAATTCCGTTCATGTTCTGATTTGTCTGTCTGTCCGTTTTTTAGGGACTTTTTAGAAGCCTTATACAAAATCAACTACTCCAACAATTTACAGGACAGATTAGCGAATTTTTTACACATAAAAGAAGACAGAAAGCGCGTTGAAAGAGAGCAGAAGTTGCTAATATTTTTAGATGAATTGACCTCGAGGTAAGAAAATCTAATTTTCCACAAAGTTTCCAGGAAAATTCCTGAAGCCTGTAGTAGCATTTTAATACGTCATTTCCCAGTCTGTTAAAGAAAATAAAGTCCTGAAAGCTCGAACTGATTCAATATGGCTTCCGAAAATGCGAATTAACATTTGAAACTAGGTTACCATAACCAGTTTAATAATTCCGCTTGATCGCTCCAAACCAAATTCAATTGTCGTCAACAAGCTCGCACCACTGGTCACCAAAAACGGTCTAATTCAATTAATTACATCAATCCCGCCATATCGCGGTAATTTCCGTCATGTTCGCTGACTTCAATTTGCATAAAATGATTTAAACCGTGCCTGCCTACCTGCCCCTGACTCACCTGTAATCCCGACATGCACACGTTTGAGCTAATTTGCACATTTTGCAACGAACACTCATATCCGCCCCCGCTCGAAGGCGTTTACCCAAGTTTAATTGCGTGATTTGACAAAATGGTGGTTTACATGCAAGACATGTGGGGGCGTCCATATGCTAACTCGAAGCAGCAGTGTGCCAGCAGCAGTATTTTCGTCGGAAACGGATAGAGCATGAGAGAGAGAGAGGGGGGACAGAACACTCGATGAAAAGTAATATCGTAGCGAAGTTGGCATGCTACTGGGCCAGCCAACAGGTGGAGCTGCGGGACGCGGGCTGGGGTTAATTAAAAACTTTGATTGACGGACACTCCTTTTTTTCATTTCGACTTAATGGAGGTCCAGGTGTCAAAGGTGCTTTATGGATTCCGTTGGACGCATTTATTACCCGATGACGGTCCACTGGGTGGTTCGTGGAAAGGATTGACGATGTTATTGACGCACATCGAGGCCCCCGAGTGTCATTGGGGCCGACACTCGGGCCCATTGAAGGTCAAGGAGCCACCCCTGAGGCTGCCACTGAACGCCAAAAATTTCGTGCAGCGACGGAATGTTCACGTTGTGGGGCTTGGCTGGCATGATAATGACTGAAACAGTGCGAGGTGAGGTATGGAGGGCGGGTGTTGGGTTGACCTACTGCTTGACACACGTTCGTACACACTCTATTAGCTTGATGAGATTTCATTTGATGGCCCTTCGCTCGCTCGCTCGCTCGCTTCTCAGGGCTGACACTAAACGAGTGGCAACGTATCAAACAACTTTCGTGACACTTTTATTTACATTTTTCCCCTCAACAAACAGTCGCATTTTCCACAAAAGCCGCGCTAGCTTGTCAAGTAGTCATTTTATAATCTGGTATCCGGGCGAGAGAGCCGAAAATCGATTCAATCTGGTGACGCCGACGACAGTGAGGCTGCTTATCGCGAGAATCCAAGTAAGTAGGGAAAATCTTGTCTCATTAATTTTACCTTAATTAATCATCCGAGCTTAGGGTAATGCGTATGTATCCAACTTGCGTTATTCTTTCCACGCTCACTTTTTGCTCTTTTCTCCGCTTTATTCTTCACTACTCCCTCCCCACCTACAGCTGAGTACTGTACTCACTTTCAATTCACTAAATATGACTTTTTCAAGGCCACACTCGCGTTTTTATTCCGTTATTAATTGACTCCACTTATTGACTTTTTTTCTGCTTTGCTTCTCCTCAGAGCGGCAAATCCTTGTATCGGTTTCAATTTATTTACATATTTTTGACATTTATTTAATGTGTGCGCGATCCACGACCAACACGGAACGGGGAAATTCAAGAAAAATCGAAAAGGAGTCCCGTGCAACTTGAACTCATTTGAAAGGCAAATGTGCAGCCGAGTCCCGAATTTAGCCCCGCCCCTCGGTGCATCCAAATTGTAATTTTTTCGCTGCAATTAGTGCACAATTCTCGCTACGGCGGGCTCCATAATTCATCATCTGCATCACGGAATAATCAAGCTGCACATCAAATTTATGCATTATTAAAACATTTTTAGCAATTATTCAAATTTCCGACACTCGACACTAAAACTATATATTTTTTGTTAGCCACATTCAATTAAAACATCGCGGGTAGGAGTTCAGATTCTAAGGCAGATAGCAAAAGCTAATGAGTCGTACGTATATCAACCGAGTTGCAATTCTCTTCGCTCTAGGAATTTGAAAAAAAATTATGGTACACTATCCAAATGGGTAAACGTGAGTTAAAGTATTTCAGTCAGATCACGACGAAGTCTAAACAGCCACTGACTCAGCTCTTCGATCACTTCAACAATAATCAACCTGAGGGTGGCTGGCTGATGCTCCCCCCGTACACACAAACTATAAGTTGCCTTCCGTGAGTTCCTCCCGTACACAGCCCAAAAGCAGCTGTGCGGTGAGTGCCACGAGGAGCCTCAGATACACAGCTGAACTCATCTGCGCAGGTACAGTGGGGCCGGAAAATCTGGGTGCACCGAAAAAACCGTAAAAATCTGGGAGTCTGCCAAGCCTCTTTCTCTCTCTCTCTGTCTCTTTCCTGCTCGTCAAAAATATTTACAAAAAGTTTGGCGTCCCGCGAAAAGCAGGTCAGGCCCCGAATGCCAAGGTTCCCCCGTTTGCATCCTTTTTCGTCATCATCAACGACAAATCAAACTTTCCCAAATTGATTGTTTGCCAAAGTGGTGCACACACTCGCTCCGAAGATTGTAACAGGCGCAAAAAATTCATTCTGATGCCCATTCATCCATATCGAATCAGATTAGGTCAAGTACAAACCAAGCAGTCGGCGTGGGCGGGCGGAAACGAGGAAAATATCGTGGAGAAAATAAATTTAGAGTGAATGAGTGTTTTTCCTCCCATAGTTTTTCTCTCCCTCTGCATTTGTTCACATCTTCTTCGCAAGTCTTTGTGCCACAAATATTCATCTGTTATGAGCAAGAGTGCAGCCTGTTGCTCGTCTCCAGCCCCCACCCTCTCCCCCCCGCAGCTTGAGAAAATCGACCTGTCTCGCGGCGCTTCCCAAAGCTCCCGTCAGAGCGCGCCCCACGCCCCCCTCGAAAGCTTTCCATTCATAAATTCGCCTCGACTTTCCACGAGCCTCCGTGCTCTCTCGCAGCTCTCCTCTCCGAGACAGGAGGGAGAGAAAGTGGTGCTGGAAAAGGTGTGTTTGATAAACGCCACCTAGCTAGCTCTAGCCACATATATGTGTGCCATGAGGACGAGACAACAACAACAAACGACGTCGAGGACGGTGGAAAAACAGGAAAAAAAAGTTGAAAGAGGAGCTGCGAATGTGTGCGTTCGGGAGTAGAAAATAAAATGAAATAAAGCAAAAATGAATGATGTAAAAGCTGGTTGTTGAGTGTTGAGCGCGTGCTTGACATTTTCATCGTGAGCGAGAGACGTGTGGATCCAGAGCCAGCGGTGCCGTTTGATGTCCATTCAGACGGAACCGAGCCGACGAGCTCGTTCTGCTCGCCTGGGCGAGTTTATGTATCGGCACAAACGACCTCTGCCGCTGAAATGTCCCGAATTCCTCCGTTTTGTCAAACTTAAGCCGGGTCTCAACCCTAATTTTACTGTTAACCGCAGCCAGTCTATCTCGACCGCGGCATGGCGCGCTCCGGATGCCAAATGAGAGACGGCATAAATTCGGGCTAAACTGATTAAAGTGAAAATTTAATTTGGCCGTGGATGAAAGCCATCTGGATACCGTACAGACGGCAGCGCTACATAATGAAGCCAAAGATAGATGCGCGCCACATTCACATAAAAGTCATTTAGATAACTCGAGAAAGATTGTGAGATTGTGGATCATAAAATCCCCTGATGACGACGACGATGGCGGCTGAAATGTTCGCAACAATGTCGGCCGCCGTCGATGAGGGTGGCGTGATGATAGTAAATAGGTGCGATGATAAGGACAAACTGATTTGCTGCGCACGGAGTTTGATTTGAATCTCTATCGACTTATTCATTAGGCCGATAAGACCCGCTCCTGTGGGTTCGGGTGCCTCTGGAACTGAGCTCATTAGCGTGAAATATGGGCTGTAATCAGTGGCTCAAAGGGGTGCTTTCTGGCTTCCTTTCTGGCTTCAAGATAGGCTGTAAAATACGGCTTTTATGCCTTTGTCTCAGAATAATATTTGAGTCTTTAAGTGGAATAAAAAATATTTGACAATAATTTATCTAAAATAATTTTAAAATGGGTGAACCGAGACTTAGTCTGGGATTTTTAGGACAAATTTGTGTTTTTGAAATTTTGGATTTTTTGGAGACATCTGAAAATTATCTAAAAAGTCCTTCAAAGCCGTCCATTTAAATAGTTGCTTTGCTGAGGAGTTACAGACCTCCTAACCCAACTGGAAACTTGAAACTCAAATCAATTACGAAAATATCCCCTAAACCTGTAAAAATGGCGTTTCATTTCTTGTACAAAAAATTGTAAAGGGTCCAAGATCCACTTGAAAATTTCAAAGCCACCTCAAAAATTGGGTTCTGTCACTGCAATAATATAAGAAAGATATATCCGCTGGGGTGTCAGGCAGTCGATAACGCTGAGTGCAGTATTAAGACGATAAAGTAATTAAGCCCAAACCCCTAGCCGGTATCGGATCATCCTACTGAGGGCGTCGGGTATCGATTACTCGAGAAATTCGGGTGGTGTGCATATCCCATCATCGGCTTAATGAACCGAGTAAACCTCCAACAGGTCTCGCTGCCGCAATCCGACACCAAGTCCCTCGGTTGCGTGGGAGATGTAGTTTAAATTTCCACGAAAATAGCCCGAAGACTCAACCATTCCCCTCACACCCCCGCAGTTCCATCTCTGATGGGGTGCAGGCAGACACACATGAATATGGAACTAACTTTTCTCGTGCCAAACTACGGCTCATCTCGCAAAACTTGATATACGTGCTCGTTCTCCTTCCCGAAAGTTTGTGATCAAGAAAACCCATCTAATGTTTGCTGTTGCTCTGCGAAAGAAAGTTTATGGGCATGTTGATGACAGCAACAAGATGAATTCAAAATCTAATTAAGGCGAAAAGGGGTTTGCGAGTGCGTGACGAAAACGGGAGAGTGACGCGGCGCAAAAGAGTATGCTATTGGAGGAAGGATTTAGACACCTGATGAATTGACACCGAGGATGATTGGGATTTTCGGGCATCCTTTTGATTTGTTGACAGTGAGGTGGCGCAAGCAAAGCACAGCTGAGGAATTCCCAAGTGGAAAAGTTCGTTAATGAGAAATTATTGTTTTCCGATTCCCGCAACGGGAGGAGCTCGGACCGCCCCACAGTGGGACCGTTTTTCCAGCCTATTTTTATATTTATTTTTCCTCAACTTCTATGTCAAAACTAGCCTCTATTTGCCAAAGAGGCTGATGAAATTTTTTAGCAAGAGCCTCAAAATTTTTTGGGAGTTTTTTTTTGAGTTAACATCACTACTAAGCTCATAATTATTCTGTGTCAAATTTTTTTACAATTTTAGTTAATTTTATATACCATTTTAAAAAGTCACTTTTAGCTAGTTTTAAGTCTAAAAGCTGGTACTTTTTGACAAAAAACATTATTAAGAAAAGTTTTGTAGCTTTTCCAAGAAGAAATATCTGAAATTTTTGACTCCCAGTACAATAAAATGAAATTGAATCTGGAGCTAAAAAGTTGGCTAGAGAGGTTTTCTTAAAGTATTAACCCCATGCCCTTTTCCCTGAATCCCTAGATGGTCGTCAACCCAGCCCGGTCCTGGATGACGCAAATATGGCGGATCATCACTGTGCAGCGAGGCAGATACTTATTTATTATTCAGGTGGAATGGAGCTCAATTTCGTTTGATTTGTTTGACTTTCTCTCTCGTTATTAGTTGCTTGTCCTTGAGCAAGAATTATTACAAAGCGGTCCGACATTTCCGAGAGAGCTGATGTGGTGGAATTTTTAACAATAAAATCAAATTTATCGCTCTTTGGATATTCACAATACGCTGCCGTCTCTCTCGCACAAAATCTTTCCATCATGTCCGACCAGTCGGAAAATTTGTTGAAATTCGCCAAGCCATTTGGTTCCGTCGTACATGGCTTGTGTGTGCCTTGCCATGCGATAATTTACCGCCAAGGATTCAGAACAGCTCCCCCGGGCTAGCGACAAATTGTTGTATGGCCCTTCCCGCACTCCAATATGGAAAGATATGAATTTTATAAATATTGACTTGGGCTAAGCATGCACGATATGTAGGGGCATCGGATTATTTCGTTCCTTTGCGCCATTTAACTAAAGTGCAATAAAATTTGTGCCATTTTGGTTGGCTTAAGTGCCGTTTGGGCAATGTTTTAGCACCAGTCGTGCTGAATTTCGTCCAAATGGATGACAGAGGAAATGAAACGCAATTGTTGCTTGCACAGTATGCAAATTTTTCATGTTTTATGCGTTCGGGCTCGTCACTCTTCGGGCCGAAATCAAGATTCCAGGAAGGCCCGGGCTCCCCTCCGGCAAGGGGACGAGCTAAAAAAATGTCATGCTTATGATAAATTTCTATAACGTGCCGGACTTCCATTCCACTTCCATATTTATTCATTTATTGCCTTTTGATGAGGCTCCGGGGAGAGATAAATTCAGAATTTAAAAGCCACTGAGGCGAGCGACTGGTACTTCGTGCCACATGTCGACCCTTTCCTTCGTGTGGATCGTGTCCCGGGGAACCCCTAAGTGGCTCTTCTAATCGGCAAAAAGCTGCAGGTAAATCCTCCGTGACTGCCGTAAATCCAAAGTGCAGATTGGTGCGGGAAGATTGGGGGAACAAAAAGCGGGCGCGTCAATCAAGCGAGCACGAGAGGCGCCAAAAAGGGCCTGCTGGAGCAAAAAATGGTATCAAAACCCCGGCGTGGCTTTAAAGTCTTTTTCACACAGAGATGGCCCGAAAAAAAATGTGTGCGGGATATGGCTAATCTGTGAAACCGACTGTTGGTCAGAGCGTCGAACAAAGCTGGTGGCAGAGCAACAAATAGGTGCCAGAACGGGCCACAGAAAGTTAAATGTGTAATCAGCAGCGTGGTGTCTATCAATAAAGCCAATAAATAATAAATAAAGAAGTCGTGATGGCTTGCTGCCATTGCGGGGGAATGGACTGGTGGCGCACAGTGGATTGGCTCGCAGTTGTAACTGACTTTTGTAGGTTTCATTGTTGGGTGAACTTTTGTGGGACTATCAGCTTTTATTTACTTTTCTGGCCTCTACCTATCAAGTTACCACAATCATTCGTCAACCTGGAACTTTTCACTTCTGCGGTTTCTGGATGGATTTCAGGATTAAACGAGGATGTTTCTCCTCTTTTTATTTTCCCAAGCCTTGTTATTACAATATTAATAATAGAACGAAGGATAACACTGTAATCTCTCTAGGATTTTTTGCAGGTTATAGCTTATGGATAAGGAAAATCTAGGGTATTCTGTGGAGTGAAAATTTTCTGGAAGCCAAACTCCCAAGCTAGGCCAACAAGACTATCAATGACCAGATGGTTCGGATTTTCTTTTTAACCTACAAGTTGTGTCAAGCACAGTTCAAAGAAAAACACCACCTTAAGGCCAACAAGACTATCAACGATCGAATTAGCTCAGAAAGAATTGTGATTTAAGACCTTTCCCTGTGTGAAAAAATTTGCCTATCCGACTTGACAATTTTCAATGGGCTTCAGAACCTCCTCAAAAAATTTCAGGCTTCAACGTCGGCACCTTGAAAGAAAACCTCCATGAATAGCTTCCAGAAATAAACGGATCCCAAAATAGTCCACTAAATCATTATGTTCGGAGTGACGAAAAGGCAGGACCTTTGACCTCTCGGACTGACCCACAGTGGCGCATTCTCCTTCGAGCGTGCGATGAAATACGTAAATTAGCCGCAGCTCTATGCGGAACCGTTATTACGCTGCTCGATTCCTTCCATTGACCGCTACTCAAGGAACATCAATAATTTAGGCCCAGCTCAACACACACACGACCAATCAGTCTGAATAACCTACAAAAGCAAATTCTCATTTATAGCCGGAGCCTCGCCGCTATGCTGTGTTGTGCGAACCGAGTGGGCTGCACCATCATTTCAATCAACCGAGCTAGATCCACATGAAATTATTTTATTATGACAACTTTTCCTCCATTCGTCCTCTCCTTGCACGAAATAATCCATCAATGGGGGCAATAATGGCGAGCTCGGGGCCGTCCTTTTGGTATCGTGAAAAACGCATTTTTACGGCTGGCTTAATGGGTCACTCTAAAGGCCATTTTGCTCCTCACAAATCCCCACTGAATGATTCCGTTATTAAAAATATTTTTCGGCCCATTCACGGAGCTCAAGCAGTTGCGAGTAATGAAGAAGGACGAGGCGAAGCAAGAAAATCTTCATCACTCATAATGCGAGTAGCAGCATGAATGGGTTCATTTATCCATAAAACGATACGATATGACTGTTTGGGGTGGCGGGGTGGTGCGGGGAGCGAGCGCGCCCCAAACATGAAAAATATGTCATGGCACATCACATTATTTTGTTATATAAGTGTCTCTTTAAATTGTTTGTTTGCGCGCCGCCGTAATATTTCCTTGTCATATTACTCCGGCAGCCGGCTCCTCCGCCCTCACTCAGATACCTCACTCAGGTACGAGAGCGTTTAAAACACAATCGCGATATCGTTATTATCATATTTATTATCTCGATGTTGTTTTCGTGTCGTTCCACTGACGCGAAAACAATTTGCACTGCTCCATTCTCCGGCTCTCATTTGCAAAAGGCAATATTTAATAACATATTTCACTGTGTTATTATGCATTCACTCAATTTTTGCGCCGTTTAGTGCTGCTCGCAGCAAGGATGGCATTTCATTGTGCAAAATCGCACGGAATCCATTAAAAGAGATTTTACGCTTCAGTGTAAGAGATTAAGGGGAGATTAAATGCTAAAATTTATTGTGAAAAGAATTAAAAAGCTCAGCCATTGTTGTTAATTGCCTTTCAAAATAGCTCGTCGGTAATGGGAGAGTCATTCTATCGCAAATATTTTTCACAGCGAGACAATGAGAGGCTTATAGACGGTTCAGACGCCAGGGAAAGGAATCTGGCTGGCAAATGACGTTTGATTGGTTTTTTCAAGCCTTTAGATCCGTTCAAAGAATTTTAGGGGAATTATCCCCTTAGTTGCTTTCCCTAGAGAGATTAATTTTTGTAGTTTTAGACCGAAAACCCTTCTTTGGACTCCACTTGGAAGAGAAAATTGACGACGAGGTTATCATTTTAGACAGTCTAAAAAGAGCCATTGAGCCTTAAAAGATCACTGTTCTGGCTTCTGAGACCCCCAAAATAAAAAAGGGCTTCTAAGCCGTCTGAGATCACACAGACACGTTTCGCCCTAAAAATTAATAGGCTCCATGAAAGTCGGTGGCTCCGCGTGGAAACTATAATTTTCATTGATTTGCATAAACTCCCGTAAAAAGTTGCTCGCCTCCCAGGATGGAAGCTAGCAAAAACAACACGCTTACAAACTCCATTATGTAGCAACAAAACATTTCACTACCCGATTTTATCAAACTACTCTGAATCACGGAACCCGCAAGCAGCAGCATATACATAGCTGAGTTTTGCGCGAAAATTGTATGTCATTTATTTATGAGCGTAATTGGAAAATTATTTAACACAACACTTTGCCGCCCTCCAGTTCCCATAGTTCATGGAGCACGTCGAAAATTAAGTTGGGGGTGGGTTCAGTGACATTCTCGCAAGCAGCGCAATTAATTTTAATTAATGCGAATTAAAATCGGTTGCGCGAAAAAGTTTGCGCTAATTAATGAAGATTAACATCATCGACTTGGCGGCCACGCCCAGGCCTCTTTGAAGGGGTCTGATGTGCGCAAATGTCACCAAAAATCAGTTTGAAACATTTGACAATGATGGTCCAAAACTTAATTAATAAGGCACAGTGGACTTCCGGCACGACCTAGCCTGACTTGGCATCGCTGCCCGACATGTCCCGGGCACACAAACACACACACACACTCAAATTGCCAGTCACGTTTAATCAACTTCTACTCGAACGCGGCTCTGCTGACCAGCAAAATAAATTATCCTATTATACCGCGTCGCTGATGCATTTTCACATCACTGAGTGGTCAAAGCGAGCAGCCCTAGCCGATACACTGGCATCACGAGACCCGGCTTGTTGACAATGTAGATAGGCAGGAACACACCAAACGGGGACCGGATGTCGAGGTTTAATAATAAAATAATGATGATGATTTCCTGATGTTCTGCGAAAGACACGGAGTTTGGTTTTGAGTTCAGGGGTGGACCTGAATTTTTTTCTGAGGTAGAATCTGTCTTTGAATCGGTTATCTGAGGGATCTCAGGATTTTTTATAACCTCAAATATTTTTTTTTCATGCTTAAATAGCTGCAGTTTTCAACCAAAAAAGCTCTAAAAAATTAAGACAAAAAAATTATTTGAATTTAGTTAGGTATTTTTTATCTATAAAAGTTCATAAATCCCAACCTCATTCAGAAAAGAACCTTATTGACTTTTGTAAGTTGATTTTCTCACCAAAATTTTCAATTTCCGGAACAGAGACAACCCCAAAGCCACCCCCTGCGAGGTGACTAGAGCATGTAGGTAATAACACACAGTTCAGATCGATTAATATGTGTCAGAACGCCAGATGCACATTGCATATCATTTTCAGGTGGGAAGTTGGCAGGATTCAAGCGAAGTGACTGCACCCAATTAAGGTGAGGGAGAGGCGAAATAAACATGCTCCTGATTGGAGTATCAAGTGCACGAGTTTGCCGTATCTCCTCCGAGATACTGCAATTTTCGCATGAGAGAGAGGACTATCAACATTGTTGACATTAATTTCGTTTTAAGGTCAATTTGAGAATGGTTACGGGAAACCGGCCCGAGCATTCAACGTGTGTTAAAAGCGATTTGTGTTGAAAAACGTGGAAGGGAAAGGCAGAAGGCAAGAATCAATTAAAAAGTTAAATTAATCTTTGGAGCTTTCCAATTTCCCCCCGAGGAAAAGCAGGCAGACAGCAGTGATTTTTCATTCCAAAGCTGGAACAGACATCTCTAGTCCCACTTTGACAGCCATGAATAATTTCTGCTGGCATTCTTTATTAAATTGTTCGAATTGGAGCTCGATTGGCAGATTAATTTTTGTTGTTCCAATTTTAATAGAATAGAATTTTATGCTGAATATTCTTTTGCTGTGTGAACTTTAAAAGTTGGCAGAAGAGCAACTCTCATCTGTCCAGCAAGCCTCGTTCAGGTTATATAGAGTTCGGGGTTCTGGCACTGCAACGAATTTTGGGCTCCAGAAAAAAAGAGTTCATAAAAATTTATTTGAGAAGCTACTGATTTCGAATGGTTTTGAGTCGAAAAGCTGTTCCTTGTGTGAATTTTCACTTTAATAGTGGTAAGAAATCGAATATTGAGCCTCTCAATTTTCAAGTCTAAGGAACGAGAGTCTTGAGTGAAGGTTAAGCTACCCTTAACCTTCTTAAAAGGATAGAAACGGTCTTACAACCAACATTTTGTCAGTCTACCCTATGCTGCCAAGCTCGTCTTGACAAGCTCGAAATTTGTCTCATCTCCTTCAAAGAGAATATAAGAGTCCTTACCCTGAAGCCCCGTTAGCAATGCAAGCAAGGCACCGAGCTTTACTCGACTACAAAGGAGGCACTCTTAAAGAAAGTAGTTGGAAAACCCTCGAGACACTTTAATATTACATTTTCATCATTCACCAACCCAATACGAATAAATTTCCTCCCCGGCTGGGTTCAATCGACGATCAAAAGGAGGAATAAAGAGAATAAATGAAACTTTTAAAGTACTTTTATTTACGTTCTCGACAATCTCAAACCACTTTCATCCCATCAAATTGCGGTTGTCTGTGTGGCTGCAGCCGTGAGTGCTCCGAAAATTGTTGTCAAGTCGAGAGAAACACACATCCATTCACCTGTGATAGCATCGCGGAGGAAATGGAGACATTACGTCGTCGGGCCCCTCGGTGTCGCCGGGACTCGTCGCCTTACGTCGATGCTGATGAATTCCGAAATGTCGATAGCGTGTGCGAGATAAACACGTTAAAACGCTTTTTGCTCGCGATTGTCGAAACTTGTGACAGTTTGAATGTTTTCCGAAGATACACCAGTGTCCTTGTTTGCTCTGCCTTCACGAGCCGTCGAGGATTGTTTTTACTCCTGAGAAAGTTCTGGGCAGGCAAAATGGCGAACGAAGAGGGACAGAGAGAGGGAGGGAAAGTATGATTTCATAGACACATTGCGAGCTATTGTTCTCTCCGTCGAGCCACTAGAAGATGTTTTTCGTTCCCTTCCAATTGCATGCAGCTGCTTTACGGCTTGTCAGCAATTGACGCGAGTACTTCTTCTTCTCCATCTCTCTTCGTACCCATTTCTCGGTAGTTATGCCAATTTAAGCCCATTTTTTAAAGACTCATTTGACGTTTCAATGGCTTTTCAATTTTTTATTCTCCCCCGAACGTCTCTTTCTTTTTTTTTCTATTTTTGCCAGCTCAGTTCGTGCCTTTGTTCAACTCTGATCGTTTATTTTATTCCATGCCATTTAGAATACAAACCTTGCACACGCCCAAGCGTGCCCAAGGTAGTGGAGCCGAGACAAACCAGTTGACCAAATCACTGATAGGCTGAAAATTGTGCAGAAAAGAGGAAAAAGAAAAATTGGGAAATTCAACAAACGCCGCAATGGAGGGAGAACAAAGTAGATCCGGGTCATACGTACCTTCAGCTTTTATTTGCGAAACTCCATTGTAAGAGAGACGAGGTTCGATATTTAATGGGAAAAGTCTTATTTCATTGCGAAAATTGGAACGCTGCGGGGGTGGTACGTCGAGAGAGAGAGAGTGGGGAAATTGTTTTTCAAAGAGTTAAAACGATTGACACAACATTTTGTTCTGTTTTTCTTTGAATTTGCTGCCGACCTAATTTCGTGAACTCTTGCGTTCAAGAGAATCCAAGAAACGGTTTTCCCGGGAAACTAATATCCATTACTGCCCTGAGTGAACTCGACTCTGAAGTCACCTGTAATCAAGTGTCTAATTAAATACTCCAGAAATAGGAATCATCACGAAAATGGGTAAATAATTAGGGCCGGAAACCCCCAGTGACGTCCGAGCGTAGTAAAATATGCGTGGGCTCCCGGAGTGCGCGTAAAGTGGAGCGAAGGCTTCCTGGAAGCCACGTTGAGTGCAGCAAAAAGTACAGCCAAGGTCGGGCGCCGTTTGCAGGTCATTAGTGGAGGTCGACCTCCACCTCCATGCCGCCGCTCTATCTGATTAAAAATTAGGCTGAAGTGTGTTCAGGAAGTTGATTATCGATCAGCACAAAGCTATCAAAGTTCCCACGCTACAACATTGAACTTTTTCGCGTTTAATCATCTTCAGTTTTTCCTTTTGTTTCGCACACTTTCCCTCCTCTTTGTTAAACATTATTTTCCACCTCATTCATTACAGCATTACACGGCTCCGTATGCCTTGGAACAGCGTTAATGAGGTATGCATGCACGCAATCTTTTAAAAAGCCTTATTGCCAACACTGAAACCCATGTTTCGTTCATGCCTTGCTTTTAACCCATTTTGGACCCATTTGTAAATTCCTATTTTCCTCAAAGTTACCATTAGTCAAACAAGGGTGAATATTTTGAGACAAGAGCTTACATTTGGAAGGACACCAAACCTTGGGTCTAAATGGGTTATTTGTTGCTCTGTACAACGCTCAGAATTCAGAATTTCCCGAAACGAAGGCAATGAAGCGCTTAAAAAAATACATTCTACTCAAATCTAAACGGGCTTGATAAGCTCAGGTTATCCGTTTGTACACAGGCGTGAATGACAACGTGAGTTACGGAGCCCCGGCTAATGTGGAAGGGAAGACAACAGCAGTAGCGACGAATGGGGGAGAGGTAAATTATGGTTTTTCAGCATGGCAAACATACACCCCAGCATGTGTGTCGAGCGTGGGGTAGCTGATGACTAGCGGAGACAGAGGATGACCTACTTTCGCCCAAGTGTTGCGGCAGAATGTTTCTCTCTTCAACTCAATCTTCACGTTTGATTCACGCTATTAATTTTAATATTCTCCGGATGAAAAAGTACCTTTGGTTCGGGAAAAGACACGAGACAACTAGGAAAAATGTCAAACTTTTGTCATGTCATGGTGCGGGAACGGGAGGCGAAAAAATTTCATGGCTCGAGGAGGACAATAAACATGAACTTTTACGAGCTAGACTTAATTTTTATGGGGTTTCAGTTCATAAAAACAGCGAAGGGCCGACGAAACTGCGGTACTAATTAATATGGATGGCGTGGAGGAGATCAATGGAAACCATTTTCACGGATGGAAGAGGGTGTTTGGAGTTTGCTTCCCTTGGTGTGCTTCTAACCTTCACTGAGGCCTAAACAGAAACTTTTTCAGCATCTTGGCTTTTCTTTTTGTAGTTTTTGGAGGGATTCTTTTTCAACATTTTTTAAGACCCACTGAAAGAATTTTAGGGTTGTCAAACTCATTTTTTCAAATAAAAAAAAATCAGTTTTGAACTTGTGATTAAAATAAGGTAAAATTAGGTAAAGAAACAGTTAAAAATTAAAATGAAATAGACTATTCTTTTATCATTCCAAAATAGTCATATTGAGTTTTGTAAGTTAAATTTACGATTAATTACCGATTTAAGAGTAGTTCAAGTCATCACATCACAAAAATCACAGAAAGCTGGTTTTTAAAAGCTGTAGAAAAACCCAGTTTCCACGTGACTATTTCCCGGCTAGGGCTTGCCAAAATAAAAACAAAGCAATAGAACAGATTATCGAGCAATTTGCCTCAAACAAATAGAATTCATACCAGTTTTCACGTCATTAAGCCCCCAAATTGAGCCATCTCGTGGACGTCCGACGTTTCTAGCTCCCAACATTTTCATTTCCAAGCCATTCACTAATTTCGGGTAAAATTTGCCAAACGAGCCTTAACAAGCGAATTTTTTGACTCAGCATTGTTCAACACTGCACCATTTCTCCACTCACTCGTCGTCGCTGAGCGAAACATTTTTGTATTTTTTATCGTTTTTCGCTTGTTGCATGCGCGTACACCAGTTGTGCCATCTCCAGCAGCCATGATGGTGGGGGTGAGAGAAGCAAGGGAGGATGGGAAAACAAATGGTCAATGCGAAATAATTGAAATAGCTGCTCTTATTAAACGACCCCATCTCCAGTAATTTTTGCAACAATGCAGGATCAAGAGTCGAATTACTATGATATCATAACTCTAATTTATTGGGGCTTGATTGCGCCAAAAGATTACTCGATACTGGCCAAACTGGGGTCGGGACTGCGGTGCGGAAAAAAGGACGAGAGAGACGTCGCCGGAGGGGCCGCTTCTCGTCCTTCCCAGTCACGTCTCTGGCGGGTGAGCTCGGGCACATAACAGTTGGCAATAAATCGTGTGTGCAACACTGGACACCCTACACTAGCATCTGGCTCAATCTGCACCATTGTGAGGCGGCGGAGGATGCAAGAAGGCGCAGCGAGAAAATGGTGAATAAAGAGGATAAGGAGGAGAAAATGTACGAGTCGGATATTGAGTGTGCTGTGTGATACGGAAGAGCATTGACATGCTTTACACCATATTAGTTTGTTAATTTATTTTGTAGTTACTCTTGGCTCTCTGCCATCATCATCATTTTGTGCCACACATTCTTCCGAATTTCCATGGGGGAAGGCAGAAGCGATGTGAATGTGTGATGCTTGGGGATGCAAAATTTGTCAGATTTTTATGCAAGCTTGAGTGGACGTCGGAGATAAGACGGGAGCAATATGCCCGTCAATGTGAAGTACCGAGCTGTGGACTTTCAATTTAGATTTGCAAATGCACTCTGCCAGACTGACAGGCATATTTTCCCTGCCTCCTTCTCCGTCTCGAGATGACTATTTTTCTGCAATTGGAGATGCCCAGCGTTCCGCTTCGTCGCCTCCTGGTCATGTAATATTTTCTCGGTCGTTAAATTGCATCTGTGGTTTCATAACAATCCTGAGCTTTAAGGTTCTTGCTAAGTCTTTCGTGATTTTATTACGTGAATAAAAGCCTCTTTTGGTTACGTCTCTGATGATTTTCTAGAAACCCTTTTTCCTCTTTTTGACCACAAAAAAATAGAAAAAACCGTTTTCTGAGTAATTCAGCTTTGAATTGAGGGACAGTAGGGCAAAAAGACAGACAGACGAACACAAGCAACTTGAAAGGAACCAATAATACGATTTTCAGGTTCATTATATTGCAATGGTTGTCTAAGAAAATCAAATATCCGAGGGTCAAGGTAGCTGGAGTGACAGTAAACCCAAAAACCCTGAAGCTACCATCCCTGGAATCCGCTCCTTTTCCATCTTCTTCCAGTAAATGGCATATTTATCGCCTCAAATCCCACAAACAAGCCAGTTGAAGCAGAAGCAGCTCCTTTAGACTGACAGAGGCGCGATAGAGGCAATAATTCGTGGTTTGCACTCCTTTCCAATTGAAACTTTGCCATGCAAGAGCCTCCAACAAAGTAGCATTCCGCAAAAATGTTCCACAATTGTGTCGCATTTACCATTTTTCAAGCTAACGCCAACATCCAGCGCCACCAAAGGTGCCGTCGACGGATAAACCATACCGCTAAACCTGCCAACAGCTGTGAGCTTTCCATGTACTCGGGCTTTTCATGCTGCGAAAGCGGGATATAAATTTTTTTTTCGTGCAAGCGTGCCGTCGACAACGTGAATGTATAAATTGAATTGAAAGTGGCAGACGACTGCAGAAATGGATGGATAGATAGGTGTGGGAGACGCGAGGCGACACATGAGCCATTAAATCGAATTATATTCCCTTTCGTGCCGGGCCTGGAGAGCTCGCCAAATGCAACAGAGATGGCCAGATTGTTGAACTAATGTTCCAACATATTTTGCTTAATCCGGGCTGCTGCTTGTTTGCGAGCTACAATAAATAAATGTGCACCACCGGATCAGGGCTTTCAGTGCCATAGCACAGTTCTAGCACCCCTTGCAATGTGTGAAGTTTAAAGCATTTAGGAGAGATGTGTGATCTGAATAAGTGATGACGCATGGAACTCTTCATGGACGTGCGGGTCTGAGGAGCAATAACTCATTCGGAGGAACTCCTGCCTGCAGTCTAGTCTATTTCCACTAATTATATGCAACTTGTGCAACGTATCAGCTGGTGGTGGGGGAATTCAATTAATCACAGTCAACTAATTGTAACATTCAATTCATCATGTGGGAACGGAAATTAATCTTTGGTGCGGGAGCACGCGCAAAATTAATTAGATTTGCTGCTGCCGAAACCAACTGACAAATTGGGAGTTCGAATTCCAATCGCTGGTGCAAATGATGGGAATTTCGGGTGTGTATCGAATTAATGTGATGAAATTTCTTAATTTTAAATTATTGAGTGCATTCATTATTCAGCTCAATTTTACGTGACAGATCAATGACTGAAATGTTTCATTCAGAGGAAATTTAAGGCTACAAAATTCAGGCTTTTTTATTTCATCCCTTGTTTTTCTGGCATCAAATAAAATCCTCCTTAGGACTACCAAAGTCCAAATGTTACTAAAGAAAAAGGCCTTTCATGCCAAAAAATAATCTTAAGTCGAAAAAGAGACTTTGGAACTTTGGAAATAAATTTTTTCCAAGTGTGTGAACACTCCTTAACCCTCTTAGTGGCAAACTTAAACTATCAAAATTTTTACCATAGGAAATGATTTTTGAATGATAAAAATGTGGTCGAATTTATGGTTTTTGTAGAAACCATCAGAAATTTTTTAAAAAGTCCAGAGCCCTGGCTGACTTTTGACAACCATTTTAAAAACTAAAACCGAGCTCTAGGCTCTTGAGATATCCAATTTCAGTGAAAACCTTGATTCGGTCCCCACTCACCACCCACCACCCAGGGAATGGCGAAGAAAGTATCACTGGATCCCTAATGGGTGTTAAATAACGCCAAATCAGCCCGAAGATTTATGGAGCGCTGGTACATGAGCTCGTTTCAGCTCGTCCCCCGACGAGCACGTCGCAAACGTGAACGACGGGTCCTTCGAGGGATATTAAGGGAACGGGAAAGGTCATCGGGAAACCAATTTGAAGGTTTACTTTTACATGAAAACATGTTTTCCACATCTAACGAATGCCTGTTCAAGGCTCAATGAACCGTGCACGAACTGCTTTTAGTACTTTTGTGACTATCCACGTATGCGGAGAAGTGAGAGAGGGAGCACACCCAAAAAAGCATAAAAATAAAACAGAGCCCGGACCACGTACAATGTTAGTGTACACGTATACGAGAAGCCAAACATTCATCGTCAAACAGTTGTTTTTCCACCATCGCAGATTGTTAATCTCAATTGAAAAACCATGTGAACGGAACTAGTGAAACGAAAGAGGGCATTTAACGGATCGACTCAAAGTGAAATTCCAGCGACGACGACGATTGTGCTCTCGCTCCCAATTCTGTTGATATTTATTATCTTGCGATGAATGGCAAAACACACACATTTGCGACAAACAAAGCTGGGATGGAGGGCAAAAACAAAGAAAATGACGGAGTGGCGGCATCATCAGTCTGAGCACATAGCACACGGTCAAACTCCAGCGTGCGAGTGTGCGAAGGGCGACGGACGTAAAAAAACGTGTTTAAAGCTTTGACGAGGGAAAAGTCTACTCGATGGAAAGACTTAAATTTTGAAAAAAAGGCAGGCAAAATTTTATTTTCCTGACTCAAAATTTTCTTCGTCAAAACTCAAAGTCAAAAAACTAAAATTTTTCCTCGTACAAAAATTTTGAAGGACTCTAGCTTCGTCCCTGTAGGACATAAGGGTAAGCATTGACGATTCCAAGGTCATTGACCTATATCTGACCAAAAACTTAGATTTTGGCTTTTTTCGGACTTTCAGGTTGTTTGAAGATTTTTTCATCAATACCAACGTCAGCTTGATCGAAGGAGATGACAAATTTTTAGTCAAACAGACCGAATTCCCTTTTTGAGCCTAGATTTTAGAGTTTCGGGATTTTCTGCTGTAACGCAGACTGACGGACAAAGAAGAACCAAAGGGGCACTTTTGGAGACGTTGAAGGGCATCGAAAAAATCTGATGACGAGGCAGAAGAGGCCGAAATTGGGAATCGTGAGTAAATTGAGAAGATCAATCTGCAGATCGATGTAGGTCGTGTGTGTTACAAGAAGGCGGTCGGCGATGGCAATCGATTACTCATATGTGATGACTATTTTTCTCCGTCTTGCCTCCTTATCTTCGCATTCGCCCATCAAATTTATTTTGTTTTATTTCGGACGTTTTTTCATCAGTCCCAGACTCGCACCAAAAGGGGTAACGAAAATTTATTACGGTATTAGTTGCGTCGCAGGGTGAGCACCAAGGCGCCCATATCTCGACACCAAAGAGCCCCGAAACAGCCTTGACTCCCTGCCATCCATCCCTCGGTTACGCTCCTGCTGGTCGGCAGAAATCATCCATCATGTTGGAATGGAAAAGGGTCCAGATCTGGTTTATTAGCACGAAATCAGGTACCAGACAAATGGCGGAAGATGGAGCTTCTTATGTAGTTTTAGCGCTTCTCAGTAAATCATTTAGCACTGCAATGACTGGTCTCAGAGTGACAGAAGGCAGGGTACGTGACAGAATGTAGCAGAGTTCATAACTCACGTCCCGCCTCGCGTTTACCTCCTTCGAAATAAGCCATTTTTATTCATTCACGACTCACTTAAGCACTATCGCACACACATAAAAAGCCAATTTGCATAATTTCGCTCCACGCAAAACGTAAAAATGCAACCTTTTCCATGCAAATGCGAAATTTCATCAAGCATTTTCACATTTCCACTTTTCCTTTTTCCCTCCACCCATATGCTCTCCCATCAATCAGCGTGCCGAGCGCTTTGAGGAACCGTGAAATGCAAATAGAAAATTACTGTTTTGAGGGAGCAGGTCCAATAGCGAGCCGGCCCACAGTGCTTCAAGCATGGGGGTTTAGTAAAGGAACTTTCTAGGATTCTGGTATGAGGCTAATTTATGGTAAAAGGGGGTTTCAAAGAAACACAACATTTTAGGTCAAAAATACTTTTTTAACGTTAATTTTTTTTTGTGTTTCTAGTAGACTCAAATTTATTTGAATTTTCTATCAACGAGTTTTGAAAATTATGACAATTAATGAAAATGGAAAATCTGGCTTAATTTTTAAAATATTTTTTATCGATAAAATTCCGTGTAATTTTTGTAAATTAAAATAGCAATTTAATTTATTAAAAAAGCAAAAACATTGACCACGTTTTGGAACCCTGTTCGGCCTGGGAAGTGACAGAGCTCGAACGATGTAATGAAAGTAAGCAAAATTAATGATTAAGTGAGTGCGGTTACGAGCCAGCTGAAACCTCATCAATTCCCAATTGTTGTCGTCGTCATGAAAATTATTTACGAGACATTCCCATTGTCCGACTGAATAATTTAATGAGTCCCACACTCCACACCTCACGCCTCACACAGCCCGTAGACGCTCTAAATCAAACATCGATTATGGCAGCCTAATCTATTGTCTCTACTCGGCTATTATTAATATTTATTATTTACGGATTAAGCCACGTTCGGATGGCAAGTGCAGTAGACGATACGGAAAAGTTGAAAAATTCACTCGACGAAGCTTAAATATTTGCTAGCGAGAAAAAACACCAAACTTTTGGCTACATTCTTGGCTGCAGTTGGTTTTTATTGTTTAACGCTATTTGTTTACACCATTTTGAGTCCGATGCTGCGAGATTAAAGTGGGCTTCCCGTGCACGCCGGTCAGAGTCGAGTCTGGGGGGGTTTCTTGAGTGCGCTAATAAATTAAAATTTCTGAAGTTGAATGAATTTTTGATTACGTTAAAAGTTCCTCCCAGCGAAAACTTTGCAGGAAGTCAGATGACCTAGTTGTGGAACGAGAGAAGACATTTTAATACGTTTTTCCAGCTAAATTAATCTCTTGTGAAAGTTTCATGAAAGGTTGTTACAGAAGAGCTTTTTTGCTGGTGAAAAAACAGTCTTTAAAGCTTTATTTTCCCACAATAGAGACTGATGGAGAGCAACAATTTTTTGAGTCATTTTTTTTAAATGGTGTTTTCTCTTTTAAGCTCTTAGTGTGGTTTTCGAAGACGTTTAGTTGACTCTAAAAATTCTTTTGGCCCGTAAAATTTTTTAAAAAAATTATTCTGGCTTTAAAATGTCCAAAATGGCAAAATAGACTCTTTTCTGTCCCCAAGTCTGACCTGAAGTCTGAGTTGAGGCTAGAACTGAAAATTTAGGACCCTTCAGACTATGGTGTAGATAAGGAAAGAATACCTCTTCTGCTTCCAGTAATTCTCTTTTTGGATCAACTGGTGGAAAAATGCTCCTTGACAGCCCTTCACAGACTCTACTCTGACACGACGCGATGCGACGGAAATCGGAATCCCACCAGTCCCGCAGATCTGGAGAAAATTGCGGTTTTAAAATCTTACCTAAGAAGCAGCAATTGCATCCAATTTCCCACAAGTCCTCGTACAAGCAGCAGTAAGAAGTTTCTTGGCAGTTTACTTTAATCCTTTGGCTCTATTCTGGGACTGCACCGCACTTGTGTTTTGGTTTCGTTACGTAATTCAATTTTTTTCCCAATCGCAATAACTTTCTTCTTTTTTTCCCTTGTTTATTCTCGTATTTCCTCCTGCACACATTATACACTTGGTAACAATTTGGTGGTGGAGAATTTCTTAATCCTGTTTAATCTTTTATGCTTCCTCGTTTCCTCCCGTTCCTTTCGCTAGCACATAAACTTCCTTTTCTCTCGTGTTGCTGCGGGAAAACTCACTTATTAATTTTCTTTTTTCCACTTCCACCGCGCGCACGGATGGCGTGCACTTTAAGCAATCCACATAGAACAATTAATTTCTGAAATTAAGTAACTTCTTGAGATTATGGGATTACGTGGCTGAGTGTTGAAGCTGGGTCAGCCACCAATACGCCGCACATAATATTTTACGATTATGATTACTTAGCAAGTGTTGTGGCTGTGGGGAGGGGAGACACAATTAATGAAGAGACATTTAAAGCACACATGAACGATATCGTGGAGATTTAGGTTACACTTTGGGCGGCACTAAATTTTCGCTTGTCTCCCTCCGAGGGAAATTTGTAGCCAATAAAGGGACAGTTATGCACTAGATCGCCCAATTAGTTCTCCATGCAGCTCTCTTCAGTTCATTATGGCTCTCTCAAGGGTGCTCCAAATATTTACTTTACATTTTTTTCTGCCTCGCAATTGCGTTTCTGCTCTTAGTTATGATTTTCCAGTGCTTTACCCTGTTTGCAATTAAAAATGTTTTATGTTTTCTCCTTCACCCACGTATCCTACTTTCTGTTGTTGCCTCTGCAGCTCACTAACGCAGCCGCCGATTGCAGAGCTCTGCATTGCACAACCAGCTCCTTGATAATTGCCTTAAACCTTAAAGTTGTTGTTGTTGTTGTATTTGTTAATAACGCTGTGTTTGGCTTCCTTCCTGCATTTTCCCATTTTCCCGAAACGCTTCGATGCCGGTGCTGCTGAGTAACGAGTGAGTTGGGTCTGGAAAAGGGGAGAAGTAAGTTTAGTAATATGTTTCAGCTCGGGTGTAAGGGGTGATTAAGCCTATTAGGTCGAAGTAATACCTAATTTGGGGATCTAGACGAGTGTGAAGCTCGGATTTAGGGAAAATGTAAGGGAGGATTTTAACATCATTTTTTAGAGTTTTTTTAAAAAGCGCTTGTTGAACTCGAATAATTTCTCCTTCACCCTTAAAGGTCTCTAGAACTAAATTTAACGTCTCCAGGGTCGAAGATAGCAAATGTGTGCTTCTCAACCACAAAACGACCATTGAAACCTTCAAGCCAGTAGTCGAAATCCACGTTCATTTGCATTCCGACCCAATGAGTTCGACCAACAGACAAAGTTTCCGACGCTTCTCTCTCCCAAACGCACAGAAAAGCAAAGGAATTACTTTAAAGTTGCCTGAGCGCGATGGAAAGTTTTTGCGTGCCTGCCTCTTTGCTGCCAGCTCTTCTTAAAAGTGATTTACATATGAGCAGCGAGATGTGAGATTAGCTCGCATCTGGGTTTCCTCCACCCGAGTAAGTCTCTCGAAAGTTTTCGTGAGTCAGATACGGCGGAAAGGCAGATATGTATATTTTTCTATGAATTCGAAATGCCAACATGCTCGTTTCTTTTATTCCTTCAAAAGCCTTGATAAGGGTAGATATTTCACACCACCCGCTGTCAGTCGAAGGTTGGGAAATTTTAATCTTCTAATGCACGAAACAAATCGTGTGCCTTGTTTTTGCGAGACCGACGAGTGAAACCCGTGAGACTAAGAGAGTGCCTTCTTGGACGCCACGAGAGGAGAAACATTAAATTTTGGGGGAAAAGAAGAAGAAGCAGATTGTTTGGGGACTTTTAAGCGCGAGGAAGCGGTGGGAGGTGAGGGGCAGAGAGATTTATAGCACTGGCGGGTGTTTGCTCTAATTACCGAAACTTAGCGAGAGTTTTGTTTTGATTGGGTTTTAATAACTTTCAGATGTTTAGGCGCGCCCTTTTCTAGGCTCCCGTTTGCGAGCAAAATTTCAATTCCAACCTTGGGGCCATGCTGTTGGAGGTGGGGTTAAATCTAGGACGTAACTCTGATCTTCGAGGACTTCTCTTAGTATTTAAAGCTTCTCCTGTGCTCCAGTGCTACCTCTGAGAGCTCCAGAAAAAAAAGCTGTAGGATAAAAATAGGAGGCTAGAGCTGAATCTGAATTCAGCTTTTTTTCCTAAGAGGGGTCAGGTTAAGCAGACGATCTTTCCACAGACCTTCGTCCTTCATATGAAGCTTATTTACAATTTTTCCAGAGGATTACTCTTTGGTTATTCGAATATTAGAGTGTTTTAGAAATAAAAATAATTTAAAATAAAAATTTAGCTGATTTTGGGAAGCTCTGAAATCCCTATTTGAAAATCAAAACCAAGAAGCCTCACTCCTAAACCCACCACTGAGCCAGTTTAATTACTAAGAGCGTAATTTTGTCCACAAGCAACTTCGATAACAGCTGGGAGTTTGCAAAAACGCTTGAGAGCATCCGCGCGCACTCACGCATGTGAGAAGGTGGAGGAAATGTAGGAAAAATCAACACAAATGCGGTAACACAGAGGTAAACATTGCATAAGTGCCTCTGAGGCTTTCACTGTATTGCCTCGCTTGTTCCTGCAAGCACTTTACGAGCAAATCATAGACATTTCCTTTACTTTCACATTCTCTTTGGCGGCCCCCACACTGAGCGCAGTCGGCGTACACACGGGAAGGTGTATGTACCTCAACCCACCTCGCGTCGTCTACTTTCATGTCGTAATCTAAATAATGGAAAATGTCTACAAAGAGAAAATAAAATGCTGCGCCTGGGGCGCGTACGTAATCTGCAAATTTGCAGAGAGCTGATGGGATTGTGTTCTCTCTCTCGGTGTCTCGGCACATGTGGGCCCAACGAGCAGTGCGTTCGGGGGAAAAGAAGTTTCAAGGACGATAAAGCCCGAATATCATGAACTGGGGCCTTCTACGTGGTGTCAAAGAGCCATTTGTAGACAACACCACTTTTTTACGTCTTCAGCAATTGAGTCTTTTTTACGACGACGTTACCGCGATGGACACATGTTACCGTTGTTGCCTTGAATTTTTATTCCCTCCGCCCCCCCTCCTCCGTCTGCCCATCCTGCCAACAGTGTGTGGCTTTATGTTCGGAGGGGGGAAATGCAGAGCACAACAATGGGAGTGCGGTTGTGACTGGTTGTGAATATTTTATTCACTCGAACAAACACGAATGGGTTTGGGTTCAGCTGCAGAACTTTCCTTTCATGCAATATACGGATCAGACACAGACTGAGGGAAGAGGAAGGAATTAGTTGAGAAGTTTTGTGCACACGTAAGGGCCGAATGAGCTGGAAACGGGTTTGTGGCCGGCATTTGCATTGCATCCAGATTCAAATCTGAAGTCTGACTGAAGCACGTTTTTGCGCACTTTGTTCCTGATTTTCTGATCGGGCTTCTTCTGGTCGAATGGATGTAAGCTGGGTTTGGCCGACGATAAGTTTAAACTTATGAAACAATTTTTAACCCATTTTTTACCATGCTGTTTTTCTCCAAGCAAATAGGTAGGGTCGCTTTTTTCCCAAATTTTCTATTAAAGCTTTCACGTCCAAAAAACTGATTTTAATTTTTGAGTAAGATTCCAAGCTCTCTTAAGGTGCGTTTACACGGTGAAATCTTGAGATGACGACTTTTCTGAATGTTAGGGTGTGTTTATACGGCGTTAGTGCTCTCCCCGCTAAACCTAGTTGCCGGGTTTGAATTTTAAGGTGATATCATATGGTGAGATCTTGAGATGAGGAATCTCCCCAGTGTGAACAAGTCTGTCCGCGGTCATTATGGAACGGACAGACTGCGGACAGACTCAAGTCTGTCCGTGCTGGAATGAAATTCTGTCCGTGAGGCGGGAATGTTTGTTCTCAAGTCTGTCCGCGCGGACAGAATGGGAAGAAGTTGGGCAGGTCGGGTCAATTTTTGGCCCGGAAGTAAACATTTTCAGGCAGAAATGCTTTTTTTTCAAATTTTACTTCCGGACTACAAATTGGACGGGACATGTCCGAAGCTACTATTCTTAAATCAAATATCATCGTAATGAGTTAAGTCAGATGCAAATCAAAAGTTCCCCGTGAAGCCACCCACTGTGCAGTTTTCCAGCCTGCGGCTCAACGTACACTGGTAATTACAGATAACTGCCACTACTCCCACGAAATCTAATGGAAACCGACCTAATTACATATTCAAGACACACATACACGTTCTTGTTTTCAGCCCAGTAAGCATATAAATTAAGCCTGATGCTCGAGATGCGAGATACAGACAGCCGCAGACTCGAGTCGAGACATGCCGGGATACAAAGGAGTCATCTAAAATTACTTGTAATCTCATTAGGATCACATTCCCAGAATACACCGAATTTCTTTCCCATCATTGACACATCGCATATCTGAATGTGTGCTGGAGTAATCGGGCATGCGAGACCCGTATCATTTTCATCTCGAATTCCCTTCCTCCCACCCCCTATAACTCTTTTTATATACGGCTCTCTAATTTTTCTCGTATTACTCATCTCATCGTGGGAACGATCATGAATTTATGAAAATTAGTTTCCTTTGTTCTCTGCCATCCCCCGGACGTGTTGGGACTCTCCAAACACTTGAAATGCCTCCTTTTCAGAAGGGTTTTCGCTCCTCTAATCCCCCACATCCTCCTCTCTCTCTCTGCTCATCGAGAGCGATGACAGCCTCTGTACACGTTTTTCCCTCCGTATTCAAAGTTCTGGCACGGAAACAGCTCAGGAAACAGTTTTCAGACGCACACCAAATAAAAGCGTTTTTGATTGCTTACATTTGTTTGAATTACATTCCCCAGTGGTGCGATGAAAAGCGTTCAATTTGGCGTTCGAGTGGAAGAAAGCGCTCTGTCAGTCTCAATCAGGCGCTTTACTGCTTCCGAGCCTCCGGTAGCCCATAAAACCAGCTGTTGGGGTTTCTTTTCCGGGCAGAAAGAGGACATATATTTTTAATAAATTCTTTTTCTTTCAGAAATTGAGAGAACCCCCTTTGAAAACGCCTCTGATATCCTTATCGAGTCTGTTTGTTTCTCTATCCTGGATGTCTAAATAAATAATCGAATCTTACTGTTCCTCATAATTTATTCTTCTTCCGAACTGGAGCTGCAAGGGACTTGCTACTGCCCAGCAACGCACACATGGGTGTCGTTCAAAGCAAACATGTTGAAAAGTGGCTTTTTCTTGACCTGAACTGGGCTCACAACGAGGCCTCTTCTAAACCTGAAGCCCTGCAGAATTTTCTTAATTTTCGAACAGGGAAACAAGTTGCCATTAATCGTGACAGACTTCAGGTATGGGAGTCTGGCCAGACTCTTGGAGTCGAGGTCCATTAGCAGGTTCGAGTGCAGCGCCAAGGTCCTGATTCGGCCGTTGGAGCTGACTAGAGTGGTTGGGAAGTCCGAGACCCAGTTGTTGCTCACGTCCAAGCTCTGCAGCTGAAGGTTCTTCTCGAACGAGTGGGCTGGAATGTTCCCTATGACGTTCGAGTGCACGTCAAAGTACTTCAGGTAGAGACAGTTTCTCAGCAGGTCTTCTGGCAGCACGGCAATTTCACTGCCAAGTTAATTAGTTCCAGCTTGTGGCACCCCTTGAAGGCGTCCTCATCGACAATTTCTACCCCTTGAGCCTGAGCTGTGAAGTTTTTGAGCTTGGGGAAGCGGATGCAAATATCCGGGCTGACAACCGTGAAAGCTGTCGATGCAATCACTTCGACTGCTAGAGTATTACCATGCCCAACGATGTTATATTTGCGCTGATCTCGACGCAATTTGACGTTCTCGAGGTGGCAAATATTGGGTTGGAGGTAGGAGCAGTAGAACAGCGGAGGTGGAATGTTTGAGAAGGCAGCTGCATCAGCGAATATGAAGACGTTGAAAAGCCAGAATAAGACGCTCGGTGCCATTTTGGAACGCGGACTGGTGAATGGAGAACGTCTATGGCTTGCTTTTATAGTCATGAATGGAGATCTCGAAGCCAGACGCAAGCAGGAGATAAGATTTAATCTAGACAGACTATCTGCGGCGGCTTTTCGGGAGTCCCCCAATCCGCAAAATTCTTGAACAAACTCATAAATCTAACGTCTGGAGGGATTTGCTGGCTGCAGAGAAATTGCAAACATCTGGAAGGTGACAAAATTATTATTACAGAGGGACGTTTCAATTTTCAGGCCACATTGAATATTAAAGCGTTCTATATAACAAATAAAATAACCTCTAGGTGTGAGTCTCTATGGTGATAAGAAATGACGAAAATTATGGGAAATAATGAGCCTCTATGGTTAAACAAATATTTTTGGGATTTCAGCTGTTAGCCCCTCTAGAATCTAAACCTTCGATGGTGTTGAAAAAATTAATCATCAAAACCTCTAGAACACAAATCTCTATGTTGCCAGTTGCAAGTGAAGAATATTTCCAAAGGAAACAGAATTATTTTCGGGATACTGCCCCACTTTATGATAATGAAGGGATCTCAAAAGCACTCCGACCCGGATTTTGTTTTTGAAAAGTTTCCATGTTTTATTCAGCGAACATGGCTCATAGGCTTAATCAACACCAAGCCCAACATTTCCAGACTACGAACCGTTCGAGTGCACTTGAAGTTTGTGAATGAGAGAGCTCGCGCGGTGCAGAAATTTTAATGAAAAGACGCGAACGGGAGCTCCATCAATTCACTATCGAGCAATATTTCAGTGAATTGAGTATCTCTCTAATGGAGTATTGAACGCGAATAAATTACTCGTTCATCTTGAATTGAGTGCGGAGGAGGAAGTAAAACTCATTTGAGCGAGCACAAAATATGTGGCACGGCGCTCAACATGCCTTTACGATGATGAATATGCCGTTGATCATTGAATAAAATGTGCCATGTATGCTGATGTAACAAATTACAATGGCGGAGGAAGGCAGCCTGGCACATCTGAGCGCAGAAAGGAAGTGGCCTCAGGCCAATATTGCTACCTAGACAGAAATCTACTCAGATGATCCAGCTCGTATTGTCGGAGATGTGGTTTTTGTCACGTTAAGGGGGTCTTGAGGGGAGGGGGGGGAAATTTCCTAGTTCAAAAAAATTTTTTATTGGAGGTTTTTGAGGTGATTTTGGAGGTGGTTAAACAGAAAAAGTTGGTAGCAGCGAAAATTAATAGCTTAATCTCGAGGAAAACCCAGTTTCAGAATTTTCGGAGAAAATTTTTTGTCAACGATCTGGTCCTTGGAGAACAAAGAAACGTGTTTCCGGAGATTTAGGGGCGAAAAACCAACTTCCAGATAACGGTCCTAGAAGCCTTGGGTGTTCTCAAAGCAACATAGTCAGTCTATGTAGTAATATGGGCCTGAGAAAGGAGAAGAAAAAGCGGGCCTCCACGGAGATCGTATCTGATGCATATATAGTTTTATTATTAAAGCAAATGTCTCCCTTATGCAAATACTTATTTTGCATAAAAATGCTGTTGTCGAAGACATTCTGGTCTCCAATATTGGGAGCGCCTGACGCTTCCACCGGGTCGCACGAGATATATGATGCAATTTATTGTAGATTAGACGCATTTACAAAGTTCATGCCATGAATTCTTCTAAACCGAGTAGGAAGGAAGGCTGGCGTTGTCGTCGGAATGGTTCAGCTCCGCCATCGGGCGGCATCACAGGCAACACAGAACCGAAGCGCAAGTGGGGCGAAAAATATGGTAAAATTGATGACCCAATTCTGCTCACGCAGATGATAAGATAAAAATAAACGGGCTTATAAAAGCATAAATTATCACGAGACTCTCCTCATTTGCGCGCAAGCACACTCTAACATAACCAGTGTTGCTTTTTGTGACGTGAACCTCGATGCCACTGCGACACACGATTGGAAAAACCAATCTTTCGGCATCACTCGAGAGGGAAAGTGTGCTTCGCAATTCGGGAGATTTATTGAGGCAGGTTTGTGCTACAACGACCCTCCGCACCAATTTAATGCCCCAATATTTAGTGGGCGTTCGCGTATTTATTTGCTCTGGTCGTTTACGGGACATTTTTGCTGGGCTTGATTTCCAAGAAGCCGCCAAAAATAGCGGAGTATACTTCCAACTTGGGAATTTTATGTCTGTGAATTTCTTTTTATAACTCTCACGGCATGGTGACAAAGAAGAAGGTTTCCAGAAGGTTTCAAAATGTAGTTTGGAAGGATTTAAAAATTTTCAACACCCTCAGTAAAAGGGGTATGCCTCAAAAAATCAGTATAGATGAAGTCTGCCTAATTATTCGTCTTCCTCGACTTTGTCCCGTGGCGAATCGGAACCCCAGAATTCTCTGAAAATTTGTTGAACTCTTAAACTCAGTCTAGACCTATTTTTGAGTTTCAGGAATTTTCCTTCGATATTTATCACCTTTGATACTGATTTTTATGGATAAGAATCTTTTCGTACTCCAAACTAATTTTTCTCCAGACCTCAAAAGGGTTACGGCTGGACAGGTTAATGGTGTTGTAGAACGAAATTAGCAGCCAATTTTTCTACCACATTATTATCGACAAATGAAACCAGGCTCCCACGAGTCCCGTTCCAATCTCAATTAAAAATAGCTTCCTAGAATGTCACCACATTCGTGCGCCTGACAGACGGACGCTCGCCACGAGGGAATAAAAATGGCAACGAGTCTATCGATTTTCCCGATTCCACTTAATTTTTGATTCCACCCCTGCATATTCATGTGTTCCTCAGCCACCCCCACTTCCTCGAACCTCCATAGAGTGCGAGCGCACAAAAGGCGATATGGGCGAGTGTATGAGGTCAGGGAAAAGCCGCAAATTAGCATGGACAACTCATCCTTCCATCGTCTAGTCGTTACTTTTTTCCACTCAACACGAATTCCGTGTGCCGCAGACCCAAGAAGAGAGACCGTCGAGCTTCATGGAGCGCGCAAAATTGTATTTTCCATGGTCGACGGTGCAAAATATGCAAATAATGAGCGGTGGCGCAGAGACGACGGAGACTTTTAACAATTTATATTTAAAAATTCCAACTTCTCCGGCAATAAATTATAAGCTCGAGCCGACAACTCACTCCACGAGTCCAGTCACCTTAGCGAGCATATTTTTTTATTTTATTTTCGCTGTCGTGCAGGAGGGAAGTCGTGGGCTGTGTAATTGGGTGGGTCAAGCTGGGACGTGGCGCGCGCCATGGCGACATCTGAGGAACTCGGTGATGATATAATTGCCAAATTGGAGGTATTAATAGATTCCCAATCGAGTTTCCCCCCATCTTCGTCCACTGGCAGACGAGCACATCGCATGCAGCGAAGGATAAATTTTGCAAGGCTCAAACTGTAAGCCGAGGATTTGAATAAACAAGTTTGAGGTGCTCGTCAGTATCAATGGAAAAGTTTTGTTGAAGCGCCTGAGTAAATATTTTGTACAAATAGAGCTCTTTTGAATCAATTAATCTCGAACAAAGTTACTTCTTCGGGCCCGGGAGTCAAGCACTCGTGTTTCCTCTGACCTGATTTGGCCTGATCCGGAAGAACAAAGTTTGACGCTTGTGACGGGCCGGCGAGCAGGTGCTGGATTATGGGAAAGCCATTAATAACTTTTCTGCTCCAGGACTAAGAGGATAAATAAAGAATGGGAGACGCAACTTTTGCGGACCAGGGCACTGGGAAGAAAATTACAGTGAAGGGCTGATTTCGAATGCAAATGGGTTCATAAACTTTGCAGGACTATTTCAGTCGGTATGAAAATATATCGATCCCGATTGCGGAGAAAGTGAGGCATGAAATCGATGGCTACTTAGTTGGGCGAACTAATTTCGTGAGGGAAGGTGGACTGCTCCTATGCCTTCAAATTAGAGCGGAAGACATGAAAACATTTTCAGACTTCATTGCAAGTAAACTCTAAGAAGACTAGTTCAAGCTCATAAATAATTGAGAACTTGACGAGATATTTTAAAGGGGCCCACACCCATAGAAGTGTAAAAACTAGACTAGACTCCCATCGCCAGAAGAATTTTCTTTCTTAAAACTTCCCTCTGAAATTCCAAGCCATAGAAAAAATAGACTAGAAGAATTCACCTACCCAGCTCACAGCTTTAAAAGTTGTAAAGTAAATTTTCATGATCAATCACGCCTTTAAACTTTAAATAGCAGCTACTGACAGCAACCCGAGAGAGAGCACAAAAGTTCATAACTTGCGCCAGCAATCATCATTATGCTCTGGAATGTCGAGCTCCCCTTGGCCTGTTATCTGGGCTACGGATCTGCTCGGGCACGGAGATAAGGAGATAAGACTAATGGCGGCTTAGGAAGAGTCTCCCTTCAGAAGTCGACTTCTGTAAAATTAAATTTTGCTAATGAAAATTTAATCGGAGTGAAAGAAAAGTTGGAATCCCCACTCCCAGGGTTGTAGCGAGACAGGAGCAGTCCAAGTGAAGAGGAGCTGTTCATATTTTATGATCTCAATTATCCCTTGATACAATAAAATTAAGTTCTCACTTCATTAAAAATTTATATCTGGATACATTAACATCATTATTCGATAAATGTAAAATGTGGGACGACTCAACCCCTTTCTGACACCCCACAATCCACGGAGCGTGGCACCAAAGCCCCTGTCTCAAGAGTGCGTGATGTGGCATGCGAGAGCTCTCGACTCTCACTCGTATTAACAGTCTGTAATGATGAAAAATGACCCAACTTTTAATGGCATGCCAAGTCGGCAGCTTTTCCGGATCTCTCGATTCTCACATATTTTTAATGAACTCGAAGGCTCTTGCCACAACACGAAAAACGGATAAAATATGCAAAATTCTATTATTTTGTGCATATTTGCAGTGCCACAGCAGACGCGTTCCATCATCGTCGGCGGTGTCGGGGGTTGGAGGGGGGAGGATGGGAGATGAGAAAAGTAGGAGCACAATGAGCTTATGACTATGCGTATGTACCTTTTAATTTGCATTACTGGCGCACTTCTCGGCTCATTATTTTAATTTTGGCAGCCAATGACAGGCGGCTCGTTAATTGCTTTTTAACCTTTTTTTCTGCCTCACTTTAATCCTGTGTGCTCGCGGGAACGATTCAATAACCTTCACCAGATTTAATTTCGCAATTAAAATATTTGTTTGGAAGATCGTATCTCTCCCCGGACGTTTTCAATTTGCACTGCACACGAAACACCAGTCGTCCGCGCTCGCCGTCTCTGGGGTGTTCCTTCGCTTTTCACTTTTAGCTTTTCGGCAGCCCGAACACTCACTAGACTCCCGAGAGTGGGATGAAGTTGAAAAGTCTCTAGTCTTGGTAGGAATAAAAATGATTCTGTCTCTATATTGTGATAAGTTGTTGCAGGTGCTTGCTGATTTCAGCAGCAGCCGAAGAAACGTTGACAGTACAAAGAGAGAAATTCGTCTGATGGATATGGGCGAAAATTTTCTTTATTATTTTGCATGTTACATTGAGTATACACGGAACATGTGGGGGTATGATATCACGGGCGACTTCCAGGAGAGTTGTGCGCACACTCTCTCTTCTCTCCCTCTCTCCCGAGCAGCCCTTATCAGTTGTTTGTCTTTTTGAAGGCGCGATGCCCAAATATAAGAGAGCAGGAGTCTGATTTGACAAGCGACATCCTTATACTTAGACAACGGCGGGTGCGTTACGGGCCGCGTCGCGTAGCGTCGAGCCGCCGAGATGAGTATAATATGAGGAAAAACACATGGAACAAAGCTCAATCATGCTCAATTGTTCGCATTGACTACCACAATGTGACCAACATAATGTGCATGGTGCCGAGCGAGCGGAAGGAGGGGAAGGGTGGCTTGTGGGACAAAAGATCCTTGTAGTACAAGTACGCAAAGTAATAACGTTGTGTATTCAACAAACACTTTCGAGAGCGTTTCTTTTGATTTGTGCGATGCGGGCCAGAGACACAGAGCGGCGGCACAGCAGAAGGTCTGGTCGTTTCTTTTTATCTTTTTTCTGCAATTTAATGATTAATGATGTTATGAATTCGTTTTACAGCAACACAATGTACCACGAGATTGGTGCTCGCGGGAGAGCTTCCTGTTGAATGTCGTGCTGCCACGAGCCTTTTTGTTTGCCAAGTGACGGACGTTTTTGTGCCATGGCGTCTGCAACTAGTAGTGCACACACACACTCGGTTCGAAGAAAGGAAGTACGGTTGTACATTATTAAAATGCCATTATTGACTTACGCTCAGTCGACTTTCAATTGGCCAAATTAAATTTATTAGCTCCTAATGAAGACGTCGATGTGTTGTGGGGAAGGAAGGAAGTTGTAGGAAATCAATGAGTTGATATTGAAGATTAATGGCCGGGTGATGGAGACGTGTTAATTTGATTAGCCATTGACAAGGTGCTTAGCGATAGCGAAACAGTTTAATTAGTTCCATTAGAGAGGCTTTAGCTCAGCCTGTGTTAGAGGTGAAAAGCTAATAAACTCAGCTGTCATGTCTTTGAAGTGAGATTAATATTTTTCTCGTCATTATTATTCGTTAAGAAATTTATAAGAGACATGATTTTTATTTGACTCGTACTTCTCTTTGTTTAAGAAGTAAACGCAATTGCTCGTCTTTATTTATTCATTCATACGAGTCAATAACCCGAAAAGTAAGATTCAATTTTTTTCGGGAAATCCTGTCCTGACCTGCCTGAGGATAAAGGAAATTCTAGAGTTCAAGTTTTAGTCCCAAAGTGTCTTGGAGAAATCCTTCAAAATTTCCAAATCCCCGTGATTTAAAATGAAAAAGTTTTTCAGGTAAAAAACTTCTTTATTCCGGTCACTCAGCTGGGTAAATTCCCAACGCCAGTGTCTCGCTCTTGGGCACCTCCTTGCCCACCAGCGCCTCAGCAGTGGTGTACGGGAACCTGCTCCTCATCGACGTGGCTCCACAAGGCTGCTGTCCCATCAGGCTCTCGAGCTTCTCGTATGGCAGCAGGGCAAAGACAAATGGCTCGTTTCGGTTGATCTGAAAGCTGCCTATTTTTAATTCGAGTCCCAAAACGACGAGGGAAAAAGTACCTTGGGTTCAGCTGAACACTTGCATGGCTGGTCGACCTCGTGGGACTCCTCCAGGAGGTTCTCTGGCGTCTCCTCTCGCTTCCTGGTGATCTTCAGGTCCTCCCGAAGTCGTTCCTTCTCCTTGCGGTTCAGGGAAATGTACTGGGAGCTCTTGCCGTCGGCCCTCCTGTGCTTGTAGAATATCACGTAGTCGTCGGGGTTAATCCCGAAGATCTTGAACAGGGGATGCTCGAGGGTCACGGGCACCAAGTCCACGTCGGACTCCTCAGACACCTCGTTGCTGCTCTCCTCGACCTCCTGCACATCGAATTTGGGACTCAGAATGTGTTCTTTGACGGGATCTGGAGTCGGAACGGGATCGGGAGTCAGGACCTCTGTCTCATTTTTGACTTGAGAAGGAGCTTCTGGCTCTTCTTTGGAGACCACTGACACCACGAGGAAAGCTAGACAAAGAGCTGCGCCTCCGAACTTCATTTCAGACTGCTTGGGACCTCTGGGCTTCCAGAGTTTATAAAGCTTTGCTGGTTTGAAAACATTGCTTCTGAGACACAACTACAAACAGCCGGCTTGTTTACTAACACCCGCTGCAATGCTAAATATTTTGGCCGAGGCTCAAGTGCAAGAACTCTCTGAATGACATAAAGTTGTTTTTTCTAGCAAAATGATGGGGAGGCACCGAAAGTGGAGGATCTCAGAGGAGCAGCTGAGAGCCGCAGTCTACGCGTTTAGAATCGTAAGGAGACGACTGGACTACGTGGGGTCGTTCCACGCCACTGGCATCCTAACTCGAGTGGGCTGCTTGCTGGCTCGCAACATCATGAAGGGAAAGATAGGCGACGTTGAGGAAGTGTCGACTTTTTCAATAGTCTGCGGGTTGAAGAAGTTCATGAGCCTGAAGGAACCTCTGCTGCCAAAGCGGGCCGCGAATCTGCTGACTTCGGAGAACCTGGGAGTCTCTGAGTACCGCATAGCTCTCGACACGTTAGGGCTGATCAGAGAGGAGATCGGGGCGAATGAAGTCGAGCTGATTTTCCAGTAGGAGGGTGCCCTTGAAGTGAATAAGCCTGGCTACTGGAGCGCCTTTTCAGGTTTCTCTGGACGGTGAACGAGCTTTCCAACTACCCTCCGACTAGAGATGTCTACGCTTCCGAGCTGAAAGGGTCATTGGTGCCTTACTTGGTAGATCATGTGCTTCTTAAGAAACAAGTAAGAAATTTAGGACCTCATTTCGACGAGTAAATTCTATTTTTAGAAAAATAACGCCCCTTTTCCGGGAAACACCCATCCAGCCCTTCTCCAAATGGTCCTCAACTTGCACCTCCTGAAGAACGACGCAGCGTGGGCGGCAGAAGTCGAGAGAGCCCAGTGCTTGCGATCAGCCAACCCGACACCAGTAAGGGAATTTTTTTAAGACAAGAAAACTCGCAACTTTTTATTCCAGATTGAGACAACAAGCAAGAGAAGATGCCGGAACTATTTATTCACGGTGCCATCTACTTGTCACACTCAGCATCAGACTCAGTCCACTTGACGGTCCTCTGCCAGAACTCGTCCAGGGTGTGGTAGAGATGCTTCTGCACGCCACTCAGGGAGTGTGCCTCGTTCGGGTAGCTCTGGAAGAGATACAGAGAAAATTACAGTAGCTGAAACTTTTTTGGAACTCTTTTCTGGTTTTAAAAATGTCGATAGTTGATGCCTTTTCACAGTTTTCGTTAAGTTAGTAATTTTTTTTAGATCCGATTGTCCTGAAAAAAGCCAGTTCAAGCCAGTTTTTGAGACTAACCTGCTGCTCAAACAGAATGTCCTCCTTCTGCAGCTCCTTCGCCCACACCATCGCCTGCTGGTAGTGCACGTTGTCGTCAGCATTCCCGTGAATCAGCAGGTACTCGTGTCCCCGCATGTCATCGGCGTACCTCGTCAGGTCGGAGGCGTTGTAGCCCTTCATGTTGTCCTTGGGCTCTCCCATGTACCTCTCGGTGTAAATCGTGTCGTAGTAGATCCAAGAGGAAACGGGAGCCACAGACACGCCCCCTTGGAAGACGTGCTCCGAGTCGTGAGTCAGAACCATGCCAGTGGCGTAACCTCCGTAGCTCCAGCCCCAGATTCCGATGCGGTTTCCGTCAATGAAGTTGTTGTTGTCCCGAAGGTACTTGGTCACGGCGATCTGGTCCTCGATCTCGACGGTTCCCAGGGCGTTGTTGATCGTGAAGAGGAGGTCGGTGCCCTTGTTGCCGGACCCACGTCCATCGATGCTGCAGTAGACCACGTTTCGGGTCTGAGCGAGGTAGTCTCCGTAGCCGACGCCAAAGTTGTCCAGCACCCTGACCGAGTTGGGGCCTCCGTAGACCTGCACGATCAAGGGGAACTTTTTCTCCGCCTCCTCAGAGTAGCAAAGGGGCATGTGGCACTTGACGAGGGCGTTGAAGCCGCCCGTTACGGGAACGAGGAAGTACTTGAAGCTCGTCCGGTGGTAGCTCTTCAGAGTCTCTCGGAGCTTCTCGTTCGTCTCCCAGATCAGTTCGGGCTGCTCTTCACCGATCTTGAAGATGTACGAGTAGGCTGGTCCGGGGCCTGAGCAGGTCAGGGAGTAGTAGGAGAGGTCCTTGCTGAACCTCACGTTCGAGACGTAGGTGCATTCCTCGTCCTCTGGGCTCTTGACTTCGCACGACAGGCAGATCACCTCGTGTGCTTCCCCTCGAATGGCGTACAAGTGTCTGAAAAATGCAGGGGAACTGACTTTTTTTTCTTTGCGACCTTGAAATGACCTTGGAGACCTCTTCTCAGAAGGGTGAAAACCTACCTGAAAGCTGGGTTCTTGAAGCTAAACCTTGTATACCCAGTCCCAAGAACGTAAGCCTCGTCCCTCTCGAGGCTCCATCCGAGGAAAGCAAGGACTGTCATGCCCCTGGGAGTGAGGACGACCTGCTCCTTGTTGAGGTTCGCGACCTGAACCAAGCGCTTCCACCCGTCCTCGTTCTGCAGGAGGAAGCACCGCTCAGAGGGGGGATCACCAACGGGGTAGTCGTAGCACTGGATGGTCGAGGCGTCGATCCACCCGTTCGGCTCGTCCTTCTCCAGAAAATCCCTCTCCACTTGGGGGTTCTCGAGATTGTAGGTCTTCACTCTAGCCTGGTTCTGGCGCCTGTTCTGCCACATGATTGCCGTGAAGCGGTTGTTGACGAAGCCCACGGAGCTCAAGATGGGCTGGTCCAGCTCCGAGGGGGGCTCTATTTCCAAGATCTGACCCGTGGGGTCCTGCGTGTCCACAATTTTCACCTTCACCACGGGGTTCGGGGTCCCCACTTTGGGGTAGTTGAGGTCAAATTTCTCGGGGTACTGCCCTGAAATCTCTTCACTTTCACTGACTTTAACCTCGTTGTACATGAAGTAGGAGGCCACTTTGACCTCAGTGTCATCAAAGTAGCCGAAGACGAGCTTGGAGCCGTCGGGGTTGAACCAGAGGGCGTTGTCGGTGCCGAAAACCTCCTCCTCATACACCCAGTCCGTGATGCCGTTGTAGACCTTATTTGAGCCATCTTCAGTTACCGGGCGTTCCTCCCGATTCTCGATATCCACCAAAAACACGTTGTTTTCAAACACGTAGGCCAGAGCGTCGCCGGCAGGGGACCAGATGCAATTTTGGAGGTCCTGTTCGAGATTCAAGTTGTACTCTTCGTCATTGTCCAGGTCCAAAACTGTGTACTTGGCGATGATGGAGTGCCGGAATAGCTGCTTGGAGGCGTGTCTGATGAGGACCTTCGAGTTGTCAGAGTTCAGGGTCAAAGACGGTCTCTCCCATTTGGCCTAAAATAAAGTAACATGAAGGAAAGTCGCAAACTCATGGGGTCTCCAGCTCCGAACTCTCAGGTCATAGAGGGTTATTTTAGGAGTAATTTTTGCTAGATTTAATGTTATCTAACATTTGTCAGAATTAAAGCTCAATCCTTAAAAACCCCCCTGGTTCCACCCCTGACAATTTTCCTGGAAAACTAAAATGTTTTTACCACCTTCTAAGACAAACATGACAACATGTAAAAGACTACATCTCAGATGGAAGGACTCAAATATTTAGTAGGACCTTTTGTCCAAAGACTTTCGTTCCCTTTCTAGAAAGAGACTATGTTCCCAACTTACCAATTTTTCCTTCTCAAGAAGCACCGTGGAATCCCCGGTCTCGATGTTGAATAGGGCAAAGTCCCCATCGTCGTTGTAGAAGGAAAACTCCTTTCCACTAACCCAATTTCCGTTGAAGCCGAGCTGCCCAAACTTGCCCTGAAGAAAGTCTTCCAGCTCCACCCGGTGCTTCTTCTCCCCCTCTTCGATAGTCTGGAGTTTCGCCGAATCGTTCAACTGAATGCGCCGGTTATTGAATGGATGGGCCAGACAATTTGCAGTCAGAAGCAACGCCAGTCCCAATTGGAGTCTCATGATTTTGCTGCAAAGGCATTTAAATATGAGGAACTTGATGAGAATTTTTAATTCACGGGCTCAATGCACTTTTTGCAGTCCCACCACGCTGGTAAATAGGTGAACCCGAATGTGAGCTGCATTCGTAACTAGCGTCGTCAGCAATATTGCCATAGAGTATCAAAAGTCTCAATTATCCACTCGATTACCCAATTCGGATACATCTCATAGATCTCTCAAAAACATTATCTCGGTTGTTCGACATCGTTATGCAAATTAGCAGATGAAATGTAAGTTTGCGAGACGCATCAATTTGGCGCTTGCAAAGTTTTTGTGTGTCGAAGACAGCTATTTAATTGAAGACTGATTATCGTTATCTATCAATCATTGAGAAAACGCGAGTCAATATCTTATCTCTCTTTTGTTCACCCGTGGAGATTGGGAATTCAATTTCGGCTGAATTTCGATTACTGCCTATTTAAATTGACTCGAAAATCCCAGAAGGGGCTGCTCTTTCGAATCTCTGCGCTTTTTCACATTTCAAGAAGAGACAAGAATAAGTGATATTTACAGATTGGGTTAAACTCTTTACTGGATAAGGATCACGTATGTGGCACTCGGTACTCTGAAGCTACCTCTAATCACGTCGAAGGCAGGTTTCGAACTGAATCGGTTTATGAGTAGATAAGTGTTCGAGCCGTTCGTGTATTGAGATAATTTGAGCAATCAGCTAGAGATACCATCGATTGGGAGCTCCACAGTCCTTCTATTTTTTTCGCTCTCATATTTTTTCTTCAAAGAATTTTCTTTAAACGTTTAATTCATTTTTTCTCGGCAATGAATTTAATTCTTTTTATAAATTAATTCAAGAAAATTTTATCTGGTTCTTAAAGGAAAATTTTGGATCTCTTTGGAAAAAGATCCTTCTGAAGTTTGAAACCTAAATTTAAAAAACAACTTCAAGCTTCAGTTCAACTAAAAACTTTTAATTTATTTTCTGTGACTGGCTATTAGTTTTTTTTCAAAAATTTGAATTAAAAATTTTTCATCAATTTTTGAAATATGATATTTTTGAAACCTTTTGAAAAACTTCAGACTTCAATCTAACGGCTTTTGGCGCCTCATTTTGAATTGACAGCCCTGTCAGCGAATGGAAAAGTGCCCTGCTGTCAGCACTTTATTTTGGTGTCGTGTGTTGAAAACTGAATTTCCCGATATTTCCACTAGTTTAAGCAATAGCAAGTGCTGAAAATGCCTCCCACTCAGAAGCCCAACGAAGGCCTGCTGGCGAGGGTCAACTTTCCCCTCTACAGCGTCGAAATGCTGACCTCTCGGTGAGTCTCATGAAAAATTCACAAGCCCAATTTCACTCCAGCCTCTTGCAGACACATCCTGGTGGCCGGAGGAGGCGGATCCAGCAAGACGGGAGTAGCAAACGGCTTCGAGATCTACGAGATCTCCCACAACGGCGACAATTTTGTGGCAACGGAGGTTCTGCGACACGAGACTGGGCCAACAGTGGTCATGAATTGTGCAATTCGGCCCGACGAGAAGCGGACCCTGCTTGTGGCTGGCCAGGAGAGCCACTGCCAGATGTACTTGATCAATCCGAATGTCGTGTCGGACGAGGGGGAGACCATGAACGGCAAGGTGCCGGAAGACAGGAGCGAACTGAGGCAACGAAAGGCTCCTCCCCCGAAGCCCCCAAAGCCCTCGGGAGTCGAGAGTGTCGGCTCGAAGCGACTCTTGTTTGAGGTTCAGGCGGCAGACTCGATCCAGACAGACTTTGCGACGCCCGAGCCGCTCCAGAGAGTCGTGAGGATCGCCCCGAACGGCAACCTGATGGCCACGGGGGGTCTCGATGGCACCATCCGGGTCTGGAACTTTCCCAAGATGACAAAGCTGACGCAGATAAAGGCTCACACGAAGGAGATAGACGACCTGGACTTCAGTCCGGACTCCAAGCTGCTGGTGTCGGTCGCAAAGGACGGTCTTGGGGTGCTGTGGAACCTGCAGACCGGCAAGGAGGTCAACAAGCTAACGTGGAACCCGCCGTCGGGCATCAAGTATCTCTTCAAGAGGGCTCGCTTCGGGACCATCGAGGGCCGCCAGGACCGGGTGAGGCTCTTCACGCTCTCGAACCCCTTTGGGAAGGGGGGCAAGGCGCGGGGCTTCCTGCAGCAGTGGAACCTCGAGAGCGGGAAGCTCAACAACATCGTGGAGATAGAGGAGAGTCTGGCAGCGCTGGCTGTGCGGGAGGACGGGAGGTTCGTGGCGATAGGGTCCATGTTCTCCGGGTCCGTCTCTGTCTACATTGCATTCAGCCTCCAGCGGGTCCTGCACATTCCCCACGCTCACTCGATGTTCGTGACGGGGCTCATGTTTCTGCCCATCACCAACATCGACGGACCAGCGATTACGAGCAACGCAGAGGCGGCCGTGGTCTCGATCTCCGTCGACAACCGAGTCTGCATTCACGCCCTCAAGCACCGGCACACGCTCCCCGAGTGGATCGCCGTCATCATCATCATCGTGGTTCTCGTCCTCACCTTCATTCTGTGCTCTTACCTCGGCATTTAGGCGACGCTCTTATGAGGCTTTGGAAATATAGGGTTTAGCCAGCATTGTTGTTGTAATTATCAAAGAATAAATATTGCTGTCCTTGACTTTTAAGACGAACTTTTTTTGTGAAACTTACAGTTACACCTCTGTCGATGAAAAACCTGACTTCTTATCAAATTTTATATTTTATTAAAAGTAAATGAGGGGCCGAGAAGCAAAATCTTATTTAAACACGACGGTGTCGAGCATGGCTCCGAGACACTGGACGATGTTGTTGCTCATCACGGTGTCCACCTTCTCCTCCAGATGCCGCTTGGGGTCCTGCTTTCCCACGTTCTTGATCGCCAGCTGCTCTGGAGTCATCTTTTCCTCGTCCTCTAGCGCCTGGAAGACAAAATACAAAATAGAGGGTGAGTTTCGGAATCATTGACTTCCAGAAGAAGACTTCCTAGATAGCTTTTCTGTCATTTTTAGGGAGTTCACTAGGAAGAGAGCTATCTGGCTGATTTTTAAAAAATTCTATGGATTGGTTCGAGGGCTGACTCACCTTGTTGTAGTTCTTGGCCAGGTCGAGCATCTCCGAAACAGTGGTCTCGTTGATCTGGCAGTGCTCCTGGTAGTCCGATAGGGTCAGGCCGTCCATCCAGGACTTTTTGTGCAAGTTCAGGAGCATTTTCTGCTCCAGCTCGTTCTTCCTATAGTTAATGCTAATAGAGTAGTAGTGCCGGTTGAGACCGTGGATGAGAGCCTGCACCGACGGCTTCTGCAGATGACCCAGATTCGAAGTGGTCTGACGGGGCTCCTGACCCAGCACCAGCATGTTCGGGTTGATCAAGCGGAAGGCATCGATGACGACTTTTCCTTTCACGGACTGAATGGGGTCAACGACCACGGCCACAGCTCGCTCACTGAGGGCCTCGAAAGACTGCTGTGTATTGATGTCGACTCCAGACAGCCAGCACCCGAAGCCAGGGTGAGAGTGGTACCAGCCGACGACCATCTCGGGCCGTCCCGTCTGCTTCAGCATATCCAACATCTTGGCCTGGAAAACGGGGTCCACCGCCTCGACCGACACGCCCGTTCCCGTCTGGGGCATCGCGAACACATCGATGACTTGCACAGTGTAGTCATCCACGAACTCGCCTGTGAAGGACAGACTCTGCTAGAGACCCAAGGAGCCAGATTTCAGACGAGACTTACCCAACATCAGACCCATGACCTCCATGGGGACTCCAGCTCGGCCGTGCTTCAGCATTTTGAGGAGGGCCAGGGAGGAAATGTAGACCTGCTCGGCCGTGTCCACGACCGGTGCATCGCTCGGAGGAGGGGCCTGGCTCAATCCGGGCATCGCGCCTCCCAATCTCAAAAGTCGGTCCATCTCTTGCTTGTTTTTGTCTTGGAATTCGAAGGAATCGGAGTTTCAAATACGTCTGTAGTCACGAAAATCACGGAGATCGCTGCAACACCGAATGACTGGCAAAATACTTCTCTGACAGCTTGTCGGAACGCAAGCCGAGGAGTGCAGGGACGCAAGCCAAGTTTGACAACTGCAAAGTTTGCCGCAAAATATTCACACTTCCGCGAGTTTCCAGCATTTTACGAAGTTTTTGTTCTGAAAGTCGTCCAGATCACTGCGAGTTACTGAAATCCTCTCGAGCGAAGCAGAGAATCCAAGGTGAGGCCGTTGCCAAGGGATTGTTTTGGTTTCCGCTCCAGAACGCGACATGAACGTTTTGTTTGCTTGATTGTTTTTCCAGAAAGATGGTCGATAACCTCGAGAAGCTTGAGATCCGCGACATCACCCGCATCGAGCGCATCGGCGCCCACTCTCACATCCGCGGTTTGGGCCTCGATGACGTCTTGGAGGCCAGGAACGTGTCCCAGGGCATGGTGGGCCAGAAGGACGCCCGGCGTGCCGCCGGAATCGTCGTCCAAATGGTGCGTGAGGGCAAGATAGCCGGACGGTGCGTATTGCTGGCGGGAGAGCCGAGCACGGGCAAGACGGCCATTGCCGTGGGAATGGCCCAGGCCCTCGGAACCGAGACCCCCTTCACGAGCATGTCCGGGTCCGAAATCTTCTCCCTGGAGATGAGCAAGACGGAGGCTCTGGCGCAGGCCCTCCGGAAGAGTATCGGGGTGCGGATCAAGGAGGAGACGGAGATGATCGAGGGAGAGGTCGTGGAGATCCAGATCGACCGCCCTGTGACAGGGACGGGCCAGAAGGTGGGCAAGGTGACGCTGAAGACGACCGAGATGGAGACCAACTACGACCTGGGGAACAAAATCATCGAGTGCTTCATGAAGGAGAAGGTGCAGGCCGGGGACGTGATCACGATCGACAAGGCCTCGGGGAAGGTCAGCAAGCTGGGCCGGAGCTTCACGAGGGCCCGGGACTACGACGCCACGGGAGCCCAGACCCGGTTCGTGCAGTGTCCCGAGGGGGAGCTGCAGAAGCGGAAGGAGGTCGTGCACACGGTCACACTGCACGAGATCGACGTCATCAACAGTCGGACGCACGGCTTCCTGGCGCTCTTCTCGGGAGACACGGGCGAGATCAAGCAGGAGGTGCGAGATCAGATCAACAACAAGGTCATGGAGTGGCGAGAGGAGGGCAAGGCGGAGATCAACCCGGGTGTCCTGTTCATCGACGAGGCGCACATGCTCGACATTGAGTGCTTCTCGTACCTCAACCGGGCTCTCGAGAGCGACATGTCTCCAGTCGTAATCATGGCCACCAACAGAGGAATCACTCGCATTCGAGGTACTAACTACCGCAGTCCCCACGGCATCCCCATCGATCTTCTGGACCGCATGATCATCATCCGCACGGTTCCGTACACCGAGAAGGAGAAGAGAGACATCTTGAAGATCCGGGCCGAGGAGGAGGACTGCCAGATCCACGCTGACGCGCTTCCCATCCTCACCAGAATCGCCACCGACACGAGTCTCAGGTACGCCATCCAGCTCATAACGACGGCCAACCTGGTCTCGCGGCGCCGCAAGGGCACCGAGGTCATGCTGGAGGACGTGAAGAAGGTCTACGAGCTGTTCATCGACGAGAAGCGCTCCAGCAAGATCCTGAAGGAGTACCAGGACGAGTATCTGTTCAACGAGATCAACGAGTCCGTACCCAGAGACGCCATGGACACCAACTAATCACGCTTTCTGTGTCTTTTTCCCTCACTTGTATGTACAATTCATGAATAAATGAGTTTCTGACTATAAACTGTCTCTCGAGTTTACACTAAGGTACTCAAATTCCAGGAATACTCGATTTCAGAATTTTCAAACCGACTTTTTTTCTCAAAAATATTTCCTGAAGCCTTTAATTGACTTATTGAACCGCTAAAATCGCGTTAACGAAGTGTCTTGGGCGAAAAAATTGATTTTGGAGAAAAAAAATTTTTCACCTAAAATTCATAAAATGGCCAAACCTCCGATCGTTAACAAAATCTCAATTTCGGGATTTTTGGCCGAAAATTTTGTGTCACGAAAATGGTCCCTGAAACCTTCAAACAGCTAAATTTAGCCCCTGAATCACGTTTACGGAGAGATTTGGACGAAAAACTGGATTTTGGAGAAAAAAAAATTTTTCACCTAAAATTCATAAAATGGCCAAACCTCCGCTCGCTAACGAAAATCGAATTTCGGGATTTTTGGCCAAAAATTTTTTGTCGCGAAAATGGTCCCTGAAGCCTTCAATCGGCTAAATTTAGCCTCTAAAACACGTTTACGAAGCGATTTGGTCAAAAAAGTGGATTTTGGAGAAAAAAAATTTTTCACCTAAAATTCATAAAATCGGCAAACCTCCGCTCGCTAACGACAACTCGATTTCGGGATTTTTGGCCAAAATTTTTTTTCCTCGAAAGTGGTCCCTGAAGCTTTCAATCGACTAATTTAACACGTACAATCAAATTAACGAAGTGTTTTGGGCGAAAAAATTGATTGTGGAGAAAAAAAATTTTTGCCTGAAATTTATAATATGGCCAAACCTCCACTCGTTAAGGAAATCTCGATTTTAGAACTTTTGGTCAAACATTTTTCGGCACAGAACCGTTTTCAGATCACATCGATGAAACGAGGAAGATATCTCTTATTATTGGAAACCCCAAACCGAAAAAAATGTGTTTCAAATAGCTTTACTTACCTCATCTTAGACATCGTCTTTCATTTCTTGATATTTGGTACACTGGAATTTTATACATTAGAATTACCCATCTTAGTCATTTGATGTTTTCTAATTAATAATATACCAATCAATAAACTATACCGACGGACAAAACACCAAATATGAAGCATTCGTTGAGATCAGTAGGAAATGAGATGCCCCCATGCAAATCTCGCGCTCATAAATGATACCAGGCGAGTGTTTGCTCAGCCAACGCTGCATACACATGTACACAATAGGCATAGAGTACCATGTAAAACTAATTAAATCTAAAGATATCAAACATCCTAGAGAACGACAGGACAGACAGATATGAGCAGCCTGATACGAGCCCAAATAACGATTTGCTTTGACTAGAATTGCATTTTAGTCACAGAGGAACAGCTTTTCGCATACCTAATTCGGCGTTCTGGGCTAATTGCGTATCGTCGTGTGGCCCCCCATTTAAACAAATAGGGAAATTATTGACATAGAATCGACACCCTTGTGCTGAAGTGTCGACAAAAACAATAGGCACTCAGCATTAGGCAGCCTCTATATGAAAGCTTTATGATATCATACACACCTGATAATATTATTCCTATTTTATGTAAAACGTGATAATGTGGAAGGCTAGGCATAGTGGAAATAGTAATGGAGCTATTTAGATGTGCCGGGGTGTGGAACCGAAACGAAACTCTCAGATCCGATTTTGTAGGCTGTTTTGAATTTTTTGGGATTTTTGAAAATTTTAAATTTTTGAACTCAATGTTTTTTCAAAAAATTATTTTTTGATGCTCATTTTTTGAGTTTGGATCCGTTCAATTTAGGAAATTAAAAATGGAGAAATGAAAAACCCACAAAAGGACGCTTGAAAAAGTCATCGAAGCCGGCAGATCGTGTTTCCTTCATCGCTGAAACATGCCAACGTATGGAGATAAGAGAAGAAAGACGATAAACGCATGCAACACGAAACCGAATGAAGCGAAAAGGGAGGAGCGTCGAACCCTTCGCAGCATAAAGCATAATAATTATGTTTCGTGCCGCAGCTGGTGCCCAAAGTTCGTGTGTACGCTTGGCACCATGTTGGATTCGTGTGTACACGATGCGTAAAAGCACCGAAATTCGGTCACGCAGCACCCTGCAACCTTTGGTGCCCTGGTAGATTTGTCTTTTATTATGCTAAAAGTAAAATTAATGGCATACAAAATCTGACAAAGCGGCTCTCTCCTTAATGATTTATAACTTCCATGCACCAAGCACCGTAACCAGATCGAGCGTTGAGTGCATACACTGCACTCCTCCAATGCACTTATGTTCGCCTGAATCGACGCAACACAAAGTTGCCTCGTACGCCCACAACATATGCAACAGGTGGCTGCTCCGGCTCCCCCACGAAAGTTCAACTCCGGACAAGCTCTCAGCGCGGTGGCCACGTGCATTCGTTTGCGTGGTTCCCAGCAGCACGTCAGTACATACCGTGGAGAGTTCCATTTTCAGGCACACACATGGAAAGAAACAGAGTACATTCCTTCCATCAGCGTGAGAAAACTTCATTGTTGTAGAATTGAGCAATTTGTTAACGGTCGACCGGGGAAGCAGCATTGCGAGGAGCTGTGGTGGGAAAAAAGCATGGGAAAATTACGGTGACCACCGCACTCGGCCGCTTTGGCACCGTACTTTTCCCATTGTGTGAACCTCGTGCACGTGCACCGTATTTTCTCACACGTAGCTCTTTTTGTACCAAGTAGAGTTAACAGAACTTGCTAAAAGAAGGTTTGTTTCTCAACTCAAATGGGAAAATGTCTCTCCTCATACAAACTTGGGGGTTTCCTCAATCCATCTACTTACAGCTGTGGCCGAAAAATTGGAATTTTAAGTCAAAACCCGTGATATGGAATTCTTACTCGTAAAACTGGGAAAATCAGGACTTGTCTAAAATATTAGTATTTGGCCAAAAATTTTGAAAAATGGCTTTAACTGGGCTCTTCATTTCACCAAAGTAGGTGTTAGGGTATTTTGTGCCATTATGAATCAGCTCAAACGGATAAAACACGGAAGCTTCCATCCCATGAGTAGACCCCCCTAACTTCCCTCTTAGGCTAAATGCTGGTCTAAAACAGTGTAAAAATTTATCCATTTAACATTTTTACCAGCCCTACACACCATAACTCCGAGAGGCACGCTCTAAGTCCATCCCTTCTCCCATCACAGCTCTATCGGCTCCTCAGCTGCCCCGCTAAAGTATCTCCCCCATAAACAACTACTCATATCACGCATCTCCGTAACCTGCCGGTGGTGGCCGGCTAGCGCGACAACATACATCGGTGCAGGAATCAAATGCGAGTAACATTGGTCGATGGAGGAATAGGGCGCCAGAAATTGAGGGGGCGTGCTGGTGTGGCGGGTGCACGGTGCGCGTCTCCACACGCGTTCGCTATTGTAAATGGACGCGCGTCGTGAAAGTGGAATCTCATCATGGCGACACGGGAAAAAATAAACCACTTCATCACGACAGTGCCAGGGTTGGAGAGGCGGAGAGGAGGTCTCCGTACACACGTACAGCGCACCCGAGCTGCACGTACCGAGAGCCACACGTACACTTTGCCGACACATTCCGATGCTATGAAAAACGCAACTGTACCCGTACTTGTTTTTTCCCAAAGTTCGAAATTGTGACGAAAATTCCATGCTGCGAAACAGGGCAGCAGAGACCGGAAGAGCTCGTGTGCGCCGTCTCCCTCTCGCGGCAGCACTCTTCATGCTGCTTGCTTTGTCAACGTTTTCTGTACAAAATCGAGTTATTCTCAGTATCCCTTTTGGAGTTGGCTCTCGATAACAGAGTAGGAACGGACCCGGGGTTATTATTTAGAGCTTCTAAATATTGTGGAAAATTCTGATTAACAATTTTTTCCCTTGGCCTAAAATTGAGTTTTGCCGCAATTTTAGCACATTTTGTGATTCACCCGGAAAGGGATGAGCTGGTACGACTCACACAGCGCGCTCAGGGTGTGCTTCATTGTCTCGTGAATTTTGAGAAAATTGTACATGTTCGCGATGGGCACATGGGTGTGAGACTCGAAACGGCTCCGAACGGAATCAAGTACGACAATCGGCTCATGGGAATTTTCTCAGGGGTACCCAATATGCGAGTGCGGCTCGCTGCTCGTCGCCACTTTGCTCTAGCTAATTCTAAAAAGACGCTGAAATATGATGAATTTGAATGGTTACATATCGCAAGGACTTAACAGAAAACAGTATTCCACCAAGCGTTCAGCATCCAAAAGGTACGGCCTCGTGTTTTAGTACGACGGCGCTCGCTGCGGTACGTTGGCGCCCAAATTCACTGTAAAACTTATCGGAAATTTTTATTTTTCTCGAAAAATTTTTTTTTAAGTTTTTGGGTTCACTCAAAAAATTGGCTAAAACAACAATTTTTAGCGAAATTTTTTTTCGAAAGTTTCGGGAAACAGTGTGTAAATTTAAAAACTAGTATAATGGGGGAATGTTTTATACGACTTAGCTTGAATCGACCAAACAGAGTACACAACCAATTTAAATTTCTCGTATGTATTTCGATTACATTTAAATTACTCCAAACTAGAAATTTCACTTTTCTCAATAGGGAATCAGAAGCGAAAGGAGCTCCGTCTGATCGCTTGGTGACGCGCAAATGGCTCAAGATACCTTCAAGTGTACATTAATGTGAAACGTTCGCCGAGCTAGGAGCCCAGCTTATCAGCGTGACTCACTGAATTCGGTGGCATCTCTCGCACTGCCGTCTCAGCTGACTGGCGCTGATTGGGGCTCTTGCGGGCTCGTCTGTCGTCAGGTCTCTAGTCTCTTACGCAGGTTCCGAAGTCGCTTACTCCCTCGCTCGCCCGTTGGAAGTCGATGCAACCCAGAAGTCTCCCGAACGACTCGAGATTTCCTCGAAGACGGTGGAGTTTGGTGGCGACTAGCTCCCCACCGGGTGACCGAACTCGCGAGCTGGAAATGCCCGCCCACGATTTCGCGCTCAGAAATTAACCCATCCTCACACGCTTATTACAATCGCGATCCCCTCGACTCTCATGCCGACTTGGTAGCCAGTCAGAAATTTAGCAAAATGACAAGAGTGATGGACATTGTTAGCTCACCTCAAAGTCTCTCGTGTGTGTGTAGCGTGGAGCAATGAGGGGCCAATTACGATTTCAAAACAAAAAGTGGCAGCCAGCCGGCGAGCAGCTGACGAAAAAGCAATAGCTGAGCACGACTCACCCGGTCGTGTCGTGTACGGGAGAATAGTCTACTCAAAACATTAAACTCCTCGTGACTTATGGGAGCCTGATCGAATAGAGGGAAGCTAAAACTCTTTAAAAATAAATACGTCGTCGCACACTTCCGCAATGGCGCAGCCAATGGCGATAACGAATGGATTTCGCGATAGCATTCGTTCCCGCACATCACTCGCTCGATGGTGAATAGAGTGTGAGCACTTTGAGGGCTGCCGAGGCGAGAGTTGTCCGTATAATCACAGCGACAGTGTACATTAGTAGACCGAACTACACCTATCAGCGCGCAGAGGGAACAAATAATGCTTTGGAGTGTGAATAAAAGCGAAACAAGAAATGTACATCAGATACTAGGCGCGCAGGATGGCCCAGGAGGTGAACCTGGTTTTACTTTCAGTACAGCAATCTCGTGCAGAGCCGAGGTTAGCGTACGGCGAAGACAAAGGCGGTGCCGAGTGTACGGCTGACTCTCTTGGGAGTTTTCTCGATTGGCGGGCGACTTTTTGGTCAACTTACTGATCTGCATCTTCCCTGATTTTTACGTACTAAGAAAGAAGGAGTTGGAGAGTGGCCTTTTGGTGGCCAATTGGTGGAAACTTTTAGAAAATTTACTGGCTAAAACATGAGTTTTTCTTCAAACAGAGATCGGCTACAAATACCTGGCTAATTTTTAAACGATCCACAGTTAGTCCATATGTGATTGTACTGAGGGAATTTTTTCTGGTATCTAAACTATGGTTTTTTTTCATTTAAGATTTGTTTTTGAATTTTTGTGCCCGATTTTGGTTTTTAAAAATTGGAAAACTTCGTTCGTAGGCTTTGATGTAAGTCCCAGAAATTCGAATCAAACATCATAATGAGAATCTCAACTAGCGTAAGAGGGGGGGGGGGACCGGAAACAGAGCAAAATCTCGACAGACAACCTAATCAGATTATCATATTGTGAGACCGCAATTTTCCCTCAAAGACAAAGCCCATTATGACTTGCACTTTGCACAAGCTCATGATGTGGATGTGGGTGATATGAAGATGGAATGTAATAAGTAATAACGGTAATATAATAAATGGCTGTACAAGTTCCCAAGAAAGGCGGCAAAAGGAGGCGATAGAGAGAGAGAAAAAAGAAAACCAAATTAGCTCGGCATATTTTCCACACTTCTTTGCCGTTTGCTCCCTCACATTTTTCGCAAATCCCATGTAGATGTAACTTTATATCAAATAATGAGATTTATCTTTCACGAGGAGTCCACGCTTTAATAAGGCCGAGAGAGTGCGATGACAAAAAGGTCTGCTCTCGGGATGGGCCGGAGGAAAAAAAATGGAAAATGGCAAAGTGGCGTGTTAAAAGCATGTGTGGGCCTCAGCTGTGCGATGCGGAAAAAATCAATTTTTTAACAAATAGGCACCAGCTGAAGCCAGTCAGATTGAGTTAAATACGTAACGCTACTAATTTATTTTGCAGTAATGGCGACACAATTCAATTAAACGGGAAAACGCAGATTGGCAAGGAGGTAAAGGGAATCGGGGTGAATGAAAACAACCTTTTGTAACTTTAGACTAATTTATCCGGCTACTTCCTCGTTCACAATTCGCTCGACTTTGAACTTTGTCTCACTTACAGTCTACACTTACGACTACTACCTATTGGATAAACTTCCACCATAGAGATTAAAAGACTAGAGAGGGAATGGAGAGAATTTCTGTGAAGACCTTTAACCTATTTTCTGCCACATTCTTCAATTTTCCAAATTCTAGATTTGAGTCAAGATAAGTCTTTTTTTATCGAACTAACAGTTTTGGGACTCAAAATTAAATTCCCAGGCCTAAAATAAATTTATGTGGCTCACTAGCATTTTCTGGACTTGGACAACCTTAATTATTTTTTTTTAATTCATGAGACATCGAAAATGTCTTTGGGAAAATATCCAAAAGAAAAATTTTGACCAGGAACTGAAAGAATTTTTTCAGGCCTTTGAAAATCAAAAGGAAAAATGAGAAAATTCCCATCAAGCTCTGAGACTTGAAGTACCCTCTCTAGTCCACAACTCCCTACAACTTCAACACTCATATTGTATCAGCAATGTGGGGCAGGGTTTTGCACTTTCTCATCAAGCTAGGTTAGAGATACAGAAGGCTAGGTTGGGTAAAAGCGACACAGACAGAGATTCAAAAGTTCATGTAAAAGCTACTTTGATTGACTGCAATGAAATCGACTTTCGTTCGCTTCGGACCTTGGAGCCCTAAAGATAAGAGTGGTTCAGTAATATGATCATTCCTTGGTTTTCAATTGCTCTTAAAATCTACCCTCTAGACGACTACAACAATGATAAAACTTAACGGGCTTGCGGCTCAAGCTGAAACTTACGGCTACAGTATTTTATGGACTCTCCTCTTACTAATTTATGCCTCTTTTTGCTTTGCAATATTTCCAACAATCGCATTAAAAGCAACTTGTTACAACTATAAATTATCACTATTTACGTCTCCCCATGCGCTCCTTACAACAACGAATGCTCCTCCTTCACCTTGTGCTGCTCCGCGACCACGACGGCTTGCTGGCTCGCGGGGGGTCCCAAGTCCGCGATGGAAGTGGCCGCTGCCGCCGTGAGAAAGTCCACCCCGTTCTGGTCCAACTCGATACCACCAGCCGCCTCCTCGCCCTGTCGCATCACAATAATCACATCTGTTAAGGCGGTGATGTAGTTTTTGGCCAAAGTCAAAGTCTCAATTTTTGAAAGACGTCGTTCCTTCTTGACGTGCGGGATCACCTCGCGCAGTGACTGTCAAAGAGAGAGAGAGAGAAAAGGTGGAGTCCTGCTTTTGATGCGTCACATGTCCCCAACTTGCGTGTGCCAGCAGTGGGAGCAGGGACGGCAGTGGGAGCAGGGCTTTAGCTCTTTTCTTCAGCTAATTTATTTTTAATTTAAACTTGATTACATTTCTGATTTATTGAGCCCAAGATTATTAAAATCCGTTGAGATTTAAAATATTCAGAAATGTTTCTAAAAATGGCTCATTCAGAAATCCGGACTAAGCTTAAATAGAAGTTAGAAAGGGGCCCAAAGGAGACTTAGGAATGCTCAGGAAGTTCAAGAATGACCCAGTTTCCCCCAGCTCAAACCCTACTTCCGCCTCTGGGCGTGAGGATGAAAAATGAGCGGGAAATCGGGATAAAGACATGCATTAAGACAAATGGAAACAAAGATGCAGGACACATATCACGTGCAATTGTGTGGAGGAAGAGCTGAAAGTGACAAGCTATCTCTCTGTTCGCAATTTTTCTTTTGTTCCTTTCTCCCACTGCAGACGCAGACGACTCTGCAAGGTGGAATCTATTTTTAGGAAAAGGCATCCGTGTGTTACCTGAAATGCGTCATTTAGGCTGTGCATTCGCATTCTTTCTCTCTCATTGGACTCGAGTCGTCTCAAGTTGCGCTCTTTGGCATTCAAGACTCCCTTTTTCCTCCGTCCATTTGTACTTCCAGTGCTCCGGCCCCTCGCCTGTCGGCTACCACTGCTGCTTATATTTCCACTCTGGCTCGTGTCGTCACTCTGGGTGCTGGAGTCCGTCATGTCAGCATCGAGATTTGGTGGAATCTGGAAGATCAAATATTTTAGGCTAAACTTGCTAATGGAGAATCCATCTCCATACTAATAAAATTGAAATAGGAATTTTGTGGGCAGAAAATTCTTTACAGGTTAAAAGCTACGTCTTAGAGGCCAGGAATAATAAAATTCGTTCCGAGATATTTGATGGAAGTTTTCATGCGAAAGGTTTTCCTATCGGAAGTAAGTTCCAATTAAATTCAATCGAAATATGCAGCTCTTCCGGGGATTGATCTCATTCATGCGGAAAGAAATACGATTTGTACTACGAAGTTCCAGGGATATTAGGAGTTTACTGGTATCCAGTTTCCTAGGATATCTTTACTGAACTCGTAAATGCAGTTCCGAGAAAGAAGTCAGATAATTAAGAGCATTACCAGAGCTGTCCTCTTCACATTTCGCTTCGGCCTCGCGGTGAGCTGCTGCGTCTGGGGACTAGAAACTGATTCCAGGAACCCATTGATGTCCGCCGAGAAATCCACTTCCTTGTAATTTCTCTCGTCCGACCTCATTTCCTGTTTGTGCAGCTCCTCCTCTCCCACCAACAGCGTGACAGCGCGTTGCTAAGCTGCGCTTAAGCGGTATTGTTGTTTTCAATTATGGGTTCACTCGATGCCTGTTGCTGGCGGTGGTAAAAACACATCCGATCGAAAGGTTCTGACACTGATTTGATTTGTAACCCGGTGCTCTTTCTCGCTCTCCCTTCCTCTCTCCACCAGCAATGTCGCTGGCGTGTCGAAGTAAATGAATAAATTTGAATTTTTCCACTTGTTTTGAAGAGCTCCTTACATCGGCTTTGCTACTTGCAACAGTGTAGGTAGACTTCTGCAGAGAGAGGAAGTAATGTTTTAAACATCAACTAGCAAAAGGAGGAAATGGCGCAAAAACATGTCAGAGCCAGTAGAGAAAGATTTTTGCTTGCTTTCCAGTGCAAAATAGAAATAATGTAAACATATAGATTGGATTAAATTGTGGATCAAAATAAATGATCCTATTTTTACAGCCTTGTGTCTACGTGCGTATTGTCGCAGAGCTGATTTGTTAGGGCTGAGCTCGGTGCTGACGGGCGTAAGCGAAACACGTGCGAAATCGCTGTGTCTCCGTGGGCGTCTTCGGCAAATCTTGGAGCAAAAAAGGGAGCCACTGGGGAAACAATTTTCATCTCGGCCTTGGGGTTTTCGCCAACAACGTTTTTCAAGCTTTTAAGAGTTTTTCAACCCACTCTTTTGGCCGACCGAGAAACTAAGGGGTTTCGTTAGACTACTAGGCCTTAAGCTGTTGATTTTTCAGGAGTATTTATTGAGAAAAAAATAAATCAAATCAAATCAACTGGTAATACTCAATTCCTGAATTCTGACCCCCATTAAAACTTCGGGGGTCCCCCACTCGGCCCCTTTAAGCAATAGGAGCATACAAGTGTTCTTTGATTTGCTAGATTTGATATGAACAACATATCTCAAATTCATTTCATTCGAATTAAGTATAAGGAACTTTCATACAGCGGCTTTACCCCCCTCACTCCCCCCTAGGAGTCTAAGATATCTTATCTACCACCTTACAGACCATGTCCTACACGATGCAGAAAACCGCAGCTCTCTATCTCTTCTGATTCTCTAGTTATAAAGTTTTGGACGGACAGACAGAAAGACGGACAGCAGATGTAATAGTGCTAGTGTGCTCACAAGCTTTTATGAAGACATTCCTTAACTTTGAGTTCTAAGAAACCTTCAGAGTTTCTCCTTCCTCTAGAGAGCTTCCAGAAAAGCCATTGGTCAGCCAACTCCCTCTCGTCGTCTGCCTGAAAACAGGTCTTGAAAGGAAAATCCCCAAGGCAACAGCGACAATCGATGGAGCCGCTTTTTGCCGCTTCCCAAACACGCCGACTCTCATGAGCATTAGAACGTAATCTGAAGTATGTTAACCGCAAGAATGTGAAAAACGATCGTCATTCACCTCCTATTGTGGTTATGAATTTTACGCATCACCACATTATTATCGTATCACTTTACCCCAATCATGTGGAGCCGGGACGTCGCCAATGTGCCGAGTTGAAAAATTTTCCCCGACCGTAGAATTTCCAAACTCGAGGGGCACCACAGCTTCCAAGGGAAATGCATAATGGGCTGTAACACATGAGACCTTGTCACATCCAGTGAGCCGTAAAATGTATCCATCATCAACCACTCAACTTTACGCCATCGTCGAAGCAATAACGAGACCAATCGGTGCAGCCCCTTGCTCCCTCATTTGTTCTGCTCGACATCCCCCGGTCATCAGGATCGGTGACGGATACCACCTGATGGAAGTATCGAATGTCGGAAACGCATGATGTAAACTGTTATTTAAGGCTTTTTTGATGTCGCCGTCATTAAATTAATCGAGGGAATTACGTTCAATTACACGGGACACCCAGACAGGCTGCGGTTGCCCTGGAAGCCTCCCATGAGTTGGCGGTAAGCCGATGCCATACTTCATTGACCTTGATTTTGAGTGCAATTTGCGGCTCGGCACCTCACTCTGACACCTGATGCATGTTCAGCCTGTGTTTTCAGTCTCCGGTGCCACTTAATTACAAGTTTGTTGACAGACTGTCCTCGTTTATCCTGGATTTCTCGAATTAGAAACCTGAGCGGCACTTCTAGCACAGACATGAACCATATGAAGATCGCCTTTTTCTTTTTCCTGATCTATGGTCTTAACTAGGATGTGGTTTTTTGCTAAAAAAACCCCTAAATTTAATTGGCTTAATTTCTCCCCCCTTTTCTCATTTTAAGGGGGTTTTCTAAAATCCCTCTCAAATCAATTAATTTTTATTTGAAATTTAAATTTTTAGTTTAATATAATTTAAAATAACAACGACATGTCAAACATTAGATAAAAATAAAAACTTTCAAAAGAGATACAAAAAAGGGCCTAGCAAGTCCAGAGAGGTGCTAGTTAGAGAGCTAACTTTTGTGAACAATTTTGAAATTCTTGTTTGCCCTCCCACAACATTTCTTAGTAACTTCCTGGGTTGAGTTCTGCTTCAAATTGGTTCTAAGAATTTTCAAAGACGTCTACAAGAACGTGAAAGAAGTCCTCCTTCACAAAGTAGCCAGAATCAATGACAACGACGAGTAAACAGAATAATTTCCCGCATTGACGACTTCCTCCGCCGCGATAAATTACCTGAATCATGCCAGCCAGCCCGACAATGGTGTTTCCAAGTGTCAAGCAGCCTCAGGCGAATCTCGCGCCTCCATCCAGCTGAGTTACCTCTGCTCTCATCAACCCGACAAGCTGCTGTTTGCACGCAGATAGCAAGAGAGAGAGTGGGTGGAAGCGAGCTCGAGTTGTGGGAGGATTTCATGCACACAAAGACGGCTTGAGAACATAACCCATGAATGAAAATGAGCGCGCTTAATGTGCTTTTAACACTTTATTACACACATATTGAGCGTTCCCGTACGAGTCAAGCAGGGGGGGCTGCTCGATGGAGAAATAAAGTCGCACTTACTGTTATTGTTTGTCGCGCCTCGTGCCCGATCGACGGCACTCGGCACGCAAATAATATACAGGCGAGGGATGTAATAATTTTGATTCAATGTTTTTGGCACTTAACATAGCACACCGCGCGCTGGAAGAAGTAATTGTGTTCTTGTGGCTTTTCATGTTTCCTGGGCCCGATACGCGGCAGCGACGACCTACATCGTGGGCATTGTCGTTGTGCGGATTTGCGAATGGCAAAAATTGAAAATGAAAATTGTTAATAGAATTTGCTTCGATTTTCCCCGCGAACCTTGAGTCGGTTAGGGCGGTTGGTGGTTTTGTGTAATTACGGAACACGGATTGCGATGCTGCGGGGAAGCTTTGTCGCGACGGTGGAAATCGATTACCGAGCTAATGCGCCATCAGGAGTCGGGGTGAAAACCACAATTTTTAAATAAATTTTACAAAACTTGTTTGTTCTCAGGTTCATTTAATTTAGGCGCCCATGTTGCAATCAGTTCCAAATTAGGTGAGTCAAATTGTGGTCTTTAAAAATACAGACCTCTAGGAACTATAACCCGCAGTAACCATGAGAACCTGTAAAGTAGAGGTCTTAATAACCACCCTAGCTGTTTCTTTCGTCTTCTTCCAGAGCTGTCTTGCACAGAACTGTGGCGTACCGAACGAATACTTCCCAGAAGACTGCAACGTTTGCGCCTGTGACAACCGGACGGCAAAATACTGCACTCGAAACGACTGCAGCGATGAGGACTTCGACGACTACGTAGATGACTACTCCATGGGACCTTGCCAACCTAACGTGCAAGTCGAGACCCGATTTTTCTACTGCGAGTGTGACGGTGAAGGACAGCTCCAATGTTTTTGGCAACAAAATGGCGTACAAAAATGAGTAATTTGTGATTTGTGATGTTCTGGCGAAATAAAATGAATGTTTTCTGTTCAATTATTTTAGTTCTGTAAGCTTTTTTCGGAAAAATCTTCTTCTAATCTTTTTGGAAAGACCATATAAAATTTTCTGAAGAATTAAAATTTACAAAGACATGCCACAAATGCACGGACTTCAATATATTTTAACTTCAGCTCAATCAGATGAACTGAAAGGAATTTTTAAACCAAAGGGAAAACCGCTTCTACTGATAATCTGTCTTACGGATGGACGGACCGATAGATGAACAATAAAACCTCATGTTTAAATTTGGAAAAACGCTTTGGAACATTTCTGGCTTTCGAGATACTAATATGGCAACTGAAGGAGCCTTTTCGCACATTAGGACCAGGAAAATCCCAAGGAGAGGCAACAATACTTTATGGGTCCAAAAAAATCCTCTTAGACCCTTATTATGAGCCTGGGTCTCAAAAACCGGTTAAAAAAATTAACTATGCTTGTTTGTCCTCAAGTTCATTTAAAAGTACAAATTAAAAATTTATGTGTGATTTTTGAAAAATAAACACTCATGTTGGAATCAGTTCCACCTAACGTGAGCCCAATTTTGACTTTTAAATAGGCCTCTTAGCACTTTTAACCTCAGTAACCATGAGAGCCTGCAAAGTGGAGGTTTTAATAACAGCCCTAGCGATTTCTTTCGTCCTCTTCCAGGGCTATCTTGCGTTGGACTGTGACGTCCCAAACGAGTACACCACGGAGGACTGCAACATATGCGCCTGTGACAATCGGACGGCAAAATTCTGCACTCAAAACGATTGCAGCGATGAGAACTTCGATGACTACCCGGACGAATTCCCCATGGGACCTTGCCAACCTTACGAGGATATCGAGACCCGATTTTTCTACTGCGAGTGTGACGGTGAAGGACAGCTTCACTGTTTTTGGGAACGAAGTGAATGAGCTCCAATCTACGTTTTAACTGTACTTAGTGTTCGTATGGAGAAAAAACATCTTTCAACCAAATAAAATTTTCTGAAAACCAACTTTTGGGCATTTTTATCTGTTTTATTTATAAATTAAGGTTTTGTAGTATTTTGGACTACCACCTATTTGTTTTTTGACCTCAAGGAGCCGTTTCATCTTGCATTTCATCTAACTTCAGAGCACTTCCGGCTCGATAGAAGCTCATTTTCCTTGTGCCGTAGTTTGAGATTCTTTGACTATTTTAAGTTGAAGGTAAACTGTTTTAGCATTTTCCATAAAGGGCCCATGAAAAATCCCCTACACCCATGATCACAAACCATAGACTTCTAGGGAGCCTCAGTCTCAAAACCGGTTCAAGAAAAAAATAATTAAGTGCTTGTTTGTCCTCAAGTCATTTTAAAAAACAAATTAAAAATTTTGGCCTGATTTTGAAAAACAAGAACTCATGTCAAAATCAGTTCCAAATTATCTGAGCCCAATTTTTTACTTTAAATAGACTCCCAGACACTTTCATCCCCAGTAACTATGAGAGCCTGCAACGTAGAGGTCTTATTCATCGCCCTAGCGATTTCTTTCGCCCTCTTTCAGGGCTATCTTGCGCAAGACTGTGACGTCCCAAACGAGTATTTTGGAGAAGACTGCAACCTCTGTGCCTGTAACAACGAGGGAAGAAAATTCTGTACTCAAAATGACTGCACCAGTGAGGTTTTTGTCGACTACCTAGACTCATTCCCCTTAGGAGCCTGCACACCTAACTTTGAGATCGAGGTCATATTTTTCTACTGCGAGTGCGATGAAGAAGGAAGGCTTGACTGTATTTTGAAACCGCCCGCTGGCAGAAAAGAAGGTGCCAAACTATGATTAAATAGTGGCCGTATGGAGAAATAAAATAAGTTACTCCGGGAAAGCGGATACAGAAGAAACCTTGCGAGAGCTCTCAACTTTCAAATCCCAAAAATACCAACCCGTCTCGAATGGCGGGTTTCTCATCTTTCACCTCCCCCACCTCATTACCTCGTCTGGCTTCAAAGGCTCCTCTTATTTATGCAAGCTACGGAGAGCTTCGATTTCCCCCCGAAGACTAATTTGAGCGCAATTCAATATAAAATGTATCGTTTCGTTATTTTTTCTCACTCAACTGCGGGCTCTTGCAAACTCCCTGGAAACAGATAAATTGTAGGTTTTAAGTTTCATTTCAGATTGAATTTTCCGCTCTCTCTTTCTCTCTCTTCCCGTTTTCATTTTCCCGCCATTCACTTCCAGCCTCCGTTGTTGCAAACTCCGTGATTTACTATGATTTGCAATGATTCACGTAATTGCCACTTGTTGATTTATTCAACAGGTTGAATGGTAGCGTTCATGAAAAGCGCTATCGCTTGCTCTCCTCCAGCCTTGGTGCTCGTGTTCTAATTATTGCGACGCGCAACATTTTATTGCGTGGCTATCAAAGGTCAATTAAAGTGGAGCGTCACACGGCTTTGAGTTTTATTGCTTAGGAAAATAGCTTTTGGCTGGCGGGGTGTCCGTCGGTCGGAAATACGAGTTCCTAGACTTTATATTTTCGTGTTTTTGGATGAACTCAGTTAATCATGTCCGTCTGTCGGGACATGAATTTCAGAGACCAAGACCTCAAACTCATACAATTTTCGAGACTTTTTCACGATGACAAAATGGCGTTTGAGGAAGTTGTCCATTTGGTGGGGCTTTTGTTGGGTAGGATAACACCTCAGACTTATAATGGTTCCTAGATATTTTCATGATGAAAAGGAGAGTATTTCGGGGGGATGAATTTTTTTTTTGTCAAAATTTGAATCAGAGATCCTACAACTCAGACTTGTAAAAGGTCCTAGACGAGATTTTTTAAAGGTGGAAAAAATTTCAGGGCTTAGGAGTTTAATTTTTTTTAAATGTTGAAAAGCGGTAAAGCCATCTAAGAGAAAAGTTTTTGGGCTCTCAAAAATCATTCTCAGAAAAAGAGCTTTTCCGGCCATTTATCACGCGTCGAGTCGTCGGCAGCTCAGCTCAAAATAGCATCCATGTATGGCATCAGTGTTGACATGGAAAACGAATAATAACAATAAAATTTATAACAACTCGGAGGATAATAATAATCAAACTGGCACCATTTAATGATCCAGTAGGCGCAGTAATTATCACACCATAATCTCACAACTTGCTGGAAATGCGGAGATGATTGCTGTTATGTAATTGACGTGGCGGCAGCGTGGATGGAGCGGCATACTTTACATCGTTGACATGTGACTTGGTGTATTTTTTGCGGATTTCGCTGTCGTCCAATTGTCGCGCTGCGTAATTCAACTAGGCTTCTCGCGTGTAAATTGGATTTCAAGTCCGGGATACGGTGCCGACGGACCAGAAAATAATACCCACTCCCATATTAGCTCTCTCTCTTTCCCGTTGTGGCTGCTGCACTGTATCAATCACTTGGCTGCCCCCAGGGAAATATATTGTTTCATACGCTTGAGCAAAACCGCTTGAAATCTATTTAGTCGGACTTCATCATAAAAGCCGGTGGCTCACCAGCAAGGACTTTCTCACTCTCGGCCTGTTGTTGCGACCTTTGATCGCTGATTTATCCCTGGGGAGTCTAGTTGTGGCGAATTTTCGGTCAGCACGAATTCAATTTCATGCTCGGAGGGTAAAAAGTTTTTCTTTTCTGACGCTTGGCGCGCAAAAAGTTTCTCGGATCGGCGATTAAATCAACATTTAGGCAGATTTGTCTCGATTTGGGGCGTGCTGGCTCCTTCCCTCCGATGCCAGCCGCACAGTTGAGTAAACAAGACGGTAATCCTTTGTACGGCTGACAATGGAAATGTATCGGTGTAACCGGATATGACTTTGCATTTCCAACAGCGCTTAGCCCGTCTCCCAATGGGCTCGTCCACAAGAGAACTTGGTCCTCAGAGCGACTGAAAACTCGTCAGAATAATTCTGGATGAGCCCAGAGTAGGTTCGCTAATGAAGCAGAGCTATTGCAACCCACATGGCCGAATGTGACAAGACGCTCATCGGGCGCCTTACGGGAACCCAGGCTGGCTAATTCCCCGGTGCCAGTTACGACGAGCTGCTGCATTGTGACCCTAAATTAAAATCGATGATCTTTAATTAAATCAAATAGAGACGGCCCCACACATACACGTCTTGCCAGTCCCACAGCTTGAGTGCGGGGGGAGCAAATAACACACACACACACCAGCCCGTCGTCTCCTCTGGTGCTGAGAAGAAATTGTATCATCGCATCGTGACTGACGTCGAACACTCATCGCAATATCCTCCGCACAGAGAGGAGCCCCATGCTGGATGTGTGAGCGAGGAGGACGAGATGAAGGGTGTTGTTAAATAAAATGTACATAATAATGGATACAAAAGTCAACTAAAAGGCGCCAAACAGACGATTTGTGTCACAGTACATGAATGCGTAAAAGTGTGAGTTGAGCACAGAGATAAGCGATGAGGATGTTGATGGAGATAGACATACGCCCGCCCGCGTTCAGCTGATGCTGCGACGAGATGATACTAAATTAAGTATCCCCTTTCTATGATTCGGCCTACGTCAAAGCCGTGACAAGTCTTTTGTGAGTGAGGCTAAGTACGACTTTGCTCGTGTCAAAAGCTACAATTTACGCGAGGTCATTCATGGGGAAGGATATTTTTAGTGGAGGGGTTCTCGGAATCTGCGCGTAACACCTTCAGGAGAGCGTCCTTCGACGAGCTTTCCGCGTATTTCTTTGTGGCTATTTGAAGAGATAATGGACTTTGCAAACTTCTGCTACGGCAGTAGACTGATAGAAGGGGTTAGTAGAGTCTGGGCACGGAGAAGGCGTTGAGAAAGCAGGCGCCATCGCGCAAATAAGATTTTAAAGAGATGAAAAATTGTTTTAAAAATTCTCGAGATGGATTCTCGTACACACTGGGTCTTTACTTCTTCTGATGGCCGTTTAAGTAAAAGTAACTCACGATCGATCACTGATGGACCTTAAATTTGACGGTCCTGAATTTTTCTATTTTTGTAGGCTCCTTAACACGGATTTCTTTGATAAGAGAATTGAGTTGAAACTACAGAGTCGTAAAGGGTTGACAGAAAACATTTTATTTTCAAAAATTCTTTTTAGAAAATTTTTAAAAATGAGAATCCATTTTCTACACTTTTTCCTTGATCTGTTTCCACAAAAGTCATATCGAACACTCTAGGTACTTTTCTAAGCCCCTCTCTTATCATGGAGATGGATTCAGGAAAAAACAGACCAAAAATCAATCTACACAAAAGGAGGCGAAAAATGAAACGTCACAGACTCAATTTGGATGAGCGCAGAGAAGAGATTAATTATTCTATTGACACGGATCCTAATTCAGCTCGCAGCATCCCTCCCCCTCCGCCCCGACTTTTATATGAGTTTTACAGACTGCCGAAGCGGACAAAAAGGCAAATAAATAAGTGAGCGAGAGGGGAATCGTATCGCTAGATTAATGTGACGACAAAAGAAGAGCATCCCAGCACTTTTTTATCACTCCATTTTCCATTTCATTGCTCAGTGGGTTCAAGTTCAGTCCCGAGCAAGCATGAAAAATGCTCAAATCATTCGCAAAATTGATTATTATATTGCACCATGCGAGTGCAAAACCTCAGATTTGCGGCATCAGATGATATCTTAAATAGCCTGAACGTTTTTACGGCTCGCAGGAAGGCATCTCGGATCGCACATTTCCACGCTCTCTGCAATGTCGAGAGTTGGCATTTCATTGCTCTTCTGCGCGTTCAAGAGCTGTTCAACAAGTGTAAAGTGCCTACATGTGGCTAGAGTGCCTATTTCTCCCCCCATTCCCGAGTGCTAGAAGCCACACTCGCTTTCGGCTGAGTCAAGTGGCCACTTGTGGGTGTGTTTGTGAGAGTTGGAGGGCATAATGGGGCTTGCTATGATCGGATTAGTGTGGCGCGCGTAATTAACGTCCATGGAAAGTTGCACTTGTGATGATCCCTAATAAAGCGGATTACAACAAACTAGTTGTTACATCTTTGTCTTTCGAGCAGGGATTTTTCGTCCTGCTATCCAACCTCAGTCTCCCCATAGAGCATTCGAGACTAGAGAGGGAACCGAATTGAGTTATTTCTTTATGTTAGATTTCTTCAGAATAATTTTTGTTGAAAGAAGCGGCCCTTTCTTCAACCATGGAGGCTATAGTCTCAGTTCAATTTGCCTCAAATTTAATCACTCCTAATTTATTCTCAAGAGTTGTACCAGAATATTTTTAAACAGACAGACAGACAGGAAAAAGAGGAAAATCGGCACTCCTTTAGTCCACTACTCTCTATGGTATCCAGTCCAACTCAATGACATCAACAATTTAAATGGGATTAATTGAGATCGACGTGCCCATCGTGAGCTCCCTTACAAGGACCAGCTCACGTTAACTGACTGGCTGCAAGGTTAATGGATTTCATGGAAATAATGTCAGTTGCTCATTCATTTATGCGCTCGATGGAAAAAAAGGAGCGAACTTGTCTCTTATTCTTACATTATGCATGAAACATCGCGCAGGGTGAATCAACTGGTGACGGGATCAACAGGTCAGGATTGCTTGAATTAATTATAACTTGTAGCTCTCCCTCTCTGTGTTCGGCCCAAAATGATGAAACACACACAGGGAGATTCTCAAAATCCCATTTAATTGAGCTTGCAAGACAAACTAATCAATACGGACAAAAAGCAGGAAAACTATTCCCTCAGCTCACTCTGAGTTTGTTGAATCATCGTGAGCCTTTAGATCAAGGTGCAAGTGCATATGAGGGGATAAATTATTCAGCAGAAATGAAATTTTCAGATTACTAGGTACACTGTAGCCAACCATGAAAGCGGTGAGATTGCATTAACCCATTTCTTGTCAGTAATGGAATTTTCTCGAGAAAACAGGAAGCTGTTTTGCAATTTTGTCTGCTCTTTTGCGACATTGTTAGGGTCTTTTGTTGCAGAAGAGGACAGTTTCTCTTTTGAAGCTTTCCTAAATTTTCTTTGGGATTAAATTTTTTTTTTAAATTTTGGATAAAATCTTTTTCCCGATATGACTCCCCTTTTTGCTCCTTTTATCGTCCAAACCTTTGGAAGAAAAATTTTTAAGCTTGATGAGAAATGGGTCAGATAGCCAACCATCATTTTATATATCACAGCAGGTGAGCCGGAGGCGCTCACGGAAGCAATCACTCCTTGCGCAAACTACAATTATGGAGGTTCTTATAATTACCCAATAGAAGACCGATGTGGTAGAAAGGAGCGGAGGAGAGTGACGAAATTAGATAAGTGCGTCAATAAACACACAAATTTACTCGCGACGAGATGAAATGTGATAACGTCATGTGTTTTTATTGGCTGCCGACGTGCGAGCCCCGCAAATTGCCGATTTACCCAATTTCACAGTTTACACAAACAACGAGGGCTCCCCCGGAGCCAAGGTGGAGGAGACGAGTTTCGGAGTAATTGGGGTGGAGATGAGCACGAAAGGAAATTCCTCTCCGAAGAAAAGTTGGAGACGAGCGGAGAAGGAGTACGGCAGAGGTGTAGGTAGGGTTTCAACTGGGGTCCTAACAAAGGAACCAGCTTGGCTGAAAAAGGATTTGAAAGGGTTTTAAAAGCCATTAGTCCTTAAAACTACTTCCCCTGATACCTTAGTTTGTCTCCACATTTTTTAGAGCTCTCAGAACTCCAATCTAGTCATTCCGAACCGGAAAAAGTTACAAAAAGGGAGGTCACGCTACCCTACAATTTTATATTTTTAGACAAAATTTTGGTATGACTTTTTGAAATATTCATTTGCAGCTTCTACTCTAGAAAATATGCCTTCGAATACACTCTGAAAGCACAAAAAATTAGACCCGTCTCTGTTCGATTTGGTACACGCTGCATGATTTGAAATGAATATTATTCCACTCTGATTCGCCTTGTTTATTTACGTACTTTATTTTCTTTTATCTCGACTTTAATTATTGCTCCGTTTGCTATAACTCGAGACGCTCCGTGTGGGCGGCTGTGGTTCGAAAATTTTTGGGGAAATTGCAATTTCCCCCCCGCCCCTCCGAAGCGTCTTGGGAAATTGCAGCGAAATTAAAGAAAATATGTCAACACTGGAATCAGAGTGGATGCACAACGGCGCTCGACATAATCGCTATTATTCCCACAAATAACATAATTGTTGAAAGCCTCTTCTATTTTCCCTCGGTCCATAAAATATACAGCACGGACACTTGTATGTGTACTCTAAAGATTAAAAAAGCTTACAAGTGCAGGATGTCGTAGCGCCAACTACATAATAAGGCCGTGGGCGAGCGACATTGTGTCCGCGGGCGCAGGACACAGTCTCGCTCGCTGACGCGAGTGGGATGAGCATTCACTGGAATGATGATGGTCAATTAAGAGGCTCTCTGACGAGCTCGCCATGTATTTGTTCGGCACATAGAGATGCTGCCGTAGTCAAGTTTCATTATGATGCTTTTTATTCAGCCGTTCACGTCTTCGTAATGGATGTCGCAAGAAATTACGGTATTTTTCGCCTTTTAAAGAAGGAACCTTGGAGCTTTAGGTAGGATGTTGGAGGCCCATTAGGTGTCTCGCTTGTCTGTTTTACACGCATCTTCTTTTGTCACCTGTAGAGACTTTATGAATTTGCTTCTGACCCATGATGGAGATGGATTCTCGTACTTATAACATACCCAAAGGACCCTTTTTAATGCAAGGCCTATTTTGTTCGATCTGAAATTGCGTCAAACGAATCTGAGAGCCAAAAACATATTTATTTTTAAGCCTCTGGAAGAGATCGACAGCCCTTTAGCTTCTAAGCCCTTCCTTCCACTTTTTTGAGCAACTTTCTGGAACGTCTGCCAGGAAAGGCATTACAGGTCATCTTGATATTTTGGCTGCACTGACACTCCCAGAATTCATTGGCTATATAACTATTAGGAAGACAAGGGCCCATAGTGAAATCCTTCCAGTAAAATTTGTTAGCTGGATCAGAGCAATCCTTGTTAGTGCATAAGCTCCTTCTCTGATAGTCACAAGCACAAACGTTGCAGGATTCTCCATCCCGGATGTATTGGTTCGCTACATTACACAGGAACGGGCGCTGGCCATTGGAGAGGTCTACGAGTGCGAGCAGGGCACTTAGAAGGGTTGCTACTAGGCAGGCGTTCATTATGAAACTGAGCTAGCTGGCACTTTTTCAAGCTTGATTGTTCGAATTTTCCACCTCATTTTGAGTTTAACCTTGAAAACCTGAAGAATTTACTTGAGTGAAAATTTGATCAGAAAACCAATTTTAAGCTCAGTTTTTTTTAATGACCGTAAACTAATTTCAAGGTTGAACCTCGAGTAAAGTAATTTCCATTTTTGCCTCCCTAGGTTCATTTTAACCATGAAACTGGTCAAAGTAGTAATCTTCCTGAGCACTCTTCTGGGTCTTTTTCTCCTCTCCCAGAGCCAAGATGACGGAGAGGTGGTCGTGATAGGAGACTGCACGGAGAAAAATACGATCATCCGAGAGGACTGCAATGTCTGTGCTTGTGACTACAAAATGGATGACTTCTGCACCCAAAAGGACTGCGAAATGGTTGAGTACAAGGACTACGGAAGCATTTTCAATGACGGGGTTTTCTGCGTGGAAGGAGACACCCCTCATCCCCCCTTCATCACTGATTACTTCTACTGCGAATGCGAGTTCAACGGAGGTGAAGCTGAAATGCATTGCGATTTCAGAAGGAGGAGAAGTCTCATATCTCTACCATAGACTGTGAATTAAATTTTGACAACAGATGAATAAAGTTGTGGTTGCTTTTGAAGAAGATCTCAGATAATTAAAATTAAATTAAGGAATATTTCTTGAAATAATTTTTTGTCTTCTTAAGGGTTCTCTGGAGTAAAAAATGTCATGTCATTCTTAACTCCAATCACTTTTATTCAATTTTAAAAAGTTTTAGACCCTTCAGTCATCAAAAAACAATTTTTCTAAATTTTTTAAAACCCTTTCCATTGACTCATACAGAGCTTTTACGGTTTTTTCAAACCCTTTTTTCTATTACGAAGATCATCACACGTGAGGGTTGCATCCTCGTTGCAAATGCAGTCCCAAAATGGGGTAGTAAAGTCCTCCGGAGGAACGCAGGGCCCAAGACGGAACTGGTCCGGATAGTCATCGTAAGATTCGTCACTGCAATCGTACTCGGTGCAGTACTTTAGCTTCTGGGAGTCGCAGGCACAAACGTTGCACTCTTCCTCGATGTAAACGTTGGCTTCGGGACACATGAAGTTAAGCTGCGCGCTCGAGGGGGAGACTAAAAGGAAAAGCACTCCCGCTACCAAAGCTTTCATAATTGCCATTTTTTAGATGTTAGTCTGTGCTGGTTGAGCAAAAACTGAGTTTATGAAATGTTTGAGGAGAAGAAACTAACAGTCTCAAATGGACATTAAACGAATCTAATTGCGATAATGTCTCGAGTAATTGCTTGAGAGCATAGAAAAAGGGCTTTTATGTTTTCAAAATAACAAGAAACTCATTTTCCAAGAAAATTGGGCTGATTAGAAAAACTCGTTCCAAACTACGGGACCCAAAAATTTCCCTGAGTTTTAGCTTCAGTTTCACCATGAAAGCCATCGAAATAGGAGTCTTCCTCGGCCTTCTCTGCGGCCTCTCCAACGGCCAAGTCGATATTTATGCAAATTGTGAGCAAAAAAATGTGCTCATTCGAGATGAATGCAATGTTTGTGCCTGCGACTACAACCTCGAGAGCTACTGCACCCAAAAGGACTGCTCGATGGACGAATACAGAGACTACGGAGACATGTACGAAATAGGACCTCTCTGCGTTCCAGGAGCTCCTCCTATGATGACTGAGTACTTCTTCTGTGAATGCGAGTGGGACGGAGACCAGGGGGACCTGTTCTGTGACAAGAGACGCAAGAGGAAATTTTTGAAATCAAAATTGTAAGCTGCTTTTGTGGGAAATAAAGATACGACTTGTTGGTTGAAGTTGTTCTCATTGAGCAGAAGTCAAAGTCCGATGTTTTACAGGAACGAAACTAAAAGTCTTTTATCTTTTTTAGTCAGCGTTATTGTCGTAGGCAGAGTCATTGTCAGGGCACAGACGTGGCAAAACTCTTCAAAATACGTATTAGTGAAGCCATCGAAGCACCTGGGGTCTGCTGGATCGATGAGCCAATTAGGGAGAGCAAAAGGGGCAGGAAATTTTCTGTAGCGAAAGCTCTCATGTCTCAGACTTGGGGAGAAGCTAGCCTAGATAGTGGGTGGGGCAAAGGGCCACTGAGGTTCTTGAGAAAAGCCTAAATTCAAGAAATTCTTGAAACTAATTCAGGCACCTCCTCATTTGAAGAATACGAAGCCTGAAAAATTCGAGAAACTTCGAAGCCTCTCAAAAAATTTAAAGCCAGGCTGTCTGAACAATTCACCTGCATTCAGTGAGCTGTTTTGAATCATAATGTCCTATAAATACACTGTTGCTACTTTGAATCTGGAGGCGGAGGAGCCCGGCTACGACACCGAAATCACCTTATCGATAACATTTGTGTAAACAGATTTGTCCCCCGTAATCCCATTTTGTCTCCGACAATTCTTGTCGCAACAAAGCAAACATGACACTTTGGGTGAGTTGAGTCGGAGCTCAAGTTGTTTGGAAGGAATCGTAATTGAGCGAAGAGCCTCTCCTCCATCACCGAACCGCACTGTAATCCTTATTGATTCTACCTCGTCGTGATTTTTATGCCGATTTCCGATGTCGAAGCAGGGACGGGAGTGGGAGTCGAGAGGGAGATAAACCCAGAACAACATCATCTCGGTGTCCACTTCATTCACCTCAACATCCACCTCCAATTTGCTCAGGAGTCGACAGTGTTGTTTGCTCTCACGTGTTTCCGTCAAGCAACCGGGCTTTATTTGAAGGCGAGCGACGTAATTTTGATTGATCCGTCGATGTCACGCTTCGTGCAATTGAAACCCAATTTTGAGCTCATTGTTCGCGCTTCGGATAATTATATCCAAGATAATCGTGATAGCAATTAATATGGAGCGCATGAGCTCCGGCTAAATGAATAAGCTCGCGCTAAATTGGCTGCGTATTGTCAATTTCTGCGAAAGGCTTTCTGATCCACAATCGAGCCAATTTTGACCCACTTACTTATATGATATTTTGTAACAGAGGAAGCCACTGATTTTAGGCAACTAATTTCTATGCCAAGGTTACGGCTCGAATAAGTCTGAGCTTCGCTATTTTGAATTTAAAAATTGACTTAAAATTTTTTTCTCTTTATCGATTTAGATTTTTGTTAGAGCCTTCTGAACTCCTGCTTTTGATTTTTTAGACCCAATTTTCTGCTAACGAGCTTATTTTTTTAATCCCCCAGTCAATTTTTTTAAAAATCTTCCAGACTAGAATTTTATGGGAAAAATTGAAGAACAGCTGAGATGCTGATTTCAAATCACTTGAAGTTTTTATTGACAAGATTAAAGCTTCATTTACTAGTTTTTGGTTATTTTAATTTGGAAAATGCGTCTTCAAGATAACGACCCTATTTTTTACCTGAGAAAAAAATCGGTGAAACACTAGGAATCCTGGGTTTCACTGACAAGTTTTACTACTGAATGAACATTTTTGGCCTTAAAGAAATCTAGAGAGAAAATTTTGTCTTTAAAGAAACTGGAACGAGGAAACTCGCCCACTTCCTTACCAAGGTCCATACCGTTTTCCATATCTCGATAGTGCATTCTAAGAGAACTGTGTGGTTATTTTATTGCCAATAGAAAAAGCCCCCAGAAAACCCAAATATTTACGCTGAGCAGCCAATCTCCCCCACGTTTCCCGTATCTTATCTACGGCTCTGACGCACGCTGAGAAGCAACAGATAGCAATTTTCCGTTCCTAAATCAATCATTGAACTCACCTGTAACTCCGGATGCACCCGACCGCCTTCGTCGTCTCTCGGAAGCCCAGCTATCTCACTCTCGTATTGTTCTAAAAAAATTTTGTCCAGCAATGGTATCGCAATGTTTACTTGCAGTTCACATTTTTCTTTCGTCCGTGCCTACTGCACTTGGCAATGCCATCATCCTCTCTACACACACCACCGTCGCTCCACTTTCACTCCTAGTGGCGCTCCACGGACATGACTGGCATTTATCTGGATCTGATTTTTATTGCTCTTTCAATCTGTTTTGCGTTTTTGCCCTCTTCTGAGTTCTGTCCCTCAACTTTGTTTTGCCGTTTTGCGCGAGAGAACAATAAATTCGTCGCCCGGTCGATTCCGAAGGGAGTCTGAGCGCGCAGATGAAAGAAAATGGGGATGGATTAATTCTAGATTAATTTTGATTTAAGGTATGTGTGCACATGGTCTGAAGAAATGAAAGAAGCTCAGAAGTCAGAGGTGATTTAAGCGCTTCGGATTGCCGTGATTCAACGTGCCACGTCTCCAAGCAAACTGAACATGAAAATTTCTTATCACGGGAAGCAACACGTAGTTGGTGGAAGCAACAGATGTGAGTGCCGCTGAGTGGCTCTGGATACACAGAGAGGACGAGGAAAATGTTCTCTTTCTCTCCCACTCGAAGCCAAAACCAGAATTCGGCATGAGGGAGCGATAACGTTTACGACTCCGGACGTGGAAAGCTGGCGCTGGTGGGAATGCGGAATGTCACTTCTGAGATAGTTTAACGGTAATTTTTCCTATGGCGTTTGATTAGTGGAAAAATTACGAAGGCTGCGGTTTCCTTGTTATTCAGGCCGTGCACCGCCTGAGTGATGTTAATGTAATTTAAATTGACAACCTTTGGATAGAATTAACGTGGTAAGTCGCCGAGATGAAATGGGAATCTCAAGGATTTTCATAACTTCCACGATAGGGTTGAATCTCGAGAGTCGGGACTTTTCGGATCCCGGGAATTTTCAACCAGAATAAGGTTTGAAATTTTCTATTCAATTTTTTAGGCTGATTTTAGTTTAAAATAATCCCAAAAATTTTTTCACTCATTTTTTTGAATCTTCAACCATTCAAAATATACGTAATTAAGGTTACAGATGAAACCGAAAATGGCTGTGAATTGCTAGAATTCACGCTAAAGAGAAAAATTGAATAATCTTCAAAATTTTTAGAGTCTCAAATAGAAAAAATAGGATTAAATAAAGGCCTTAAGCAAAGAGGATGAAATCAGATAATCAATCTTTGAAAAAAATCTGACTTTCTTCAATTTTTATTGAAGAGAACTTATTTACAGCAAAAGTTCGTTTGGAAAAAAATGATAAAGAAAAATACGAATTATGCTAAAATAGGAAAATATTTTCGGAGTCACCTCTAGTAAAATTTGATTTCCCGGGAGTTCCCGTTCGACTTGAAAACGGTAATTAGAAAAAGTCGCGCGTCGTTAAACCCTATTCCACCACGACTTTTCTCGGTCTCTCGGGAATTTTTTTATGAAAAAACACCCCACGCCATTTTGAGGGTTGGGAAACTCTGGAGGTGGAAAGTGAGCAATTTTCTCACCCATCGCAATTTCAGCATTTTTATTCCACGCCAGCCGCAACAAGCAATTTTCCATAATCTCCTACCAGACCTGTTATTATTATTTCTAACGCGAACAGAAGTCCGATAATGGAGTTGCTGCCGCTTTCCTGCTGCGTCCATGCGCCACAGAGAGCGCTTTTTAATGCAAAGTATGGCTTGTTTTTATTATGATGTAATCTCCTCAACACGATTATTATTGGCATAAATAAGGAGCAAACTTTTGATGGAACGGTGGAACTCCTTCCCGGACGTCTTGTGATTTCAAGAGTCACTGACGCACCGAGGGTCTCTTAAATTCACTTTATTCGATATGGAATTTGTCTGTTTGTCTGTCAAGGTACAGATGATAAATAATTTAGCTACTTCACGATATACGAAAATTATTGTTCTACGATATTCTGGAATGCTCTGCTATATTCAACTCTTATCCGTAAGGCGACTTATATCCTACTTTTGGAAAGTAGACAGAGGGGAGGTAAAACCTTATAGGTGATTCTTAAATTCAACCCGCTCAAATGAGGTTAAAACAAGGTGCATCTTAGTGCTTTGTAATTGAACGAATTTCGCTACGAGGTTGTCAACTCTCGGTCTCGGCCATGAGTCCGTCCCCAGTCTCGCTCAGGACCCGGTTCTTCAGCTGCTCGATCTCGTTGAGGAGCTCCTTGGTCTCGTAATCCAGGCTTCCCAGCGACTCTGCCTCCGACTTGATGAGCTCCCGGTCCCACTCGAGCGAGTCGGGGGTCGAGCGACGCGAGTTCTCGGGCCCCGGACTCTGCCCAGCGCTGAGGAAGGCCTTGAGGTTGTGGTCGACGCGCGTTATCAAGTTTCTGCGGTTCTTCGTGGACTTGTTGGAAGCCACGGAGTAGTTAGACGCTGTTTCTGCGTCGTCTTTTGGAAGAGGCAACCTGGAAACATTTTCAAAAAGATGATTTAATATTTTTAAAAATTTCTCTGGAAACGAAATTTAGTTTTTAAATTTTTTTTTTCTAAATAAAATTGCAAATTTTACAAAAATGAGCTCTCAGAAGGCTGAAAGTGGTCTCATAACAAGGAAAGTCATATTTTAGGAAAAACTGTGCCTTAAAGTAGAAGTTAGAGAGCCCCAAAAAATTATTTGTCCCAGTATCTAGGAAAAAGGGGCCCAAGACAAGTTTTAAGGGGGTCAGAAAAATTATTATTGTCTATATTTGGAAGTACAGAGTCTAATTGAGGGAGTTAGAAGGCGATTTAAAATTATGTGTCTTTAAAGTGCGAAGAAAAGGCCTTAGATAAAGATGAGGGGGCCAGAAAAGTTGGCCTTCCCTCAATTCGGTAGAAAAGAGGCCGGAGGAGAAATAAAAAATTATGTATCCCCTGATTTGGAGGGAAAAGGTCAGATAAATTTGAAGAGGGGGCAAAAAAGAGAAAATTCTTTTTTACTGGGTCAAAGACAAAATCGATCTTTAAAAATGTTCCCTAGCCCTTACCATTCCGCCTCCTGGTTATACTCGTGCTCCCACTCCAGGTCCAGAGAGTTGCTGCAGTTCGAGGTGCACTCGGAATTGAGACCTTGGCGGTAGGCAAAGTCTCCGTCACGAGCCAGCATCATCAGGGAACGGGCGTCCAGACACTGCATGTTGATGTTGGAGCTGGAAGTGAAAAGTGAGTGGGTGGAGCAGAGAGAACTGGAAGTCGAACCTGGAGGGCTTCTCCGAAGGTCGACTCAGCCGAGCGTAGAGGAGGTCCTTTTTGTTCCAGAAGCGAGTGAGGAACCTCGAGTGGCTCTGGAAGGGCAAAAGGTCAGCAGGAGTCTCTGAAGAGGGACTTTTACCTTGGGTTTGTACTTCAGAAGTCGGAAGATGATACCCTCAGTGTGCCGCGTCGGGTCGTCCTCGAACAGACTCTCCTCGTCTTGCCTGAAATCGACTGAAATATAGCGAGTCCTAGTGAGCTGGAGAACGCACCTTGGGCCTTTCCTGGGGAAGCAGCGACCGAAACAACTGCCCATAGTAATAATCAAGCGCTGGCATCCCTCGGACTCAAATCACAAAGAACCAATGGAGATAATGGCAACTTGCGACAACGGAACCCTATCATAGCACCCATACTCCTAGTAATAATGTGCAAACATCCAAATTGCGATCGACAAAAGTGTGTTTGCCGATAAATCTATATCGACTCAATTGACACGAGCAGTATATACTTATATTGAAAAATCTTCACGGAGTTATGATATGAGCAGCGTAAAATGAAGCAATTTAGGCTTTGCTGAGCATGGTTTCGGATGTGTTGAGAGTATCTACACCTTGGGCTGGTCACTGACTACATCTTTTCGTTGATTGTGTTGGCTTTTGCAGAGGATTCGACTGCAAGTTGGGTGATTTGGCTGCTGTGATTGAACTTTTCGTGTGTATGGAAATTGGTCGAGTGTTTGTGACACGAGTCAGCTGGAGGCCCGAGGCAGGGCCCGTTTGCGCATGTCTGGGAAACGGGAGAGCTTTTCCGGTGTTTGAATGTTCTGGTTTTTCCCTCGGGTTGTCTCGAGCTTTGGGAAAGTTTTTGGCAGCCCTCGGAAAAACTTTTTTGGGGCTCTAAAAATTTTTAAAGGTTTTTTTCTCGACCTAAATAGCCGCAAATGGGTTAAATATCTCCCCTTGAATTTCATAAAAAATTTAAATCATCAAGAAGGTTAACCGATTAAAGAAAAGTAATGTTTTGCTTTAACAAACTTGGTAACAAACTTTAGTGGGCAAAAATAGGATCTTAGGAGTCTCCGTGACCCTTTATCCCACCTCCAAATCTATTTGCCTGTCTCTCAAGAAAAAAACTCATCCAAAATGGTAACAAAAATCAAAGACGTAGCTAGAATTTCAAAAAGGGGAGCTATTTATGATTTTAGGATCTTCTTTCAAAAACCCTTTACTACAGAAAATGGGTTTTGTAGTCCAAAACAAAATCCTACGATCATGGAAAAGAACACTTATAGCCAAGAAATGCCCATCACACCCTTGAAAAAATCCTTTCGTCAAGAAGAAAAATAAATGCCTATTTCAAAGCTCTTTAAAATCTCAAAGGAAGCTCAGCTTACTCTGGTTAAAATCCAGGTCCAAAAAGGAGAAATCCAACATTGACACATGACCCCGAAAGAACCAGCAAAAAGAACTCCAAAGTAGTGTGATTCTAAAAGTGCTCGAATGGCACTAAATCTGTTAGCAAAGCTCGTAAACTCCCGCCGACAAGCCATAAATTTCCCTCGCACCGTTGCGAGCCGAGAACTTTGACCCCAGACGTCTCAAGTCGGCAGACAACCCGATAAAGTGCCATTTCCATTTTAAATTCGAGGTAACTGACCTCGGCATCTGATTACCTTGACTCTTCACGTACATTTCACTCCCATCGATTTTCACGAAGCCGACATTTTTGCCCCGTCGCAGCCATCGCAAGTCGAGCAGCTGTAACCAATAATGGTACATAGGAGCACCCCACGTCGGCGACGTCGGCGAGGCTATGTGTGTGGGGAAGCCTTGTGAGATGTCGTCTAGAAGGGCGTAGTACAATAACGAGTACTGTTATTGTTATTGCGCCCGCACGAAGAAAAATTTCCCGGTCGACATCTGGTGAAAGCTTCATGAACGAGAGGATCAGAATGAATTATGTACTCTCGGGACGACGTATATAAATCTTCGCAGCTACATGCGAGTAAACAATGAATTTCACCACCCATTTCCTTTATATGACGACTCTTATAAGGCTTTTTTACTTTGTGATTGGCGATTGGCTATGAGAGAAAATTATTACCCCATAAATAAGTTCCCCTCCGCGCTCCCACTTCCCCTCTCTCACGGGCCCACTTCCCCTCCCCGTGATGCATCTGCACTCGGTCGTTTTCTCATTTTCCTCTTCGCCACGCACTTTGTTGTTTTTCCGCCGTACACACACACACACGCCGCACGTTCGTACACAGGACTCACGGGACGGAGATGAGCAGAAAGCGGAGACGGCGTGAACATTGAAACAGATTGGAAAACAAATGTTTTTAGTACCGAATGGTTTGCGGTGCAAGTCGGACGCATAAATATTTTATCGCGCGTGTTTTTCCCACAAAGCTGATCTCTGGACTCTGTGTGTTTGTATCAAGTGGAATTCCGGTGAAAAATTAATGTCACGGTGGAATTGTGAGGTGCAAAATGCGAAAAGTGCGAAAGTAAACACATCTCTTGTGACACGTGTCGCACTTGCCAACAAATCGCGGAGGATGTGAGTGAAAAACAAAGCGCCAAACATTTCGCACCATTCATAATTTATGTGCAGCGTGCAGGGGGTTTGTTGAGGCGAAATTTAATATTAATAAAACCCTCTCTCGAATATAAATACAATCAGTAAATGGAACATTTCATTTATATTTTAATGCAGTCCCGGGGGAATCGGGGGATATAGGATTTTTTGTCGCTGTAATGTGGGAAACGGCGCCCTTTTCAGTTCAATGTAGCGGAAATGCCGCTCAGAGAGATGTCTGTCGGTCTAAACTTTTTTGATACCCGAGATTAAAGGACACTAAGGTCATCTAGAGCTCTTCGACTCTCGTGGTCGGGGCTAAATGAATTGTCTGTCCGTCTGAACTCCCATCAGGCCTTTTTTGATGTAAGCTCTTTGCTTTTCGCTCCAAAACTTTTTATTTCTGGCGATGTGAATTCAAGCCACTCCCTCTGTTACCGACTCAGAACGGCAGATGGAGGATTCATTTGGAAAACAGGATCAATTTTCAGTCTATAATTCTCTAGATGACCTCAAACGTTTTTAAACTAAGCTTTAATTCTTAAATTAAGTCTTCGTTTGGGGCCCAAAAGCTGGATTTTTGCTCAGAAAAAATGTCTCATTTTTAGAGTAAAATAAACTTGTCCGTCTGTCTATCCCTGTTCCAAAAAACCCCTTGTTGGACGAAAAAAATGTTAGATTTTTGTGAACGACCCCAAACTGGTGAAATTGGTAGGCAAATCACGATAATCTGTTTATAATTAACACCGAATTATCGCAATCACCAGCGCTGAACACCCGTTCATTGAATTAAAAAATTTGCGGTGGAAGTGCGCGCCTAATGAAGTTCTCGATCGCGTTTCAGGTGATTACTGGCACCGACCCCGAAAACAGTCGCCCCAAGAACGCGGGATACAAACCAAAATAATCGTAATCGCGTGATAAGGACATGCTTATTGGAGACAAGGACGCTGCCGAAATTGTTTATTATGATTCATATTGTTGTTTGTTGCTGGGCTGCTGATTGATTTTGATTGAAAGTGTGCCAAAGAAAAATTGTAATAATTGAAAGCGGAGAAAAATATGGCCTCCTTCTGGTACCTCTGGAGTGCTGCCTGCCTCGCCACATTCGGGTTCAGCAGGGGGACGCCAAACAATGGCCTTTTGAATAATGGTAAGTTGCTGCTTGTTTACTTCAACTTTTCTTGTTGAGGATTTTTTGTTTTATTTTTTATTTTTGCGTCGCACAAAAAACTCCATTCCACATTTTCTAAAATTACAATCGGCGAGAGGGACGGCGAATACGCGAGTCGACTGGGTGGCGGCACAAGAAATATGTACCGTAATGCTTTAATTATGATAGCTCATTAACTTCGAGCCACTTGGAGAAAAGAGGAGACCGAAGAAGTATGCGAGTCGCCCATAAATACGCAGTGACAGTGCCATAATGTGGATGGTTCACAGTTGAGGAGATGAAAAATAAAGATAAAATGCATTAGATACGTCGTTTGGGCGCTCAGCCGAGCTGGAAACAAAGAAACGGCAGAAATGGGGTGATTAATAGGGTTTTATTAATTCAATGTGGGCTGTGAGAGCCTGCAATTACCAGCTAGGGCAGCTAGTGTGGACACTGCAGATGGAATGGAGGTGGGAAGGTGGAAGACATCCGGTCGGAATGGCACTTTACCTTGCCTGCTGTTCCGAACCCCGAGCCAATGTGTTTGCTCTTGATTCGGTGCCAAGAAATTATGCATTCTCGCATCCCTCTTGCAGATTTTGACATGAAAATGAATTTTTTGGCTCATTGAACTGACTGGCGCTAGGCCCCGAAAATCCGCACTGGTCTTGAGCATTCCTGGGCGCTTTTCATTGCATATTTGGCTATTTTGGACGATAACTGGTATAATGTACAGACAATACAATCAAAGAAACCTTATCAAATAAATATTTAGGAAGTAATATTTTTATAATGAATTTTATTGGGACTCTTCTCGGTCAGGTCCAAAAGAATTTAGAGCTCTTTGCTCCTCTGAGCTTTAAAACTTTTGATAGAGAATTTTAACGTGATCCAAACACCTTAAAAGAGTGTAAATTGGCCAATCAAGTGGGCAGAATTTATTCCGAGTTGACTATGACCAGGTAAATATTGATTGTGGTCAGGTCAGCCCCAATTAAATATTGATTCGGAGGTATCACCCCGAACAAACAGCTTTTCATGAAATAACCATTGTACTAAGTTCATCGGGATCATTTGTTAGCTACTCGATCAAACCATGGTATTAAATTAGGGCCAACAACATACAGACAGACCAACATACAGATGGATGAATTTAATCAAAGATTGCAGCGATAAATGCCCGTTTTAAAGCTTCACTAGACGCACCAAGGGCCCTTGAGCCGGTCTCCCGCCAGCACTACTCTCCCTCGGTGCTCTTCAACAATCGCTCGCGACTGCAGCAGGTTACAATTCATTAATTTTTAATTCCTCCATTGCCCTCCCACCATTCAGAAATCCCGGTCTGCAATTGTCGCTCAAATCGTGTATTACAAGTGCACGTAATTATCCCATTCCCTGCCGACTCCGGCTCCTGGAAACTTTAAAAATTACCTCCCATTGCAAAACGACTCCCTGGGGATGGCGGGTTGTTCCCGACCGCAAAACGACTTGCACATCGGGCAGAACCTAATATCGTCTAGGGCGAGCTGTCTCATTCCCGGGGCGAACAGATGTTCCGCAATATTTGGAGTACGGGGCAATTTAACATGTAGCACGTGGTGTTCAATGCTTTCTTCCTCACTTCTCGAACCGCCGAGCTCCCCTCACGTGTGTGTGGAAGAGAGAGCGTGAGCCAGCTGAGAGAGGGAGCCTGTCTAATGAAAACATGATGAGTCGCATTTTTGGGCTACATATATATCTGATGTGCAGGCCCCTGCCACGATCAATATAGGGATGGCCTGAAACGGTAAACTTGACACTGAACCGGCGAGTTCATCAAAAAACGACCGAAGCGAGAGGATTGGGTCCGCAGAGCATGCATAAATTACGTCGGAATGCGGCATTTCGGGGGTTCAAGTGCATATATTGAAGTACTGTAATAATGAAAATGCGTGTTTGAGGCAGGGAGAAAGAGGAGTAGTAGTCTAAACTGCTGTTGTTTCCAAATAACGCCTGACCGAGTAACTTGCATTGGATGCGGAGAGGAGCACCACGACGACTCGACGTATTGCACAGACAGATTGGGGTTGAAACATATTATGAAAAGCAATATGAATATCGTGAACGGAATAAATTATTTCATAACACAAACCCCAGCCAGGCGTGCAGTGAGGGAGCGGCAGTTGATGGACCCGAGTGAGGCGGCTAAAATGCACTGCATACACGGCACAAGATCCATTATAGAGTCTGCCTAATATGCAGAACAAAATCGATACTGGGGCACCGAGCTATTTACATTTCACCGGTGACTGCGTATTTTTCCGACAGAAGCTCTCAAACAATGTTCATGGTCGTCTTCACTAATATGGGATTATTTTCGGAGGCACGAGAACGCCTTCCTTCCGGTTTTGGGAATTTCTGCAGATATGTATAGAGGTCCAAGATCCTTCTTCTCTCTTCAACCTTTCTGAGAGTTGGACAAGAAGCAAGCAGGTAACCCTCTCTGCGACGATAGAGCAATGTCACACGAGAACTGATAAGACAGCTTTGCAATTCAACACGTTTGGGAACTATTTTTCACTTTTGACGTGATGATATATTAAACCTAGCTGAATGAATTTTAGCTTCATTAATTTAAGAGTTAGATTTTAGTTTTAGTCTTTGTTGAGCCCAGAATTTACCAGCTCACAGTTCTATGTTTTGGTGAAAAGTATCTCCCAGACTAAGGGAAGCTTTACTTTGCCTTTGACCACTAATAGAGAGTCTAATGAGAGCCTGTTTCTAGGAACCTTTAATTGTTCGTTCATTTGACCAACTTTCTCCATCATTATTATAATATTCCGATCGCATCATATTGCCATAATCCTAATGAACTATCCCGAATAGAATCCGAGATTGCCGTGTAGACGTGCACATTCGTACGGAAGCATGGAATCAAGCCTTAATTGGATACACAATCATTAAAGCCGAGGGTGAGCAAAGTCTAGCCCGCCTCATCTCCCTCTCTCTCCCGCTTCGAGTCGACGGACCAGCCGAAACCGACTTTTGACTTATGACGGCTGCCATTTCGCTTACCGCAACTCATGAAAAGGGAAAGTTTCCGCATGAAGCGAGCGAAATCATGCGTGAAATATTTATGAGAGCCGTATACGAGCAAGTGGAATGCTAGAATGTTTAATTTTTGCAGCCGCCACATTCCTCTCGAACCCAATTGATTGCAGGCGTGGGGGAACAAGGTACTCGAGAGCCCTCCAAACTCCATCCAGGAAGGTGCCAATCGATTCAAAGTCAAGTGGTGAGAAGTTTCGAAAGCTGCCTGGCAATAGGAAAACAAATGGTTCGTGTCTCTCAGTCTTCTGCTCACTTTCTGGGAAACAAAGAGACTCAGCTCTCGGTTCGAGACTAAGAAAAACATCCGCTTGTTTGTTTGGATCATTAATTGTTACATTTCGTTTGTTTCTTGTGTGATTGGAGATGATCCGTGTTTCAAATGAGCAGACAGAGAAGGGTTTCTACTGAAGCAGGGCTTCTCGTTGTCAAACAAAGAGAACCAATAACCATTTTAGCTCGATAAAAGCTGTTTCAAGTCCGAATAACTAAAACCTTAACAAAGGAGCAGCTGGAAAAATCTATAAGAATGCATGTCTTCGGTGTCTACGAGCTTCAATTTTTTTTTGATCCTCTTTTCAATCGTCTATATGATGTTCTGGAACTCATTTGACTCTTAAAGCTTTCGTTTAGCTGTTAATGCAAGCCCAAGTGTTAAGAGAATTCATACCGGTATTGATCACGACTGGAAGGTCAAAAAAGTTTCTTAATAAGATGTACCTATCCTGTGTGGACAAGTCCTTCGGAGGCCAGTATGATATCGGGAGACTTGAAGTCTCCCGACGCTAGAATAAAAGTGTCCCCAAGAGGGCAAAGTTTTGGCAAGTTTTGTTTGAAGTCTCCCTTTTACGGGGAGACTTGTGAAAACCGGGATAGGCCAGTACAATTTCTGGCCCGGAAGTAAAATTTTCACGTGGAAGTGCTTTTTCTTTTCCCAAATTTTGCTTGTGGACTATAAATTGGACGGGACAAAGATGTTATCATCCAAAATATTTTCATTCAGAGTAGATTCTAATTGGCTCCTTTTCATGAAGACTTCAGCAAGAGAATTTTCGTTCCAAAGCAAGAGAATTCAGCAAGAGAATTTTCGTTCCAAAGCAAGAGGTTTAAAAAATTCCCAGCCCTCAACAGTCTGAAAGCCCCTCTGATGACCAAAAACTGTTCCCTCGGTGACAGACTGAAACTCGATCTGCTTACAATTCGTCATAGGAGTATCATATTCCGATTATTAAACATTAAACCATTAACATGATCGTTAAGATACATGCAACAACCATATCAAGCGTTTCGGTCTCGAAAATGTAAAAGTCTGTTTGTGCTGGTTCCGATTCCCGCGTCCACACAACAATGTTTTGATACTCGAGAATGCATGTGCACATGAAACTGTTAATTATAAATCATCAGAGGCGAGAGCGACAGTTGGTGAACGAGCAATAACAATAACACAGCGCACTTTGAGGAACGTTGGGGCAAGTTTGAAGTCTTAATGAAACACATGTTTGTTATGACAACCGTAAAATAGTTGTTATTTCGTGTTTGCGCGTGACGAGAGGATTTATGGTTGATGAGACTTCTCCGGAATTCCCTCTCCAATCTCTCCTGAGAGCCAAATTACCATAAATGATTGCGCGCGAATTTTTTTCCGCAACTTTGACCGCGTCTTTCGAACCTCATCACGGCAATCATCACTCTTTCCCCTTCTCCTGGAACACACTTGGCGTAATTTTTAATGAAAAATGACTACAACAAAAATCGTTAATGCCATGCCTTATGTTCGACTCCACCCTCTCTAATCTATGCGTAACGAACGATTTTACAATGCATGTCATTGACAACGAGTGACGTACAATTTATACATGGCATGTATGCAGGAGGGAGGGACGCGGGAAGGTGAAGGGGAGTGCAGTCGATCGAGATTTACAATTTTTGCATTATCATAAAATTACTTTATTGCCTCCGTTCTGTGCGATAAGCGTTGGACGGGCATAAATAACTCCCTTGATGTGAGGGGTCGCGTGCGGATGGGCGAAAGCCTAATAGGCTTATTAGGGGATAAAGACCGGGGATGTGGTGGTTTTCCAATAGATTTGGGCCTTATTTGCCCTCAAAAATTTAAACCATAGGCCATTTATCTTTAAGATTATTTTTGCCTACAAAAAGTAAAGTCTTAATATTTTTTCTAAGAATTTTTTGAAAAATTCTTTTTAGAAAATTTGTCGGCTTTATACCTCTTTTGAGGGTACTGGTGGGCAAATTTGAGGCCAGACAAAACGTAGTCCTTTATTTGCTCAGAAGCCTAGAATTTCGTTCTATTGAAAAGTTTTCTTCATTGGAAATGTGGAATCTCAATTTAAAGGTTCAGTAAAGCTTCTTCTATCCGTTTATAATAAAGTAAAAAATGATACAAGCGGCTTCGTTAAGAAATTTTGAGGAAGGCTCACCCAAATCTCCAGAAATTCTGCATGAGTGGCCAAAAACAACACGCCGGATCCATAAATTACTCTCCCTCCATCCCGACTAAAATATCCCGCCCTCAAACGACACATCTGATTACTGAACGGCTGCCCTGAGATGCGAAACACGCCAACCGACATGTATTCTTATCATCGAATGTCGGTATTTTAACACTCTTGTCTGAACTTATTACATTAACGCAGGAGATGGGACACACATTTTTTGCAACACATTGCAAAAAGCCTCAAACTATATAGCGAGTGTGTTGGGAAAGAGGGAGAGAAGGGAGCAGAAAAGAAATACCTTCAATCACCCTTCATTCCACCCAAAGATCCAGACACATGCGTGGAGCGACACATGTTTAGGATTGTCAATTTATTTGAAAATTAAACAAAAACTTTCGCCCTATCGGTGGTGAGAATGGCCCATAGAGGATTGGGTACTAGAAGGGAACGTTTACCAAAGAATTTGAGGTCTGAGGGGCCTCTTTAAGGTGAAAAGGGGTGATTTTTCCAAGACTTTGTCCGGATTGAAGTCAAAAAGAGCCTCGTTGTCAAAAATGTCCGTCCGTCTGTCTGTTTTTTACTGTTCAATTGCTACGAAAAACTAAGACTGAGAGACCTGCAATTTTTTCTAAACTTTTATTATTTCCTAGAAAAAGGAAACAGAAAAAAAATGTCCGGAAAAATCTTCAGAGAAGTAGCCAGAAGGTTTAACGTTGTGGGGAGGTTCTCAAATTTTACTTCACAGCCTTTTTCCCCGACCCTTGAACCGTCTATTTATTTAGCTTCTGAGTCTCATTCTGGGACTCTTAAATAAACTTTCTGGTACTCGTCTAGTCCCCACACCTCTCTGGTTCGACTCGAGAGATGGGGAGCGGAGACAAGTAAGCACCGTGAAGACGCCCGAAAAGGTCCAAAATAAATAAAATTAGGTTTTATTGGATAAGCGATGGCCCACTTATTGATTGAAAAGTGGGATGCAGCAGAGAGACGAAATCAGATTTCAAATTCAACGGCGGTAGCACTTTCGGGGAGTGGGCCATTGTTTCGCCAGTGACAAATGAAGATAAGCCGAGCCAATTGACCCGTGGAGATGGAATTGGGGTGGCTGGTGGGTGTGTAAAAACTAAAATATTGATTTTCATGATAAATTTGCCATAAATGGATGTCAATTGCCGTTCATTTGTAAGCGAAACTTTGCATTCTCGGGGGAAAATTGCGCTGTCAAGATGCATTCCGTCTTCTTATTCCCCCGTTCGCTCGTGCGCCTCCTCCGCAAAAAGCCTCACTCTAAAATAGATTAGGGCAATGTGTCTTTGATAACACGCCAACCCAGCTGGAGATTTTGTTTTCATTGCGCGCGCGAATGGAAAAATGAATTATCGCCACATTTATGATCCAAACGTGATTAGAATTTTTCCCTCCATCTCTCGTGCATTTTGAGCGTTCCTCCCGCAGCCATGCAAGTTCTGATTGACTCTATCAGAGTCTCCCGATGCCGGGATCTTGAATTAAAATCATGCACAGAATAAGTGTAAGTGTCTAAGTACGGATGAAACGCTATAAATCTCGGCCTGAGAGACTGTTGGGACACTTTTATGGTGATTACAGCATGCATTTGATCCATTTTTGTCAACAGATGTGCGGTGTTACATCCAAGACGGAGCCAGAATGTGAAGAAAACAAATAAAACGAATTTATGCCTTGCACTTTAGTAATTTTTAGAAGACGCTGCTATTTACAACAACAACAACGACACGCTTCTGGTGCACTTGTGCGTTGCATGAACTAAAAGACAGGGATGGAGCCAAGGTTGGGCCTTTTTTGGGATTTTTTGTCCACCAGAGATTTTTTGACCCAACGTTCCTACACTGCTTTGGCCCTAGAGACGCCGGTTTTAGCTCTCAAAGCAGTCCCTTTAAACCTCTTAGTACCTTTTCTTGGTTCATGGATGCCCCTAGAGCCCTCTTAGTCAGCTCTAATTAAAATAATTTTTCCAGAGCCAGATTTAAGGGTCTTTATCCCCTCCGGAGGTCCCATCCCTGCCCAGATATGTAGCAAGTTCAATGGTCGTCTTGTCGCCCATGTTCAATGAAAGCTATTTTTAGAGTAAAACACCATGATGACTAATTATTACATACGCGGTCGAAGTCGGTGCCAAGTCCCCATCGCTGGCCTTCACGGGTCATCGAACTGCGAGGTGGTCCAAGTGGCTGAGCCAGACAGTCCTCAGTTTTCGCGACAAAACTTCCCCGGTCGTCGAACTGCGGTGGGACAGGTTATTCGCTCGCATTTCCTCCCCAACGACACTTATTGACAAACAGTATAATGAAATATTTCCACACAGCCCAAAAATGCTGCGGGAGAAACTTGGGCGGAAGTTAGTCGTGACACTTTTGACAGTAGGAAATCGAATATGGAAATGTACAGAGAAATGTCCAAACGCATTGGGAAGCGGATAAAAAGTGAGAAGTAATCAAAAATTACATTTATTCAATGAACAACAACGAAAGTCGGTGCTCGTAAGAAATTCATGTGAGCCAGATTCCCACTTCCTAGCCGTTTTCCTGCTTTCCGGCTGCCACCTTGCTTGTTATTCGTACAATGCGGAGCAACTTTTGCGGTTTTACGTTTTCTCCTCCAATTCAATTCGCATGTTTTTGTGCGCTTTTCAAGTACACGTCGGGAAGTTTTTCTCCTGCTTTCACAAAAAGGAGCTCTCTGTCTAAAGCGACTCTCCCAATCGAGTGGTTCTGCGTCTGGTCTCTGGGAGCTCCGGAGGCGAGGACACAAGCAGAGCAAATAGCGGAGTTTCGGCGAAAATGCAGGAGTTTATAATTTCATCGTCGTCATGAGCACGCGTTGCATTGACGGTGGCATTATAGACTGAGGAGTGGCAAAAAAGGGATACAGTTAAATTGGATCCAGGTGAGAATTCAAATGTAAATTGAGATTTTGTGAGCGTACAAATGCACAACATCCTTGGGAAAACAACTTTTTGGCTTTCTCATTCATTCGTGTTCCGGATGTCATATTCGAATGGAAAGAGTATTTGTTCAGACGCTCAGCGGCATTGCGGGTGCAGGAAGGACGAGAGCGCATGGAAAAATTAAAGTTGGAATGAATAAAAACGGGCGAGAGCTCTCCAGAAATGTTCATCATTAACTTGACTCTTGAGTTACCGCTCTAAATGGCAGGGTACTAGACAAAAGCAAACCCAGCATTCAGTGCCTTTGAGAGCCAATTCCCAGCTTTAAACTCCTCTCCATTTCGGGCTTTCATGGACAAATCCACCAAGAGGAGAGACTAAGGTCATTCAAGGTTAACAAGAGGGGCTTGAACTAATTCATTACTAGCCAACTAGTTAAGCTTTTGACCTGATTTCTTTTTTGGCAAGTTTTAAGACTGTTTATCAATGGTTAAAAATTTATGACGGGGTCAAAACTGAAGATTCTATTAAGAAATAATTATTTGAAAATGTCTCGTTTGTTCAAAAAATGGCGTAGACTCTTTTAGAATTTTTTTTCACAAATAACGAGATATAAGCTCTATTAAAGCTATATTTAAATAAAAACGCCTTACAATTTATTTTTGAAACCTGACCATAATAGCCCAAAACTCATCCAGTTTCAGATGTTTCAATAAAGTTCCCAAGGAGAAATGTGCTACTCAGAAAACTAGAAAAAATAAAAGCAGTAATGACTCGCTCCAATTCTTCATCTTCTTGACCCACTTTAACGTCAGCTCTGATAATCAAAGGAATAGCTAAGTGCCACTCTCCTAAGGCAGGAGAGATCCAAGAACCGTGCGTCCGCCTGTCTTGAGAAATGCATCAAGAGCCCGCAAATAGAAACGCAACAAGGAAACATGTTTAAATTTATTTACTTTGTCTACGTGCACTCACATCAAAGCCCATCTAGACCTGGCATCGCATTTCTCTTTCTGCAAGTTCCATTACGACTCGGACAGCCTTCACATGATAGAGCAGCTCGACCGCAATTCAGTTACGAGAATATTTATTCTCAACTCCATTTTTATTAACTTCACAACCATCCCACTTTACATTATTTGATTCCATGCGAAATGCACTTGAAAGTCGGGTCTCATTAATTTTTAATTTTCTCTTGGGGTTGAAAAGCATCTCTCTTCCTTTTCAGCGTCTGCTACGCTTTTCCCAATTCCCAACTTTGCCAATGATTGACCGAGTGCATTGTCTTGAATGTGAAAAATCTCAAAATTTTTCCACCAAACGAGGCGCATTCTTGCATCTTGGCACATGTGTGACAAAAATAGGCACATTCGGTTTAAATTTGAAAAGCAATCTTGAAATTTCTCGGGCACTTTTTTATGTTGAAAAAGATGACCGAGTTGCAGTGATTTTCTACGCTGTCTGTTAGTCTGAGTCTACAGACTTCAGATAGTTTTTCTGGGTTTCGAGGTAACTTACAAAAGGGGAGATAAAAAATATTGCTCCATGTGCACGAACCTTAATAAACAGGCATTCAGAAAAATGCACTAGAAAGCATTTCACCATACAGGAGGCTTCCGTCACATGTTTTTTTTGTTATTCTGACTTCCACTCCATGCATTCAGCACGATAAAAAGTTGAAATATGGTGTTGGTAAATTAATAAATAGACTCTGAATCATGACAAATTGCTGTTTGGATTGGAAGATATCTTGTGTATTCAAGAGCGAACGAGATAAATTAATTTGGTGACGAGTTTCAATTTATTTCGGTTCTGCGGCAGAGAATACGACTGCAACACGACTTTTCAACGAATACCTGGAACCTAGGTTGAAGTCAGGTTAAGCCTTCAAAAGTTCATAATTGATGGAGTAGCTAACGAAAACAATCGGATCAGCTAACAAAGCCCAATCAATCAATATCGGCTTGTTGCGGCAGTTCGGGCGGAAAACCTTTCCCGTAATCCATAGCTCAATCTGCTGTTCCCTGGCTCGATAGTCCGGGCTGATAAGTTGCTGCAAACATGTGTATGGCGCAGAATAACAAGCTGATGATGATAAAAGTGTTACGGGATGCTGTCCATTACTGGCCATAATAATCCGATTTAAATGATTTGATGTCGATGAATCAAAAAATTAATTTCGATATTTTAATTTGATTATGCGCTTCATCTGATCCAAATGGTTCGGATGCACTTGCTGAAGTATGTGGCGGACATGGAAGGATAACCGATGAGATTATAATTTAATCGAGTTGCGGAAACAGACACTGAGATAGTTTAATTGCGTGCTGATGGCACCCATGTTGGGAGCTGGAGATGGATTCTCGTCTTCTGACCGACGGACAAAATTTTTGCTGGATCATTCGGATTATGTTGGATTCGATGAACTGAACCCGTCTGCATGCTCTGCATTCTTCCATTATCGCTATTTGATTTTCTTTTGTGCTTCCACATTTTCTAGGCTGTCAATGTCAGTGGCGTAACTCAGTCCAAAGCTGAAAAAACGGCGTGAGAAAGCCCTGTAGAATAGTTCTCTTTCAGAAAAACCTAGTCCTTGTAAAACTCTCTGTGAAAAAAATCTCGAGAAAAACTCTTCGAAAAAAGCTCTACTGAACTCCCTTCTGAAACCCCACCTTCCCCTAGTTATGTCCCTGAATCGAACGTCTATATGCAGACAAGCTCCGCACAAAACGAGTTATCGCATTACGACATTTTTCCATTCGCCTCCCTTCACCATGCCGTCACATGGAAATGTGCGCTCTTAATTCAAGAAACAGTCTCGAGGTGACAACTCTAAATTAAATCTCAAGCCGCAATTAGGGAGCGAATCGAGAGAGTCCCCAGGGGCTGCGAAATGAACAAAATTTTTGCACAACTTTCGGATCCCGCATTTCCCAGGACGATGAAGAGACAGGATGCTGTCCTGGCGCTTGTCAACACTACCGTGAAATATTTTGTTGTTTTTCGGGGGGATGTTTGTGTGTGCGAGGATGTAAAATTCCTGCAGTCGAGGGATGCGCTTTCCCACGCATTCCCGAGCCTTTCTCGCTTCTGCCGTGAAACTTTCACTCATGCTGTCGCATTCAACAGTTTTCAAACTATTAACATATTTATGACACGCCGCACTTCCCATATATTTTCATTTCCTTTCACACTTCACGTGATGACACAACAGCGGCATCCTGATGACAACCGAAATTAGTTGTCGTCACAAAAACGTTCCCACTTCGAGAGCTGGAGTGTCATCGATGTGGCAGATTATTGGTTTGTCAATCAAATTAACACTTTCTGCACCACCGATGTTGGCAATTAACTCTTTTTCATGTGAGCGAGGGGGAACGACGGTGGGAGAAGGCGGATGAGGTTGGGCAAGGCGTGGTGCAAATGGATGTAATTAGTCCTCCGGGAGTTTTTGCGTGATGTTTTCGGATGTCCTAGGGCAGCGAATGCTCGTGATGTCTTTTGTGGGACAATTGCTGTTAATGGGTGGAAATTAGGGTCATCTTGTTGGTTTCTTACGGAGTCAAATTAAAATGAGTTACTTTCTGACAGTTCGTGGTTGACTTTGGCGCCTGAAAACGAGGGAATAAACCAAATCTAGCGCTTTTAACAATAATCTCGATCATTTCTATACCAGAGAAAAATGACAATACAATGAAAATAGGCAGACATTTTTTTAGTTGAAAAAATAAGCTTCAGGGACCTTTACTTTTTTGAAAATTAAGCTCAAACTTCTAAAAGAATTTTTTCCATGCTTAAAACAAGGATTTCAAGGACCTTCAATTGGCATTAAATTAAATTGTTTTCTGTTTGGTTCCATGACCTTTATTTGACATTAGTCCAGAGTCCTTAAATTCAATTTCTCTTCCAATGAGCATGTTTATTTGGGCTTAAAATTCGTTTTTAAAGAAGCTCACATTTCTAAGCAATTGTAATTTTTTCCAGCTGTGCAAGATGGCCCAGAGTTCACAGACATCATCGAGAACATCACCGTTCCAGCGGGCCGCAACGTGAAACTGGCCTGCTCAGTGAAGAACCTGGGACCTTACAAGGTAAAAAGTGTTTGCTTCACACAAATTAGTATTGTCTTCTTGTCCTAAAGTTTCCCGCAATATAAAAACTTGAAACTTTTTCAATCGAAAGCAGTGTCTGGCTGTCGCAGTTGCAGTTGGCAACATCTGCTTGCTTAAAACGGCGACCATTTACAAGAACAGCCTTTAGGTACCTTCTAATGGCCGAAGTCTCCCAAAAGGTACTGCCAAAAGGTGAATGGGAATCACATAAAAAGGCGCCAAGAGTAGTCTGTTTTCGTGCCACCTTCCTGATTCCATTTACATTTCACCTTTTAAGGTCATCAAGAATAAATTGAGCAAAACTCTCGTCGCCTTCCATGAACTCCCGAAGGTTTCAGAGATCGTTAAGCAGGTTGTTTACAATGAGATCTGGCGCTCGATAATGAAATTTCGCTCCTTTGCCATCCACGGAGCACTCCGAGAGCGTGCCCCGAGGTAAATAGGGTTTTTATCTGCGCTCTCGACAAAACCTTATTCAAAACAATATCTCGGAAATTATCGGTGACAAGGTAAAGGAAAAGGTAAATAAATAAGGAAAGCCATGTGATGACGTGAAAACGAGTGGAAATCCCTAGTTGTTCATTACTCTTGTCGTGTCTTTTATATTCCTATCTTCGCAGTTCGAACCCACCTAATTTCACTTTTCCTCCCCCATTAACGTGGGAGGCATAAATTGCGTCAATAAAATTAAGTGCAGCTCAAACAATCAGCTCGTGTTTAAAAATTAAAGGTTTTCCCAGCAACCGGAAGGCCACCGGAAATTGTACTCTCCTTGTTAAGTGTCTCATTGAGTGCGAAATCTCCTCCCCTCCCGTCCCCCGAAAACAAGTTTCTTGTAATCCGAGTCCTTTGTCGGACACCAACGCCGAATAATAAGGGAGCGGCAACCAGAGATTAAGGCTGGTGGCTGGCATTTAAATACTCTTCTACATGCCGACACGGGGAAGCATCTGGCGCGTGGCGGAGCGGTGTCACGCCGAGGAAAATAAATGTGATTTGGAGTTGATAACGCGTGAAACTGGGGTAGCTCTGGCCGGAATTAAAATTCATGCATTCGAGCTTGCAGTTGAAGAATTTTCCTTTCTCTCGAATTTTCCTCGCGAGAGAAGTCAATTTCGCGTTGTTCAAATACCCCAAGTCGCTTTGAATTCGGGATATCAAGAGCCCGATACAGAGTCGTGATGGCTGCCAAAAGAGCGAGAGATATAAAAGTCGATTGGGAGGGAAGGAAAGAAGCGAAATTGATGAAAATGGGTAATTTATAAAAGACGAGGGAAAATTGAAAAGTCAATTTGATTTGCTTTCATTTTTAAGAGAGCTCGAGGTTCGCCATTTTTGCGCCAATTTAATTAAATTCAAATTGCATTTGATTCCGAATCTCACTCAATCATGTAAATCATCGGCATTCGATTGCGGTAGCTTTCCCCCCTTACGCCCATTAGCATACTAGCTCTGAATGAGGGGGCCGCAAATTGGCATCTTCTTACGCAATTTTTCAAACAATTCTCTTTCCCATTCAGGTCGCTTGGATGCACTTTGAGCAATCGGCAATTTTGACGGTGCATAATCACGTTATTACGAGGAATCCACGTATCAGTGTGACGCACGACAAGCACGACAAACACAAAACGTGGTTTTTACACATCTCGAATGTCCAGGAGGAGGACAAAGGACGCTACATGTGCCAAATCAACACGGTGACGGCAAAAACACAGTTTGGCTACCTTCACGTCGTCGGTAAGTGGAGCAGCGTCAGCAATACTGCTGCAGTGGGTGATGTTCTCCTTCTCTCTTCCTCCCGGTTCATCCGTCAGTGGCGTTCTGGGGGGCTTTGTTGAGAATCCATCTCCATTTTCAGTGCAAAGGAAAACTCTAAAAATAAGTTTTAAAAATTTTTGGAGCTTGGCAATCCTTCCTATTACTAAACTGAGGTCAAAAATAGCACCCTCGTCCCTGTCTAAACCCGAATTCCACTCTGTATCACTTACATTGTGTGCTGGCTCGGAATATCTCCTTCACATATACGATGACACATCGTTCCACATATTGCTCACTTTGGTACCTCATGCAGTGCTCCGATATTTATACGACGAACCGGAATCATCACTTAATTGACAATAATGCGATTAAATATTATGTCCACTCGACTCATATTGGCACGGTATTTTCATTCAGACCCCATAATGGGGAATATTTCAATCAAGGACTTATTTTCATCACTTGCAAGCTGCAAATTTTTGATTTAATTGAATCACTCCGTAATGCGTTGAATGGATTAATTTCAGTGTGCTGGCAGACGGTATCGATTCTATCTCATTAACGGTCGACAAGGTGTCATGCCATGTGGTTGTTCGGTCTCAAAACTGAGGCAGTGGGATAACTCTGAGTCCCTTATTGGACCTTAAAATTTTATCTCACAGCTGAAAAAGAACTTCTGATAATTTTTCCAAGAATGGTCATCTCATAAAAAGCTACTTCTTTTAAATGTTGGAACTTCACAGTCCCATGAGTCCCCGTGAGATCAGAATTTAGAAAACACAATGACAACATAGATTATCTATTCAGATTCTGTAATGAAACTAGAAATACAGTGGAACACTTACTCTGTAAATCCCCCAGTTTGAGGTGGAAACTTTCTTTCCTACTGCAAAACAAATAAACGAACTACCAAGGACCCTAGAGCTTCTGCACTAGGTCTGGGGTAATCAAAAGTCTCTTTAGAGGTCTCTCCATCTACCTACATGATTTTTCCTAGAAACGAATTTTCATCATGTTACAAAGACTCTTGTAGTAACCTGCTGAACTTGCCTATAAGTTGTCCATTTCATGATCAGAACTGTTATGTACCTCTGCCTTTGTGCGAACGGATACGTCTCATCATTGTAAGCCCGTTTCCCTCCGAATTTGTTGGGAAATACGAGTCCACAATTCGGATTTCTTAATAACAACCACAGTCTCTGTACAGGGATATTGCTTTGCAATAAACAACATTGGTCGGTTGGATCCAAAGCGAGATTTCTGGTAACGGGCTCATGCAAAACCAACAATAACAGAGAACCCGAGCTCCAAAGTAACATATCAATATCATACAGGCGGGCAGGAGCACTTTTGCCCCCAAATGACTCAACATTGGCCGATCCCGAGCCGCCATTTGCCAATATTGAATGTAAACAGTGCACTGGATGCATAATCAATGGGCTAGAAGTTTATGCTTTGTGTAATGTCATCATAACGGGTGCTTTTATTTGCCGACTGAATATTTTAAATGGGCCCAGAGGCAGCTGTACAAAGTGTAACATGACTTCTTAATTTTCCCAGTGCCACCCAATATTGATGATAGTGCCAGCTCGAGCGACATGACGGTGGAGGAGGGAGCGAATGTAACGATGAACTGCAAGGCAACGGGTAGCCCGGAGCCCACGCTCAAGTGGAAGAGGAACGACAACTCCAAAATCAAGCTGAAAGATGATTCTCAAGGTCAGTCGATTTTTTGCAGAAATTGTTTTTAATTAGAAATCAAAAACCATTTTGGTCTTGAGACAATTTTTTTGAAATCACTCAAGTTGCAACCATAGAACATTTTTAAGCGATATCAGGACAATTTTGCTAAGCAAGTTCCCTCAAAAAAAGCTTTATTGCTGCTGAAAAACCCCCAAGTAAAGACAGCCAGACATAGTTCAACAGTTCTCTCGATGATATTCAAGCAATTAAATCTCCAATTAAATTTAAATTGTTTTAGTTCTCGACGTGGAAGGAGAAGTCCTCGAGCTGAGGAACGTGAGCAGGGAAGAAATGGGCGGCTACTTGTGCATCGCCTCCAACTCGATCCCCCCGAGCGTCAGCAAACTCATGCAGCTGAATGTGGAGTGTAAGTCAATTTGTGTCCGTCTGTAGTCGATTCCGTGGAACTTGATTCCGTGCCAAAACCCCGAAATGCCTCTCCGTTTCGACTGTCAAATCCCCTTTTATTTACTTGCCTCTCTCCCATTCACGTGGCTCACAATGCAGCTGCAAAAAAGCGGGCGACAAATTACCATGTTGCCAATCCAATGCCTTTTGCAACAACGGAATTATTGTTTACCTCCAACAAGTTTCAACAAGAGCTTTTTGTGTGTGTCCAATGCATGCAATTCACACAAATAATCGTCGCACAATAGTCGAGCTGTTGTTTTCCAACTTTGAGCCAGCAGCTTCCATTCGGATCGGCCATTGTGTGGATTCAATTGTTGAAATTGAATTTATTGAATCCCGAAAGCGAAGCCGCACAACGCCACTCTCTCTCTGAACGTGGGCTGAAGGAGCCATTCGGTAGCTGGCCACTTTTGCAAGGTCGGAATGCGAGGAAGACGTCCATGGCCAATTATTCTGCTCTTTTTTGCAGTCTCACCTAAATTGAGTGTGCCACACTCACTCGTTGGTATTCCGCTGACGTTCAACGTAACGCTAGAGTGTAACGTAGAAGCGCATCCTACCTCATTCAATTACTGGACACGAGATAATGATTCTAGCACTAGTCTCAACATGATTCAAGACTCCAGCAAGCACAAGTAAGTATAGTGCTCCGTGCTGCTCTTATCGATCGTCAGTGGCGGGTCTTTGAATAAGTGACAAGGGTGAGAACTTATTTTGTAGGGTCAGGTCTTCGATTGGTCCTGGGTCAAATGGGTCTAAAAATCAGTAATTTTGAATTCGGGTCTTTTTGGTGCCTTGCCTTGGTCCAATGGTCCTATTGTTCCTATAGTTCTGATTGGTCCTCATTTAGGAGGGGTCTGTTAGGTATCTAAAATTAACCCTTTGGTCTAATTGGTCTTACTCATCAAAAAGCTTCAGTGTGCAATACTTTTTTCAAAAAAACAGTCCAAGGCCAAGAGAAAATAGAAAGTACTGAAAAAAACGCCCAAGAATTCAGCCATAGATAGACCATTCCCCACAGCTAAAAAACTCACCAAAGATAATCCCTTAAAATCAGAAACGCCAAGGCTCCCCATTTCAAGTCCGTCACTGACCCCCAAGCTGCCCTTCTTCCGCCTCCTTCACCGTTATTCACGTTTCTCCGTGTGTTTGCTTAGGACTGAATTTGTTAATTTAAAACCATCCTACAAATATGTAATGCGACTCACAATTTACGATGTCAACACAACCGACTGCGGAGTCTACCGATGGTAAGTAGTAGAGTGAGTGCATTAAAAATCCAAAACGTCTTGAACTACCCGCTGATTAAATGTGAGGGAGGCCCAGGTACCGCAAAAGCGAGTCTGAAGTAAATTTCTTCCAAATATCCCGGGGCACTTTCTTTGCTTTTCCCTTTGTTTGCCTCCGCGTAGTCGTATTAAGTGATTGTGTGCGCGGTTTGCGGCGGGGAAACGAGGGTCGGGAGCATAAACAAAACTTATCTCGGGAAAACTTTGGGGTTGAGATTTAAGTAGTTTGGATTAGTTTGGGGATTTAGGGCTGTCTCGTATATTAAAATCCGTTCCTGCTCGTTTCAGTGTCGCCAAGAACTCCAAGGGGCAGGATGATGGAACTATCCGGCTGTATTGTAAGTATATTCCCTCAAAATTTTCCGTCTGTCAATCCGTCACACTATGACTTCTAAACATTTTCGTAACTGGTGAACCATACTAAACCCTTAACCCGCAAAGAGACGGAGCAAGAGGTCTCTAAAGTTTGAATAAAAATTTCTCAAAAAGGAAATAAATTTCATTGGTTTTTTTTACCAAAGAAAAGGTGACTGACGGAGCACTTCAACACGTCATTCAAGCGTCCTCCCGGGAATCGAATCACATTTCACTTGATTCGGCTCTCTTCTTCCCAACTCGGCTATTAGAAGTTTTCTCACACACTCACAAGTGGGAGATGATGGTGCAATCTCGCAATTTGACGGACATTGTGTCTGATCGTGGTCGACTTCCTCCCCCTCCCGATGAATGCAGATACTAACCAGGTATCATTGTTTCGCAGCCACGCCGCCACCAACGACGATTCCGCCATCCACGACAGTCACCACAACGAGACGCGTGACGACGACAACCAGAGCTCCTGTCCCAATGGATCCCACGCTGCTCGGACAGACCCCTACCGTGCGTCTTTTTGATAACACCAAAGGTGAGCTAATTTACGCAGCACGCCCAGGTGACGCCGTAATTGAAAAATGGCTGATGGGAGCCCGAGATGCGTGACAGAGTCATTTGTCTTTATGCGATTTGTCGGTCTGTTTTTTCGTGAGATTTGTCGTAATGTGATGGAAAAATTCATATAATCTCCAACCTGGAATACAAATGAGAAAAATGTTCTGCTCACATATTCTGTCAAATCGGGCGGGAGGCGAAAAAGAGGCAGAAATAATGATGATTCTTTGTAAATTTCGCATGTGTGTGCTCTCTCGCGCTATCTGACAGATCTCGGAATGAATTTGACATTTTCAACAATCTGTAATAGGTTTTTCCATTCCGTACAAGCGACATGCCGCAGATAAGGTGCAAATGTAATTTTGTGGAGTAGCTCAGTGTTTGCCGTGTGAGCGCATTTGGGAGCCTTGGAGCTCGGGTGAGGGGTTCATAAAATAGAGAGGCCTGTAATTCGGTAGGCAGGGCTGGCAGGCGCGTTTTTCTGGGTGGTTTACCCGTGAAGGGTGTGACTGATCTTTTTCGGAAGCTCAGCGTAAGTGGCAAATTTTAAACACTTGCTCGAACATTTTCCAAGGTTTTCCAGGAAGCAGAAACCTCTCCTAAGGTCATCAAAAACTACCCAAAAAAATTTTGTAATCCTCCCTGAGTCCTGAAAGAGAACATTTGAATTAAAACCTGTCACCAAAATGAATGAAAGGCTCTAACGATTTAAATTCATCCCTCCCAAAGGTACAAAATATCAATCATCAAATTTAAATGACATCGATCGTTACGAGCAGAAATCTGCATCGGCCTCTGCGTCGGCAGCAGAGAGTTCAAAAGGTCTTGATTGGCCCCAAGAGGATAATAAACATAATGGCAAACATAGCAACGCTAACGCCAACTCTGGTGGAGGTACCGCCGCAAGCGGCAGCCGAGGTAAGTTGATAAAAATCTGTTTTACGACAATAATATTAAATTTTACTTTTATGATCCGAAATGAACATAAAATTTATATACACTTCGTCGTACGCACGCCCACCCGCCTGAATTGTAGTTAATTGGAGGCTGTGCTTTTACAACTCTGCGCTCGTCCTCATGAATATTTTTACGTTCGTCTCCTTTCACCATCTCATGCCCCCACTACGTCTCCTCGTTCCAGGAATCGGCCTAGGAATTTTAATAATGGTCTCCTCCCATCGTTGGACCGTCTAAGCTCATCCGCTATACCTGCCCCCGCATAATCAGAGCGCAATTAGAGTCCCAACTGCGGAATGCACGCCCCACAACATGTAAAAAGTAGCCCAATTGAATCTCAGCCATGTTTATATTTCTATACCAACGGGGGCGCCCTCTTCTATCCACGTTATCACTTGAAGCTGCAGCAGCATGAACGTATATTTAGGCACAATGTGATGTAAAAAGCGAGAACTTAATTATAAACATAAGCACATAATAATAAAGTGTAAATATAGCGAAATGACGATTAAAAGATAGCCTGCCATAATGAAGTTGTTCACTGCACATGACTCAAAATGCACCATTTTATTACTGTTTTTGCACCCCGTATACATTCACATAGTCCGTAGCGTAGGGCCTAGAAGAAAGTGAAATGGATTAACGCAAGCACTTGCAGACAAAAACTTTAGAGTAGGACGAAATGGCGCAAGCTGGAGCTGTAGGTAAATACAATAATGTAAAAAGATATTTTTGCTTTAATTAAGGAGATTGTTACAAATAAACATAATAAAGTTATCCGTAAACTTCTGGTGTTTTGCTGCTGCTTTGCACCTGGTGGGAATTTGGGGCAGGAGAGCAGGTGGGTACTAAGGTATTTTGTAATCAAGGAGAAGCTGAGAGATTGGGCAGGCTCAAGTGATGGAAACCAGCCCCTACTCCACTCAGTTACTTCTAGCCGGTGTCATTTCAGGAATATTTTGGACTATTTTGGTTGCTAAAAATCTTACTCCTAGATTTTTATTTTTATTTATTCAAAAAGCAACTTCAGAATTTCTTTTAAAGAAAATTTAAAAAATCCCGAAAATTCAATAAAAATGCAATTTTAACTTGGACATTAGAGCAAGAAGCTTGATTCAATTTCAGATATAGAATTAAGAACAATAAACTTATCCAATCAACGCCTGCAGCCGACTTAGCTGGGATACCCAGAGCCACCTTGAGAACCCAACGTCTACTGCAAATCTTATTAAAGCCGCCTCGCCGAAACACATCCCACCAGCACCTGCTACCCTTTGCGAACAAGAGCAATTACAAAGTCACAAGAGTGTTGAAACGATATACATTCTTGTGGTTTTGTCATACTCCGAATCATCACCATGTGCTCATGTGTCCCGGCGCGCTGATGAAAATGTATTATTATCCAACCACCGTAATCACTGGCACACACTCGGAGCATCAACATCAGCTGTGAAAACCCTCCACAGTGTGTCTGTGTGCTCGGGCTGGATACGAAGTGAAGCAACAATGCCATGATTGTTGCTCCCTTCACCACATCACCGACACCGAGAACGACGCTCTTGATGACTAAGGCGACGGTGGTGGCAGCAGCAGGCACTTTGTGAATGGGATGTACTACAGAGTAACTTGTTGATATGCTTAATGGCTGAACAGAGAGTCTGTTTTGTTAATTTAAATTGATCCTACAGGATACTACTTTGCTCACTTCCATTCTCTCCCCCGTCATATTCAGTCTTTCTTTGCTTTCACCTCGGTGAATATGGAAATGGGATTTACAATAATAAACAGAAAGTTTGACTGGCAATGGTTCCTGCTCTGGTCTTCCTGGATTGGAAATTGGATTTTCTGACATGCTCGTGTGGGGTTCATAATGCGAAGGGCAAACATATGGGGGGATTGACTATCTTCCCGGCTGGCTTTAGGGAAGTACCCAGATTCCATCAGAGGTGGCTGATTTTTAAGTAGAATTATTTTTCCTCACCCAATCCTCAGGCATGACTGTTATGATACAGCCCAACCCTGTCAAGCTGCCACCTGGCTAAATAATTATTGTCCAAGGTTACAGTTTATTTGCTAAACATCTGCCTCCCACAACAAACTCGGAAATTGAACAAAAACAATCAATTTGTCAAGTCACCTCCATGACATCATTTGTTTCGTAACCCGAAGCCACCCCACACATCGCACTTCCGGGCTGGCAGACGCGCGTAGAAAGAAGCCAATGTAACACATGATAAATTTAATCCATTGTTTGTACTAAATGAATCAAACAGGAATGATTACACTCGCATTAGCTTTCCATCAAAACAGTCATTAATCATCTGCAAATGGTCCGGGACCTCATTCCGTTTCTGATGAAAAATTTTACTTTGAAAGGAGGATATAAAAGTTTTCACCTTTTTCTAGTAGAAAACTGGAAGACCCTGGAAGTGGAAAAATCACGTTAAAAGCCCCCTATCTTTTCCATGGAGGAAAAGATAGGATACCTGCTCTCAGAGTTCTTCCAGAATTTTGACGTATTGTCTAGGTAGTGTTTTGGGTCTAAGTTCAGTACAAATCCGCGTTCTGCAGTGTACCGAAGGCATGTTGAATTGCGTCACAAAGATTAGGCCGCTTCCCGCTCCGGACGACCACCAGAGACGAACGAACAACGGTATGATTACAGACATTATGGAGTTAATAAAATTTGTCCGGAGACAAATTCAGCCATGTGGGAGGGGGGCCCGAGGATGTCGCCAACTCGCATAAAGTGGTATCAAGAAGACATAAAATGTATCAGCACAACATATTCTCTTAATTTGGTCCACATCACGTATCATCACCACTGCTCAAGACGAATACAAGATGTGCATATCAAGGCTCTGTGTGTGCGCTGCGCTAAAAACTTTCCGGGTTTAATTCCTTCCCTCCCCTCCTTTCTTCCCATTTTCTTTCATTTCTTTCATGTTTTCATTCCGTCTGTGCGCGCTCTATATGTGTCTTCTGTGCCAAAGCACTCGCAAACGCTCAACCGCCAACTCGAGTGTACTTTTGTATTCGCGTCAGGTTTTTCCTCTAACGAGCCGAGGCTAGACCAACTATTAATTTGCGTTATTTTTATTTATATCGCTCTATCTGGCAATGCTGAAATGTCGTTTTTGAACGACTTCCATTCACTCGTCAATTGGCGCTCGACTCTAGAGCAAGATTGCTGATTTAGGAGCACCAGATTTTATCAATTTTAGTTCCTGAAGTGCTTGGTCTTATTATTAAACGACTTCTTGACTCACTAGTCTGCTCCTTAAAATGTCTTCTATCATATAATTAAACTATTTCTTGACTCACGGACTGCTTTTTCTAGCCACCTGATACTATCTTCAATCATATATTAAACGACTTCTTCACTCACTGACTGCAAGTAGACAGCCGTTGTGTTTTCCTCTTGTTATTAAATTACCTGACTAAAGCCTAAAGAGCTGATAAAACTACTAAATCCATTAATGAAATTCCTGAAGCTAGGCGAGCAGGGGGTCTCTCTATTGCATTAAATTATTTTTAGATAATTCCTATGAATTTCAAAGCCTTGGGAGAGCTCCTCTGGCTGAAAATAACCAAAATTGTCACCATAACTCAAACATAAACATCGGACCAACATTCGAAACGTCCGCAGAGCGCTCGAAAAAGTTTAAAAGCGTATTCCAGCAAATTGAATATGTTTTTAATTTATGGATGCATTTTTGATCGTGAAACTTTTTCCCATTTCCGTGAAAATGGCAATATTTTTGTCGTGCAGTGCGCCCCTTTAGTCACTCGAAACAATGGAAAACATCGGGGAAACTACTCGGGAGCGAGTTGCAGGAGGTGAGATTTATTGATTTGTTTATACACTTTACACGGAAAAATAATAGCCGTGATTAGGTTGTAAATCATGCGAGTCCCGGTCGAAAGTCATAAATCCCGCTTTGGCAGCCAACATTGTAAGGCGTGGACAGTGGTGTCAATTTTTCCACGCACCTTAATTTCCGTCATCGCCGCGCTGCCTCTAAGCTGGGACTAAATAAACATACGGAAAGGTTCATCGGGCCCGATGGTATCTGACTCCCGAAACTTATTGTCCTAATTATCTCAGGGTGTTTGAGTGTTCGGGAGTTTGTTTTAAAGGGCAAATACTAATAAAAAGCATAATCTTAATTGTTGCTGGAGCGGAGAGGGATACTTTTAAAAATATGGCCTTTTGTGCCGAGTAATCATAATATTCATATCGCAGCATGCCTCTTCTCTCACTGATGAAAGCGAGCTGAGGAACGAAAAAGGCAAAGTTTTTGGCACTGCTGTAATTAAAACAAAAGTCATTAAGATTAGATCGCATCTACCAGGGGTTCGTAGTCGTACGCATGTAATGAGCAATTTTCTAATTGGGGCCGAAAACGCTCGACGCTCGGCTGTACTGCGAAAATATTGTTTGAACAAACAACTCTCAAGTGACGCTCCGCTCCTGAGACGCACGCGGATGGTGCGGCGCGGCGGCTGTACATAAATTTTCCCCGCAACTTTTCAACAAATTGTGCCCTTCAGCTCCCAAATTGATGGTTCAACTTGTAATGAGGCACATCTTCTCATTATCAAGGGCAATTTTATCGATTTTTAATTTAAAGTTTTCCCTTTTAGATAACGGTAAGACCTGGACCTTGCGGCTGACGAGCATGAGATATTGGCTTACAACAACAGTTTAAGGCTGAAAATATTTTTGAGGCCTAAAATCAGGCTAAAAGAAAACCTCAATTTCATGATTTTTGGTCAAAAATTTTTGTCACAAAAATAGTCCCTGAAGCCTTCAATCGACTTTATTAAGCCCCAGAATCACGTTTACGAAACAATTTAGCTGAAAATTTGGAAATTGGAGAAAATAAATTTTTTGACCAAAAATTCAAATTTTTGGCAAACGATAAGAAAATCTCGGTTTCGGGATTTTGGCCAAAAATTTTTTGTCGCGAAAAAAGTTCCTGAAGTCTTCAATCGACTAAGTTTAGCCCCAGAATCACGTTTACGAAGCGTTTTGGTCGAAAAACTGGATTTTGGAGAAAAAAAATTTTTCACCTGAAATTCATAAAATGGCCAAACCTCCGCTCGTTAACGAAAACTCGATTTCGGGATTTTTGGCTGAAAATTTTGTGTCACGAAAATGGCTCCTGAATGCTTCAATCGACTAATATAAGCCCCAGAATCACGTTTACGAAGCGTTTTGGTCGAAAAACTGGATTTTGGAGAAAAAAAATTTTTCACCTGAAATTCATAAAATGGCCAAACCTCCGCTCGTTAACGAAAACTCGATTTTGGGATTTTTGGCCAAAAGTTTTTTGTCGCGAAAATCGTCTCTGAAGCCTTCAATTAACTAAGTTTAGCCCCTGAATCATGTTAACGAAGCGTTTTGGTCAAAAATGACGATTTTGGAGAAGAAAAAAATTTTACTCTAAATTCATTGTTGGCTAAATTTCTACCTACCAAAACGTAGACATGGTCTCTGGAATTTAAAGCCCAAATCAAAATGGGCCCAAACCGCAGAACTCACAGCCTCTCTTCACAAGAGAACCGTCGAAAATCAGAAGGCACAGCGTCCTAGTCTAAATTGATTTAGAATCCCTCACGTCCCACTTACGGGATTCCACTTGAGCCCAGCGATGTAAATAATACAAATGTATACAAATTTCACATGAATAACAATAATCTGTTTTTCGGCTTTTGACCGAGTCGTAAAAAATGGTCTGGATCTCCGATTCCCTCCTCTTGTGCGGCAGCAACAACAACAAAAAACCTTGGACATAAATCATAACGAGAATTAGGGCTCTTCAATATGTGAGGATTTTTTTCTGCCATCATACAGTCGTCGTCTTCATGATTCTATTCTATTACTTATCTCCCGACAAAGGGCCCCTTTGTTGTTTTCTTCCTAAATCAAGTCGCAAGGAGGGGAGACGAGCCGGAAAATATCAAGAATGTGGGGTTGAACGGTGTATTAAAATGCCATAAATATGTTAGTCTGCGCTTCAGATGGGCAAACTTATTCCAAGAGAACGTCAACACGTGCTGCGGCTCGATAAAAAGCCACCAAGTGATCAATTCGGGAACCGAGTGGCCTGAGTGGCGTTTAATTATTAACTGTATTCCCACGTGACAGGCGAAATGAATTCACCCACCGGCGATGCGATAAAAACGAGCATGCTAGAGTCAATGGGGGAGGTGAGAGGGTCAGCTTCTGGGATTTGAGGGGATTTTCCGCGAAATTTTTAAGTCTATTTTTGTTCAATGGATTTCATGAGAATGAGGGAATGTAGAACAGAGCCCAGGGGAATGCAAATTAACAAGGTAGTAACGCCTACAATTAGTTCAATGTTGTTGTTGTTGTTTTCTCGTCCTGAGGAGAAATCAAAACAGTAAGCAGAAAAAGTTTAAAGAAACAGGAAAACACGTTTATCATGGGAAGAGAAAAATTCTGGGAGGAGAGTGAACTTTCTTTAGCTGTATATCGTCCATTATAAGTTCTGGAGATGATTTAAAGAAACCTAAAAGCTCTACAGAATCAATTTCTGAGTCCAAACCTTCAATTGCTCAGCTCTGACGCCTTGAATCTCACTTTAGTCATTGGTTAAAATGTAAAATTTGGCCACCTGACTGAAGAAGAATCTCTTTGACGTAATCTAGACTCTCTTAGCGCTAAGGTGGGCGTCTCAGGCCAATATTGGCTGCTCTTAGGGTACCCTAAAAACTAAAATGAAAGCTTAAGTGGTTTAAAGGGTACCTTAGGAAATGACCTCCAGAGCCAAAGGAAGCTCAAGTTTCACTCGAGGAGTTTAACTCTCCAACTAAAACCCAAATTAGAGATGCCAACAGGCGCGGAAGCAGCACATGTTTCTATTTTGTCTCCAACAATTGATTGAGCAAAGTGCAGAGGTAAGCGGATGCGCCATAAAGTAATAACGCCAGAAAGTGCAGGATAATGCCGACAAGATCTGCGCTTTTCCCACATCCCCTTCGTCTACTCTCGCTCGGAGTGGAGAAAAAATCCCCCAAACGAATTGCCAGAAAACTTCAAACTATTAATTTTACCGAAAAGCCACGTTCCTCAGCCGATTGCAGACGTCTGCGACCTACCTACGAGCGTCTTGCTTCCAGATAACAAATTGTTTTGAATTTTCAACTTTGCTAACGATATAAATTCAACCAAGTATTTTGACAGTCACTTGTAATCAACTTTGCGGTGTCCCACTTCTTTTTCCTCTCCCTCTCGCTCCAGAGGTTTTGAAAAGTTCCCCGACTGCATTTCCTTTCTTTGTTCGATAAAGCTAACTTGAAGGCTGCGCTTTTTCCATTCAAGGCTTTTCGAGGGGAAACTAAATGTGCACCTTAATTGCACCAGCTGCAGGCTTTTCTGCGAGCTAGAAAGCAAATACAAACAATAAACGCTTTCCTTCTCTTTTTTCTTCGGACTAAAGGATTTTCTGCTCTCAAGAGTCACAAGGCTCTGGCTTGAATGGCTTCTAATGAACCCGCTTCTCGCTGGCTAACCAATTAACTGTCTTTAACGACAACTTTCGCAATTACGTATCACCCCCAATCGAGCAAATGGCCCCGCAATTACAGACTGATCGGTGAATGCAGGCCGCCGTCTCAGCACAAACCGATTTTGATTAGTTTCTATTGATATCTCGACGCTCAATGGAGAACCAATGGGAGCAGAAGGGGAAGCAAACTCGTCGGCATTTATTAAAGAAGTTTGTGGCTGCAACATAAGTTGTGATGATTTGGAGACATTTCCTGGAAATTTCCTGTGCCATATCGTGTGTGTGGCCTGACGTCATGGATAGTGCGCGTCTCCCGGATAATCTGACATGTCCCGATATCAGAAAGCGTTGAAGAAAATAAATTAAAAATTACTTCACTCGGGCTGGCGTTGGCAGTCTTGGTTGGGATAAAGAAGCTTACCTCTCAAGTTAGTTTTCTGGACAGGGTCTTTGGTTACGTCTCTGGCGAAAAAAAAGCTACTCAAGTAAGTTCAAAGGGAGAGCAATTTTTTCTGATTTAAGTCTCTGAAAATTTCCTTTAAAATTTGAGTTACGTCTCTGGAACCGTATAAAGGAGCCACATTTCTGAACCATAACTCTTGCAAACCTCCTGTTACTTTTCACAATCGTGTTAAAAATTTTTTTGAAGAAACCCTATCTAGTTACGTCCCTTACTTCTACTCAGTTCATTATTTCAGTCCGTTGAGCTTTTAAGGATAGTGTAAGAATCAATTCACATTTCTGAATGAGGAAAACTCTCCAAGTTACATCTCTGGTTCACTGATTATTTTTTTCCAGATACTAGTTTCACTAGAATCGTCTCAATGTCCCCCCTCAATCAAAGAAAATGGCTGATTTAAAAATAATTGGACGGACAAGTTCTTCAAAGTGGGAAATTTTCCACAGAACATACCATCAAAAGGCTGAAGAGAGGTGGAAATTGGTCACGCACACAAACATTATTATTTTAAATTGTGTGAGCATACCGGGAACCGATATTGCAGCTCTAAATTTGTGCAGACAGCGACGCAGGTAGATTAACTTTTCTTTGAGCGTCGGGATGCCAAGCCATCTCGGCAAGCGAGGCCGCAGAGTCATCATCATCGTAGTCCAGATTATGCGAAAATTATAATGTAATTTAAAAATGTTGGCGAGCTCATTTCCCTCCCCGACGAGAGCACGCATGGAGGAGCTCGAGGGAAGAGCGAAGCCACACCTTGCAGCGGGAAAGCGACGAAAATAATGAAATTCAGAGACATGCTTTCTCAAGTGCAGCGATTTCTGTGACGTCGATTGTAATGTTGTGAGCGAGATAAGGCAGAGCTGCGGAATCGCGGTGATGTAAAATATATTTTGCTGTGCCTGCGGTTGCCCCAAGGCAATGCCGACTTTCGTGAGTCTTCTCTCTCTCCTCCCGTTCCCCCGCCTCAGCCAGAATGTGGCGAGAGTACACATGCTAATGACGATAATGCGGCCAAAGTGGAGGCTAAATGACACTTTGAAGGGCGGTCCAATGAGTGGCAAGCGGCAGATAAGTGCGTGGAGGGATCCCTTTGTGTGTCACGGGGTCACAAGTTAATTGGCCTCTTCATCAAATCGTCCGGGGGCCCTCTGTGTAGTGCCGCAATTTGCTCAATTCGATTATCGAAATTGATATAATGAACAATTCGGGACATGCAAAGTTTTATCTCAATACGCATATATTCAAAGTTCATTAGCGTTAAAACTTTATCTTTGAACACGTCGGAGCGGGGAGACCCGGTTGGAGCAGACACAAAAACGACCCCAAAAAAGTTTGATCAGATGCATCTATCTGCATTGACTGCTGCATTTTGCAGCTCAGATTGCTTGGCTTCGAGAGCTACACGACGTACGAACTCGCAGAGACACGGCTAAAAATATTGTATTTTTATGCGATTATAAAATCCTACATGTTGTATAACGTACTCTGGTGCACTTCCAGCCCCCCCTTATCATCTTCCCCGAACTCTGTTGGCTAACAAAAACTACGTGACTGCAATAAAAATACAATTTAGTTGAAATAAAATAATAATAATTTGGATCTCTTTTTGGCTTTGGCGCACGACGTCGGAGCAGTCGGAAGCCAGCCAAAAGACTGCCGGCCAGCGTTTACGTCATTGAATGGCACTAATTGATAAAGTTTCCTTGGCTGTGGATCAGACTTTCCCTCCGAACGTTTTCAAGATTGCCGGAGCTCTGCTGGAATCCCTTTCAAAATTGTTTCTCATTGATTTTTTGTGAGTGAGAAGTATTTTTCATTCGAGCAAAAGCGATTACCTATCGATTGGAGGGACATGTGCTTTGAGTTCTTCGGATTCAATTTAACATAGGATCCAAAAATTTTACTAACAAATAAATTTTCTTCTTCCAAGGCTCTTCACCTTAGACAGAAACTCTAGACTATGCACGTTAATTTTAAGAGGTTCAAGTCTGTCTCCAAAAGCTTCTCAATTTAATTTTTTAATACTTCGACCCCAAAATTGGTTAAAAAGGGCTCCTGGATCGCACTGATAGCTTCAAAATCACGCATCAGGAAATTAGAGGTTGTCACGAGAGTGGTCTAGAGTTTCTGTCTATCCTCCAAAATCACCAAATAGGGAGCAAAAACCTTCCATGACTAAGTATATGGTCCGAAACAATAAAATTGGCCCATGATAAAAGTTCAATTGAGGCAAGTTGACCGACCAAACGAAACGCGTCACTCGTCTCACGCTTTGGAGACTCAGATACCATTGCCAATTAGTAACTGTTACTGAAAATATCATCGCTGTGCTGAGATAAGTCGCATCTCGTTCTGTACCGGGCAACCTAAAATTCAGTTCCGCAGTTACATCCAAGCTCGCGACACGATATCAACTTGACTGGCGCGAAGTGCGATAAAAAGATGATTTAGAGCCCGACTCTGACGAGGCTGCCGGCGTTTCGAATCTCCTAGTGCTTTGCGTGTGCTCATTAGCAAAGTGATGGACTAAAATGTGGCGCTTTCTCGTTTTGGGTGGAATTCTATCTCTGTCACCGGTTATCAAGGGGTCACCGGGGAAGTGAGTGATTTTGCTCAAACCTAATCAAATCCAATTCGACTGCGAGTGAACGCAAACTCGCTAATTACTCGACTCGAATTGGAGGAGCACACAAGCTGGCGATAATTGCCCATAAAAATTTTATTTGTGACAAAAAGTCAAGGTGAAGACGGGCCTCTCTCTCTCTCACTCTCAATCTCGACTGTTTGTGGCCAATAAATTGCGTTTAATAACTCAATTGCAGTGCATCGCTGGAGTCGACGCCATTCGTGACCTTGTTTCACCCACCAATTAAGGAATGTCTGCTCAACGAAACGACTCTCTTCTGTCCCAGCTACAAGACCTGGAGACTCTGGAGCACCTCGGTTCACACCAAGCTCATCAAGTCCGTGACACACCTCATTGTCGACCAGTGGGAGAACCTGACCCTGCACACGACGCAGATTGGAAAGTTCTCCAACTTGCGTGAGTTCATCGTTGAAGTTGGAAACATCACTGAGATCGTCGGGGATTTTCCGCTCATGAAACGGCTCAGGGTTGGTATTTTCTCTAACTAGAAACTTCAGTGGTTGACTTAAAGTTTTTCCCCCATACAAACTTCTGGACCCCCTAGCTCCGTCCCTGTAAAAGCTAGGGGTCAAGTGTGTCTCCATGGTTTATCAGACTTTTTAAGGGCTACAACATATTTAAATTTCAGTAGAATCTGATTAAGTATAAGGCAGTTTCATATCTATACAATACTGCAGCTCTCAAAGAGTTTCAGACAGACAGACAGACAAAAGGTTGAAAATGAACTTAGGATAGTCTTCTTCTTTTCTCTAATCCAGAAAGTCGACCTCAGCCATAACAGCATAAACCAGGTCTTCCCGAGCCTCTTCCAGAACCTCCCAGCGCTAGTTTTTGTGGACCTCCGGGGCAACGACCTCGAGACGATCGCCGAGCCCTTCGTCTTCGGAGCCCACTTCGAGAGCATCTGGCTGTTCGGGAACCAATGGGACTGCACCAAGACCATGAAGTGGCTGCTCCTTCCCGAGCACGCCAACCGCGTCGCCGACTTGCAGCGTCTCAAGTGCTATGACAAAAAATACTACTCGAGACCCATTACGACGGTGATGGAGTACAAGAAGATTGTGAAGGAGACGTGCCACAACAGCGAGCTCAAAAACTGCAGCTGCCACATCTATTACATCCTCAAGGACGGCATCTCCTACGCCCCCTTCTACATGGTAAACTGCAGCCACCGGGGGTTCGAGCGTCTCCCGACAGCCCTCCCCGTCAACACTAGCGTCCTCTACATGAACCACAACAACGTTCGAGACCTCAGTCCGCTCATCGAGAACCAGGTGTACCTGAAGGTGGAGGACATCTATCTCGACCACAACAGGATAGAGTCGATAAATATCCTCGGGGAGAGCGAGTACCTGAACCGCTTCCGGCTGCTCAGTCTCATTGGCAACAAGCTCACGAAGGTGTCCATTTTCAAGATCAACAAGGCCTTCCAGACCAACAAGAACGTCCAGGGAGTGTACCTGAGTCGCAACCCCTGGGTCTGCGACTGCTCTTTCACGCCACGCTTCCAGAAGATGCTGGTCGAGTACGAAGCCGTGATTCGCGACTCCAAGAACGTCACGTGCAAATACGAGCATGAAAACGAGTTTTCCGGGGCCCAGGTGAGGTCCCTCACCATCTCCAAGCTGTGCAAGCAGGAGCAGCCCAACGTCTTCAATATAGTCAACATCATTCTTATTCTCCTCATCATTCTTATCCTCTCCAAGCTGGCCTACGACTACTTCCACTACAAGCACTACGGAAGGGTTCCCTGGATCGTTACAAAAATGTAGAACTTAAGAACAGAACCCTCACTTTTTTACTAGTCCTTCCTTTACTATTTCCATTCTAAGTCGATTTAGGTAGTTTAGCTTAAGAAACTAATAAAATAGTCATGGAATCATTTAAAATCGTTTTCTTTACATTTTTCCTCAGCTCAGATTTGGTTCCAGAGGCGTAGTTAGGATTTAAATCAGGAGGGGGCTACATTGAATTTCTCTCTTTCCCTCAGGAAAATCCGAAATTTGTCCTAAAATTGGGACCACTGCTGTAATGAAAAGGAGACCCTTTTTACTGAGGAAGATCCTCGGTGAAGAAAATATCTAGGAGTTCTTGAAAATTTCGGGGGCTGCTAAGCCTTCTCTAGCCCCCACTTTCCCACACCTCTTCTCTCAGAAAGTCAGGGAAAAACCGGTGAGTAGAGAAATCGTGGCTCGAAAACCCTTCCTAGCTACACCTTCAAAACTACATCAGGCTAAAATGCAAACAAATCGTTCACTTCCAGCTAAGAGCAATCTCGGATTCTCGGGCCTCCAACAACTTTTCACTTTCTCCTCCACCCATGTAATCTGCTATTGAGACTTTGAAAGAACTACAAACAAAAGTTGCCTTAGCATACATATAAGGAGAGGCAGGATGCAGGCAAGTGGCGCAGAAAGGATCAAGGACGCCTCTCCGTGTACACAAACTCCCACCTAATCTTTAATCAGATTACGGCATTGAAAAAGAGAAAACAACAAAATCAACTTTCACTTTCCTCAAATTTAGTTTACTCAACTTTTCCCTCCATGATCCCATGCTCTCTCTGTCTCACGCGTCTAAATAACATTGTGATGCTCCGAGGCGGGATCGAAACCTCCCAAAACTATGTTTGTCTGTTTGCCTATCCTGCGTCCATAAACACGCGCAAAAAGATCAACCTCGACCGTAACTTTAAGCCTCGTGATAGACCGAGACCGCACCGGGAATGGGGAGAGAGAGCGAGGAATCAAAACAGTGGCAAACATATTTTCCGCATTTTTCCCACATTCACTCTGCGCCTTATCACACACGTTCATCCACACACATCGCCACGAGGAATGTGGAGGATTTAGAGGATTTACGTTTTTTTGTTGGTGTTTTGTGCGCCGCCACTTGGCGGCTCTCGACATGGCAAGACGGGGACTCTTCTGCGTGCTCACTTTTCTCATTTCCACGAATATGATAAGCGATAAATATTTGAAGTGTTTGAGTTGTACGGCATACCGTCGTTCTTGAATAATGACGTGTAAATATACAAGCAAGTACGGTGGGGAGCAGCTAGTCTGGAGTAGCTTTAGCTCAGAGACCTTAGAATGACTTTTTAGAGACCTCTTCGATGACCCATTTGACCCTTTAGAGTTTAAAAAATTTATCAGAGGACCCCAGGAATGTTCTTGGGACCCTTAGGAAAAACTAAAAGATTAGTAAAAGAAGTTCTAGAAGATTTCTTAAGGAATCAAAATACCTTCTAGGATCTATTGAAGAATTTTTGAAGGACCCTAGTGACCCTGAAGATCAAAGGCTTGAGGAAAAATCATGAAGAAATCTACCCAAAGAAACTCTATTTTTTTCTTCAGAATAATATAATAGAGTTTTTCTCTTTTATGTAATTTTTTTATAGAAAAAAATATTTCAAAAGAGACAGCCAAAAGTGCCTCTAGAGTTCAGACTTGGCGAGCTCCACTGTACCTGGATTTTCTATTAAGTCAATGGTGTGCACGAGTGATTTCGGGAAGTCATCTTATCGGGACTCTCCTTCGATCCAGGAGCGTTAAATCGGGAGAAAATTGCAGACGTCGAGTCCGTCGGTCTACTTGTGGAAAAAAGTGAGACTCTCAAAAGACAACTTTCCATTATCTGCAAGTTCGTCCTCAAATCAACGGAATTCGTGCTCACTCTTGTCTGCAGCGAGGTTTTTCAACTTTGGAAAAGCACGAGGGAAACTTTAAACAAACTTTTCCCTGCTGTCGCTCTCCGTCCTCCCACCGTCACATTGCCGATTCAATCGTCCCGAATTTGTGTATGAATGCTCACCGCAGCTCTTGGGTAAACAAGTTGCAGAAGAAAAGTAGGAAAGTTTCCGCGTCGTCGTTTGATTCTCGAGTCTTAATCCGTATTCATCAAATTGTCGGACTCCGTATTGTGCATAATTTATGAATGTGCAGCATTACGATGGCAAGGTTAAAAGCCAATTTCGTTTGCATCCCCTTTCCCGACAAAAAACCATTTTCAATTCCGTTTTACATGCAAAATGCAATAATGTCGGCTGCTGCTGCTGCCGAAGAAGGGAAATTCTCAAGATGGCACGAGGACTCTTGTCCCGGCAGCCTCTTTCATTGCATGCGACGGCATCATTATTGCTGATTATAATTTTAAAAATTTTTTTCGCGATCAATCGAAATTTAATCTACATATTAATTGCTTATTTCCATTTTATGTTGATTTTGTCCGCAGTATTTGACGCGGTCTAAACTTTTTTCCTCCGCCAGCTCCCTGTGTCAGTCTGCCGAATCGCAAGCGAGTGCGAGAGAGTTCATTAAGGTTCATTGAAGCGTTTAAAAGGGTAATTTATGTGCTGAACACGATTTTTTGGTGACAATTTGGGCTTCGCATTGGCCTGAGAGTGACTTCGGGATCACCTTGGAGCTCCTTCAATTGAAAAATGTTGATTTTCTGTGCTATTTGGCTGCTGAATGGACTAAAAGGAAAGATGAAATTACATCTCTGATTCCGAGACGGGGTATTGACATTTCTTTGGGAGGTATGCAAATACTTTTAGCTCGATATGGAACGAAAAAGATACGGAATCAGCGAAGTAGCCCTGTTGCCCTCTTTCTGTGGCTTGGGGTGGCGAAATGGGGTTAAGTCCGGCTCTGGAAGGAATGCGAGAGATAATAAGTGCATTAGAAAGGCTGTCCTTCGAAGAATTGTGGAAAAGCTTTTTGAGAGGCTTACTCTAGTCAACAAAACTAAAGAGCATTTTAATGAATGAATAATTTTGTATGATCTTGGAAGAAAATTTAATTGATTTTTATTATTAATATTGAGAGTGTGTGTTTCTGAAAATGTGTCTGAATATAGATAGATTTTGGATAATGGACTATTTTTAACGATTAAAGTGAATTTGAAGATGTGGGAATTTATTAGATCAGAAACTTTTTAGCTTTCTTATTTTCTGAAGCTCTGAAGAAGCCCCTCATGTTCTAGGAAAATGAAAATAACGTCGGACCTTTTCCCTATAAAAATCCATGAGACCTCGGAGCTAAAGCAGAGTATGATAATATTTTTTTTATAAAAACACCACATTTATTCAGGAATTTATTTAATTCGGCAGGTTGAAGAATCTTCCTTGGAGCCAGATTAAAGATTCACAAGCCCGAATATTCATTGCCGGTCGCATCAAAATACAGCTGCCATATAATTCGAATCAGTTAAGCCATAAATAGTTGGATTACTAGCGGTCATAAACAATTTTATACATTCACCCGGCTCGCTCATGCACATTTTTTGCGTTTCGCGATTTTTTTTTGCACCGAGAGTCGGATTGACCGGATGTACAACACGCGGGAAAATATGTTGTTTCCATTTCATTCAATTGTGCACACGCTCACGTACGCCTTCCCGGAGCCCCATGCGCTGCTCGTCAAAAAAAAATTTCTCCTCGCGGTTTATTATTATCATCATCATCATCACATATTATTCAGGCCTCGGGTTGCAAAATAAAATTGTGTAATATAATTATCCAAATTAACTGTTTGGATTTATCAAAATTATAATCAAATTCGGGGAGAGAATGAAATGTGTGTGCGCAGGAGAGACTCCATGAGGCAGGTTGCCAGGTTGTCGGAGCACAATATACGCAACTCCGCACATCCTCTTTGCTACCTCATCATCATTGTAATTGCGGAACGGGTGAATTTATAACGATTTTGATACAGTGATTAAAGAGCGACGGTGGAGGGCTCCCGGATTCCGGGGCGGAACGAGAGCTGGAGCGGGAATCGGGCGGCTCTGGGGGGAAGCAATTAAAACACGACCAAAGTAGATTCTAATCTACCGAAATCCATACGCAGCGAGGTGCCTCGGAGGCTCGGTCTTTAAGGAAAGCTACTAGAGGGATAACCATCAAAAACGAGGTGGCTTTTGTCTTCGTTTTTTTTTAATAATTGTGAACACAAAAATGATATTCCAAGGTTTTGAAAATCCAAGATGGCCGCCATGTATGAACCTCACATGGAAAATTTGTTGGCTCTCATATTTTGGACTGTTTCTTCCCAAACACATGCCCAATCAGGTTTAGAACTGGCAAGAACGATTGACTCAATTTATGGCCAAATATTATTTCTCTAAAATAACTATACATATACATATTTTGATATGTATATTTATTTTTTAAATATCTCAAAAAACATTTTTCAAATAATACCACATTTTGTGTCTTGTTTAGGGGCCAACAATCTCACAAAAAATAAAAAATTTACCACTCTCATTTTAAGAGATAGAGGAAATGAGGGCTTTAATTTAAACATTCCAATTTTTTAATTTAGAATTTTTTTCAATTCAAAAACCTTACCTACACATATCAAGGTGACCTTTATGTTATTTCAAAAAACTAAAAACGCTATTAGTTTTCGTTCACAAACTTTATGAAAATTAAAGACAAGTGGCACCTAGTTTTGTTGGTTGTCCCTCTAGTAGTCATCTCTAAGGCTCAGACTTACATCACACAACCCCGAAATATATGTAATAACTTTAGGAGGAGCAATGTTTGCCATGCAGTGTGTATCTTTGGCTTGATTGAGTACAATCACACATCGAGGCTCATTTGGGAAAGCGAGGGGGAAAACGGGGCGGAAATGCACCAGAGAAATCCTAATTTCATTGCCATTAGGGCGACTGGATCCTACACACGCGTCTCATTGCCAAAACTTTAAAAAACCATCTCAGAAATGAAGGGAGGGAAGCGCAAAAAGAGTTTAGCAGAAAGATTTTCGATGTAAACAAAGCAATAAATCGTCTCGCCTCGCATTCTCCCCAAGCAAATCTTTATCTCTCTGCTCCAGTGTCGACGACGATTCCTCGCACACAGAGGCCGTGGGAGACGGAGAAGACACGCCAAATCAAACAAAACGTCGCTTCTCTCCTCCGTCTTTGCTGCCTTCTCCCGTGAGACCTGCCAGCAAGGACGAGCCGGTACGAGGTGCACGAGCGGAAATGAAGTCGGGGGAGATCTCTGATGCACTTTATAGCGAAAGCAATACAAACTTGGCAGTCGACTAGGCTCGGAGCCACTTGCGGAACAGCGATATCGCCAGCTCCTTGGTCTCCCGCAGCTCCCTGGGGTCTGAAGTTCCGATGGAGTAAATGTCCTGGACGTGTGAGACCAGAGGAACTACCTTCACATGAGCGTCTGGGACGTCGGTCTCCTGAACTCCCCGGGGTCTCCAGGGGTCGAGCTGCCCATGGGTGTAGAGAATCTTCGTTACCTGGGGTCTGAGACCTCCGTAGAGCAGGTTCAGGCGGCGAGTGGCTGCCTCCAGGGACTCTCGAGTGAATCTGGAAGTTAAACTGTCATCCTTCTCTAACGAAGACTAAAACAGTACTCACTGTGGTCCGAAAACGTCCCTGCAGATCGACACAAAATAGTCCGTTGGCACAGTGTTGTATCCGAATGGCTGCTTCTTCGACTCCGTTGTCGGGAAACCCCCGTGTCCCGTGCAGAGTTGGTAACTCCACTGTCTCACTAAAATCAAATCAACCCTGAAAATTTCCCAGAGGTGAATTTTTAGACCTCACTTATGCTGCTTCCGAGCTCCTCCCAGTCGGTCTTCCTGATGTACGCAAGCAACTGCTCCTCGTAAGCGTAGAAAAAGCAGTCAGGGGCAAAGAAGAGCCGAATCCAAGAGGCGAAGGCTTCAAAGGGACTCTCGAATCCGGGGTCCAGGAAAGCATTGCAGGTGTCTTGAATGCTGTCCCTGGAATATTTCGTTTCAGAATTGAAGCTTGAAGGAAGGAGGAGCCATCTTACGCGCTGTTTTGCTCAACCTGGGACACGTGCTCCCGCAACATGAAGAAGAGTGACTGGACGTCGAGGGAGTTGCTGACGTCCAGAGGCTTGCAGAGTCGGAGCTTGGAGCTGATTCGTTCCGATTCTCCTTCAGCAACCATTTTTTCCAGCTCACGGAAGCTGTTCTTAATAGCATCGTAGCACTCGTCCCCTCCCACCAGCCTGTACCCCTCCCCGACCGCCTCGTTGTACACGTAGCTGCTCACCTCCTGGTAGACGGGGGCACAGGAAGCCCAGGTCGCGTCCACGTATTGGGGATACTTCTGGGCGAACCAGACGGCCACGGTTCCGGAGTAGGAGGGACCCAGAATCCCCACTTTTGAGGTCCCAAACTCTGGCCGAATGGCTCTGACGTGATCTATGAAAGCAGCCACATCTGCCAAGACCTGGTCGATGGTGAGGTACCTGAGGTTCTCGGTGGAGGCGTTGGGGACCGGGAGACTCCTCCCGTAATAGCGGTGTTCGGGGTAGAACAGCGCCCCCTTGAGGTCTCTCGCCATGTCAGTGAGCAAGATTCCGTCTCCAATCAGATTGACGTCGTCGAGAGACCACTCGCCTCCCAAAGCGATCAAAATGGGGCCTCCGGGCTGGAAGAACTCGCTTCTCTCCCAGAACCTCATCCTCCAAGTCCTGTTGTTTCGGACATCAAAGTGGTCCAGCTTCTGATGGACCCATCTATCTTCGAGACTGACACTTACGTTGGAAAAGGAGGTGAAAGAGAGCGCTCTGGATCCGACCACAAAAGCCAAGAATAATATCCACCAACGAACGTCCATTTCTTGGGCTGACCACAGCGAACTGAGCGATTAGATTTCGCTATCGCGGAGATTTCTAAAATAACCTGCGTTTGAGCTGCGGTAGGCAAGATTGGGAGCGCTTTACAGACCTGAATGCGGAGCGGAGCTGCATTTGGCACCTCAAACAAAGTACGTTAGTTCAATTTCCGCTCCAGTGCTCCCCAACGAGTGGCCGGTAGAGGGGTTTTTGCGGTTGAATCCTATCGAAAACTCGATGCATCGTCGTTCATTGGCTCCGGCTGAACGAGCAAAGGCAGAGTTAACTTTCAAAGGTTTTCACAACCCGATACCCTGACACACTTTCAAATCCACAAAGGCCAGTGAGTTCTTAAAGCCCCGGACAAACAGAGTACGGCCTCAGCTTCAGAAAAGCGGGGAAAAATAGAGGAAAAGTTCATGACCCAAAAAAACAAAATTGCGGGAGCAGATGGGAGCTCATTTAATTCCATTCAGAGTATACTCGCCGTCTCCTTCACCAGCACGCTCCAAAAGATGCAGTGAATGCCAGCTAGCAGTCAAGTGTCTCATTACAGAGCTCTCCTTTCATCAAAAGTGTGTAAAATAAAGATGAAAAGTTGTGTTTCTGCAAATATTTTTCATTTCTCTCTCGTGCACGATGCACACTTTTTCATCATTTTGTCGGGAGCCATCTGGTGCAGGGACAAAAAATGCACTGAACGCGACCATAAAGGACATTTTGATGCTTTCGAGGTTAATTTTGAGACAAGTGGAGTTTTGTTTCCGTGAAAAATAAAGCCCTCATTGACGGTTACAGGCTAGGATAATTAGATCCAGAGTTAAATTTCATCTTTCACGGACTAAAACGAGACCACCTGACCCCTTTGCCTTCAGAAGGTGAATCAAATAGGCCCTCAGAGCCCTTTTAATTGGCTTGGCATCTCTTTTTCAAGACTACGAAATTTTATTTGACATTGAAGCCCCTAAAAAATTTAAGGAGGGTCGAAGCTCAAACCATGACCTCCAAAAACGACAAAAATTTTCACTTTTGGATTAAAAAATCTCCCGAACTACACAAGTCTCAAAAACTCTGAAGAGATCCCACTGCTCAGTTCTCAACGATGAGACTTCTGGAGAGCCAGATACTCGACAGAGAAGTTGTTAACAATTCCATTTGAGCTACGGGGGGATCCGCCCGTGCGTAAACGCTGCTACACTAAACTTTTGAGTGCTTCCGGGACAGGCTCAATTACCAATTCAGCACAATTTCCCGCTTCCCGTCCCCCAACACATGAAGGAGCTCCATGAACCATAATTAGGAAGTATCGCGTGAAATGTTTGCTGCGCCGTAAATGAAGAAATTGAATAAACTCCGACTTGATTATGGCACAATATGGCTTGTGATTGCACGCGGCAGCCTCCACTCGCAACTTACAAGGGTCCTCTGCATCCTGCAACGTCGTGAAAGGGTTGTAGCAGCGCGAATGGAGGCAAGGCAAATAAATAACAACCTCTTCATCATCTCTCTCGTGCGATTTTCCCGCTTTTCATTTTTCCCTTCTTTCCTCAATTTTATTCAAAGTAACGGAAATGAATGCTTCCTGCTTATCAGATAACCCCCTCTGAGCCGCCAGACTCGAGCATGGGCGTAATTAGAGTCAATGTTGAGGATGTCGAGGAATCAGGTGTATTGAAAATTCCCTCACGGTCACGGGTACTGCGAAGACCCAATTGAATTTTCCACGTAAATACAAATACAATTTTCCGAGCCATAAAGTTTTGATGCCCGAGAAACGTATCATAATGCCATTTTTATTACGTCAATAAAACGGTGAGTAAACAGGAAGCGCCGCTGACGTGGAGCTGTGGCGCAGTATTGGCGGGATTTACTGGACCAACTTTGGGGATTGTCAAAGTTTCGTGTCTCCCCCGATCCGCCCGCGAGAGCCTGTCTGAAATTTACTGCATACGGGAGTCGGGAATTTGGCAGACCCGGGCGGAGTGCCATTACGTATGTAGGCTGCGTACGCTGGCTCAAAAACAAAGAGCTAATAAAAATTGGATTAATACGAGTACAATGTGTGGAGGAGCGCACATATGGAGGAAAATATGTTTGCACATGCAGGGAGTTGATGAATGGCTGTGGAAGAGGAGGCAGAAAAGGACCAAAAAAGTTTTCAAATTGAATTTATTTGGTTCTCGATGCTCTATATGTTTTCGTTTGTTGCTAACTAAATGACGGTTTGGGAGTGAGGAAGTTAGATTTATGTCAATCTGAATGAGTTATGGAGGAAAAACAAGTGCTAGTAGGTGTTGATTAGGATATTGGAATTCCTGTTCGCGCATGGTTGGCTTCGAGAGTGCTTTCGGGTTTTGAGCGAGCCAAACAAGATTAGAAAGTGGGTATTTTTGTTGCTTTCAGAGCCAACTTTTTCAGCTCAACTGATGGGATTTAGTGTCTAGCACTTAAGTCTTCAGTTTCAGACCAGGCCGGGCTAGTAACTGGGCTCATTTTTTTTCCAATTTCTCGTACAGTAAAGTCATTTTGTTCGATCAATGTACCAATTAAATTTTTTCCCCATAAGTAGTTCTGTTTCCAGTTTCCATGATTTCAACATGTTGGGTGAACTACATCATGGTTTAAGACTCTGGTTATCCCACTCATGGTTTCTGGAATCCCTGAATATTTTACTCACAACCAAGACCACACATTACACCATGGGAAAACCACAGGCCTTTCATTCATTCTTTAAGTTTCATACTTTAGCGGCTCGGGTAAACCATGGAGATGGATTTTCATGTCATCGAATCTATTGACAGACGGACAAACCGAACATTCAAGGGCATTTTTTTTAAAGTGTTGAGAATAAAACCTTGGTACCTTAACATTTGAAGCTGGACTAAGCTCATTCTGGACTATCTGGCTCCTCAGAGATCAGACATGTAAAGCAGGGGTTCGTCTGCTGTCAAGCCGAAGTTACTGCCTCGGAAATGAGGTCAGGGAACGGAAGCCAGTGAATCTGTAATTCAATCAAAACGCAAACGACATTGATTGAATTTTAATCCCAGACCACATTAGCAAATGTTAAGCAAATCATCGGTTTTAAAATGGCTCCACTCAACTCCCCAAGTCCCCCGTCTCGTTGCCTTTCCTCTCGGCAGCAGTCGGCACCGTGGAGCCTCGGCATCCGCATCCAGCTGTAGCAACGGCTGACTTTGTACTAAAATTAGTTCCTTCCTCTTTTCCACCTTATCTTTATCAGTTTTGTTGTTTTTCCCCCTCGTGTGTGGCATCCGTGTGTGTGGTCCCAGCTGTTGAGGAGGCTCACTCTCTCTCTGGGCGCAGGTATCGTGTGCACCAATTACGTGCCTGCGTAGAAGGATACGCTGATTGGTCCCTCGCCTTGCTCATGAGCATTTCGTTTCGGAGAGTCTTCCCCCACCACCGAGAGAGAGCGAGCATTTCCCCACACTTTTCATCGTGCACGGATTCACGACGGAAATTCCACATCGACAGTTTTTATCAAACTACGTAGCGGACAAGTCGGGAATCCGGACTGGCGAATTTGATAAAAGTGAGTGACTTCAACACTCTGCTCAGAAGACAAACCTCGGGCTAGTGATGAATCGGTCTCGAGCCTTGGCGAGTGACGGTTGAAGTGAAAATCGGCGGAATCAAATTAAATTAGTGAAGTTATATATTTTGGCACACCTGCACCGGGAAAACACCAAAGCCGCAAATTAAAACAATTAACGCGTTACCGGAGCTGCATGCGGTCTGTTTTTGTTTGCTCGCCGTCTGACTGTCAATATTTTAATTATTTCGCCCAATTATTAAATTAAATAGCTGCATTAATGTCGACGCTGTTGACTCACGCGTGGTACTGATATATTTTGAGAGCTAGTGGGTGCCGGAAACAAAGTGAACAGGAGGCAAATAAATAATAGAGTTGTGGAAAGTGAAAATGCGGCAAGTATGAAAATTGCTGGGGGAGGGAGGCTAGTAGAGAAGAGCCCTAGTGCAGAGTATAATGCGAGTGGAGCCCGCGAAGGGAGGCGCAAAGAAAGTAATTTTTAAATGCCAGAAAACCCTTAGTTGATGAGCCTTAAGCAGCTTCTGGGAGTCCTCTTGGTGCTGTCAGCAACGACGGGGGACTCCACAATAGGACCTGGAGTTATCCAACCTACTAACGGTGAGTTTTTCAAGTGCTTGCTGATTTATCAGCTTCGTCCTTGAAATTTCCAAGGCAAGGAAATTTTTGTTTCTAATTAATTTAAAGGACGAATCTGATGCCAAGTGGCTCTTTCCTTACCGTCCGTGATTAGAAATTTGGTTAAAAAAAATCATAATAGGTTTCTTTTAAGTGTCAGAAGAAAAATTAGCTCAATTCGTGGAAATTGCTTTCAAAAGGTCAGTAATGAAATTAAAGCAGGTCAAAAGTGCTAAAACTTTAGAGGGAAATGATGTTATGTATTTTTGAATCAAAAAAGTACCTCCAAAAGGTACTCCTTAAATTTACCGAATATTTAAAGGAAGCCTGAAGAAAAAATATCCTTGAAACTCACGTGAGTCTGACAGATGGGCACCCTACTTCCTAGGCTCCCCGATCGATTTTCAGCACGACGTAAAATCGTATAATTCCTGCAAATTTCCTCTTCTCTCCGAAACCACTCCCAAGACGCCGATGTCTGCCTCATCTCCTATTCCGCATTCCTTCTCCTCACAGTCACGTTCACCTCATCAGCATCATTTTTATGTAAAACATTAACAAGTCTACGGGATTTACAATCATCATTGATTCCAACTTTCACTTTTTACATTTACTTTTTACATCCCTCCCGTGTCGGAACATTTTTTGTCGTCGTCATCTCAGATTTACCTACCTTTTTTCTGATGGATGTACACCTGATGTGTGAAGGATTGCCGTTGTCAGACACCGTGTATGATAATGTGCTCAAGCTAACACGTAATCTGATAAAACGGGTGAGTTGCGGAAAGGTCGATGTGGGAAAAGGGTTCCTCATCAGGAGATTTGCATATTATGTGGTGTTACGCATGTCGACCTCTGGGCTCAGCTCAGCAATATATTTTTTGTGCGTGTTTCACGCGTCTTGGAGTCAGAAGACGAGACTCATCACTCAGCACGAAAGACGGAATAGCAATTAATTTGTAATAACTTAATGATTAAATTATGAACTCAATTATGGCCTGAGTGACGGCTTCCCCAGCCGCCCTGTTGACATTCATTCAATTATAATCACTCAAAAGCGCCGAGCCATTGTCACGCCCGCACAGAAATCCGCGACACTGTCGCTAAATAGGTGTTTTTCGTAATTAATTCCGCTTCCTCCCCTCGTCCTTGTCGCCGCTTTTCCGTTCGTCCTCACACACACACACGCAGTCAGTGTGAACGTCATCATTATCAGCATCACTATGACTTCGCACCACGGCGACGTGTGAATTAGGTAATTTGTGGCGGCAAGCATGATTGTATTTTAATAGTCTGCGGGTTAATTAACATAATGCTGTTATGTTGGCGGCGGCTCGACATGCCATCGCTTGATTCGGTGCGCATCCAAGAGCGTTCGATCAACAGGAAATAGAAACGGCAGCCGTGATGGAAATTGGCTGCAACAAGTCAGTGAGTGGGAAATTTTTAGTGTGATGGGGTGGCTGCAACCTCTTGATATAATAGGGCTCCAAAACACATTTGAAGGTGTCATGGTGTTTAAGAAATTTCACGTAGATTTTTCAAACTGTTGTTAAATTTTTCGGGGTCTTATTAAGCCCCGAAAATTTCTGGCACTATCAATTCAAAATTTTTGGCACTGTCATTGAAATCTTTCTGGTTTCGTTGATGAATCTTTGCCGAAAAAAGAGTCCTTTAGGGTCTGCAAAATGTTATCAAAAATAAAGAAAGAGGTCAATCTGGGGAGTAAGGGTACAATCCCTGATTTTTTCTGGGCAAAGTCTATAAGAACGGCTCAAAAGTTGAAGGACCCTGAAACTAGAGTTTGACCTGATTTTAGAACCACTGAAAGCCCAACATCCAAAGTCTTTTATTTTATTTAGGTTCCTTGAAAATAATAATTGAATCCATCTCCATGAAGAAACACGTGAAAGGAAAGAGGTCCTACATCAAGTTTTTCCTCCAACTTCTCTAGACTTTCATGAAAAGGCACAAGAGGTAAATGAAAGGATTCCAAGAAGGTGACTCACGACCTTTTCCTCGGCTTATTTACTTTTACCTCTCCAACACTCGCAGAGTTACTTTTTCTCTTTTTAAGCCTGAATTAAAGAAGACACAGTTTTCCAGAGAAAAAAATCAAACAGGATTGCAATTCTGCCGGAAAAAAGCCAGACTTGATCCGTTTCCACACGCCCATCGATTGACTCCGAAAACACTGCAACTGAGCCACATTCCTCCCCTTTTGTCATCATGCTATTATTTTCGTCGATGATGTCGATAACATATAAATCGGTAGTCTAGTTAAATATTCAACGGGCGTTCTCACCTTTTTGTTGTCACATTTTATTCCAAAGCCCCCTTGTACTGAACCACAGAGCGAGAGAGAAAGCCATTTTTTGTTTGTTCTCGACATTGTCTCCCGAAAATCGATTCCCGTGTTTTGCAATCAAGCGAAGACACGACGCGACTCGCTGCTATTAAAGGATCTGTCCTAATTATTTATGCAAATTTGTGTTTCTATGTTGGCGCAGTCGAGAGGAGGACTAATCGATAGTCGGCGGATGAAGGCAGGAATACGAAATTAAGAAAATTTTACAGCGCAAAAAAGCGACTATGAACGCCAATTAGCATGCACAATTCGATTTTCCTGTTCCTGTTTTCGAGATACTTTTCACGCCCGTCCTTGTGTCTGCTTGCTTTTTTGGCAGCTGCTTGTCTATGGAAAATTCAAGCAGGAAAATTTTATTTTTGACTATAAGCTTTAACTAATTTAAATTTTTACAATCGAAAATGAATTTTAGAAGATTTTTGGTGAAAATTTGTTCAAACAAAACTCTCTAAATTCTACTCTTCCTGAAATCCTGAAAATAAATAGCAAGAAAAAATAATAGTTAAGTCAAAAACGCCTATCTTGTCGACCTCCAATTTTTCCTGAATTGAAAAGTTCAGTTACTCAATCCGACAGCTTGACTTCACACCTCCTTTAATGCCTCATTTTCACGCATTACATTTTCATTTCATTACGACCGTATTCATCAATTTGCTCGGGGGCGTAAATCGCAAAATACGTACACGTGTAAGTCCCAGTCGACTCGCAAGCCTTAATTTACACGGTCTGCGTGCCAGCCACAATGGCTCGAGAGTGCATTTTTTTTCCTGCTCGCAAAATCCACTGGACTCGCCACGAACTGACGTAATAAATCATTCCTGCACTCGCCTCGAATTTACAGCTTGCTGACCGGACGCATGTATGAATAATGCATTTCATTACTGCCGGCGAATGTCGCATAAAGGCATGCATGAAGCACGATTATTGATGAGGACCCAGGATATGGGAGAGGAGGGTGGGCGGAGGAGTTTTAATAAACCAATTAAATTAATTTATTGAATTTTGTGCCGCGTAATGACCATATTTTAGACTCGTTGGCGGCCCAAAATCGCGTGTTGTGGCGCAAAACAAAAAGTTTCCGGCAAAACGCATTTGAATTTCGCTAACCAGCGGTGTTCATATTAATTAACATTAATTTCAATGTGTTTAGGGGGATGACTGAGTAAATGCAGCCGACGTTGAGAGGATTTATTTGAGCCACTGGTTGGCATGGGCATTACTCATGTCTGCATCCAGAGAATAATGGCTGGCCATTGGGTTCGCTAACAACAACAAAAATTTAATTTTCAATGGTTTTTAGTCTCACCATCCAAGGACTCCCATACCTAAATTGACCATTGCCCCGATTATAAACCCGGTCTAGGCTAAATTGTCTTTTATGTTTTACTGTGAACTGCGATAAAATTGGCCGTGGAATCCATCTCCAAGGACGCAGATTTACTTAAGAGCTTCAAGGAGAGTTATGGATGAAATTCTTGTCAGGTGATTCATCTCCATTCAAGGACAGATTTAAAACTCTAGTTTCAAATGGTCTAAAGATAGAGTCAACGCTCTCTTTAGTCTTAATAGGGGTCAAGAGGTCTACCCTTTAGAAGGCTGAGAGTCCAAAAATCAACTAACGAATTTCCTCTTTTCTCTTTCCAGTTGTTTTAGAAGAACCAGAATTTACCGATGTGATAGAGAATGTCACAGTACCTGCTGGCAGAAACGTCAAATTAGCTTGTTCTGTAAAAAACTTAGGATCTTACAAGGTGAGTTTTCCGCCTGCTCATAAATCTTCATTGGCGTCAATTGCCCATAAGCGTTTCCTCGTAAACAAGGCAGCCTGGTGAAAAACAACTAATTGATTTAATTAATCAGCTCATTAACCAGTTTACCCATGTTCTTTTGTGCCGCGAACACAACAATAACAAGCTGAACGTTATAATAACGGCCGGTAATCTTAATTAAGTCGTCCTTTAGCGCGTCTCGCTGCTTAGTAGTTCCCTTTCACCCCGTTCTGCTTTTTTTCTCTACCGAAGGCGAAGAAGGACTGGGGCGGAAGCGAGTAATTAGCATTGAATAGATGATTTCTTCCGGGGAGAGAATAAAAACAAATAAAACTTGAATCCTCCTGGGGCTGCTTCTTGCCTCACAGAGAATGTGGAGATCCCCCTGCCCCGTCTGAAGTACATCCTGTCAGAAGTTGAGTTCATACTGATCAACCTAGCCTGGCAAAAGGCTGTCACATTGTTATTTTGGTTAAATAAATCATTCATCGTCCAACAGGTTATGGGCCCAGACGTGTTGTCTTGAAGCTCTAGTTTTCGCGAGGAATAAAGATGGCGAGTGAGACTGAAAATCTTTACAAGTCTTTCGGGATTCGTCCACTCAAAGGACGAAGCAACTACTCAGATTGGGCTTTCGCAATCAAGACCTACTTGGAATCTGAGGATTTGTGGGAAGCAGTGGAACCTCCAGCTGTCGTCAACGGCGATGAAGAAGGCACGAGCTCAACCCCAGTCGTGGATACCAAGAAGAATGTCAAGGCGAAAGGAAAGCTGATTTTGACCTGCGATCCCTGCATCTACCATCATGTGAAGGAAGCGAAGACAGCGAAGGCAGTTTGGGAAAAACTACAGGCCATGTTCGACGACCGAGGTCTCAACCGACAAGTTACGTTGCTGCGGGCTTTGATTAACACGCGTATTGAGAACTGCAATTCCGTCGAAGAGTACGTCAAGACCATCGAATCGACTGCTCAACAACTAAACGGAATAGGTTTTCCAATCAGCGAGAAGTTTTTGGGCACGTTCTTGCTGGCAGGTTTGTCAGAGGAATGGCGTCCTATGATCATGGGTCTAGAAGCAAGCGGTCAAAACATCACGGGCGACTTGGCAAAGACGATGATTCTACAAGAAGCGCACACTGAAAGCCTCTCTTCAGCTCTCGGAGTCTTCAAGAAGAAATCTTCAAAGCCTACTGACAAGAAGAAGAATAAGGTTCCCTATTGCTTCAAGTGCAAGACCAAGGGACATTATTCTAGGGAATGTGATAAACAAAGGCCCAAGAAGGGGTCTGATGAGGCACATTATTCTGCATTTTCCACTGGGGTCGTAAAAGCCGACGACTGGTATTTCGATTCCGGCGCAACGAGTCATTTGGTAAAGCACAAATCTTGGGTCACGAGCGAGTTCACGCCTGCGAAAGACAGAGTTTTGGCTGCTAATGGCGAGACGATGGACGTAATCGGTTCCGGCAACGTTCGAGTCCAGGTGACAAATGCTGACGTTCCAATCCTGGAAGTCAAAAATGCTCAGATCATTCCGGATTTATCCACGAATCTTCTTTCAGTCAGCAAGATAGTCAAACGAGGCAATCAAGTACTCTTTGACAAACAAGGCTGCGTTGTCACGTCGGAAGATAACAAGATCCTAGCAACCGGCACCTTGGAAGGCGATTTGTTTAAACTTGACTTTAAATTTTTACCTAAAGCTCTAGCTGTCACTACAATCAATGAACTTCACATCTGGCATCGACGAATGGGGCATTTGTGTTCCAACAGTCTCAAGTTACTGCGAGATGGTCAGGCAGATGGCATTTCCTTTGGTGATAGATCGTTCCCCGATTGCACTCACTGCTGTAAGGGAAAAATGTGCCGCAAACCATTTCCCTCGCAAGGCTCACGCGCTAGTGAGTTGCTGGAAGTCGTTCATGCTGATGTATGTGGACCGATGGAAGAAACGAGCCTTGGTGGAAGTCGTTTTTACGTTGCTTTTACCGACGACAAGAGCAGGAAGATCTTCATTTATTTCGTGAAGAATAAATCGCAAGTTTTTGAGTGCTTTAAAGAGTTCAAGGCTCTGGCCGAGAACGAAACAGGCATGAAGATCAAAAAGCTGCGTACCGATAATGGGGGCGAGTTCGTGAATACCAACTTCGCGAATTTCCTGAAGAGCAAAGGCATCAGACATCAGAGGACGAACGACTACACGCCCGAACAGAATGGTTTGGCGGAACGTGTGAATCGCAAGGTCGTGGAGAAGACACGGTGTTTGTTGGCAGACGCGAGACTTTCCAAAAAGTTTTGGGCAGAAGCAGCGTGTACAGCCGTCTACATACTCAACCGAAGTCCAGTCAAGGGTCTAGAGTTCGTGCCAGAACAGATTTGGTCCGGGAAGAAGCCAGATCTCTCTCATATTCGGATTTTTGGGACCAGAGCAATGGTTCACATTCCAAAAGAGAAGTGGAAGAAGCTGAGTTTCAAAGCAAAGCCCGTAATTCTCATTGGATTCGAGGAGAACACCAAAGGCTATCGTTTTTGGGACGCAGAGACGAGGAAGATCGTTAAAAGTCGAGATGTGAAGTTCATTGATGAAGGTGCAGTTGTGGAAGCTGAAGTTTCTCAAGCATCGTTAGAGCCAGCAGAAGATATCGTATACTTAGATTGGGATTTCGAAGATCAGCCGATGTCAGAAGTTCCAGAAGTCGAGTCAGAATCTCCCAGCCACTCTCATGCTGAGCCAGAAGCTGCTTCGTCAATCTCCAGCATCGTTCCGCAAGATAATGAAATTTCTCTTATCCCCGACAGCTCCAACGAAGGCGACTTCTCTGCGCTCCCTCCGCAACTAAATAAACGGCCCGAGGTACTTCGGAACCCACCGTTAAGGCATAGTGGTCGGGAGCGCCACTTAACAGATAAGTTCTCCTATAATGCTGATTTTACTGTCCGAGATGCTCAGAAGAAAATTATTCCAGCAGCAAAGTCGCAGAAATCAAGAGATCCTGCTTGTGTAACCACTCTCTTTGTCCTTGCGCCCTCGTCACAATTTAAAGACTCTGATATACCTGAAGATCCAAGGATCAAGTCGAAGTGCAGTGATGGAGGGCGCCCCGCCCAAGGCAAGTCCTTAATCCACACTGCTAAGAGCATTTACTCTTCCCCTCATGTTTCACAGAACATGCCAAAATCTGTGGACCCTGCGTCCCCATCGTCATCCAGTAAACCCGTTGTACTTAGACAACAAGAGGTTGAGCGCGACTTTGGGAGACGCCTCCCCCAAGGCAAGTCCTTGCTTACCCAGCCTAAAGAGCCTATTCCTCCCGATGCAATTTATTCCCAGATCGAGCCTTCTACCTTTTCTGAAGCTGTCTCAAGTTCTTCTAAAACCCAGTGGATCCAAGCCATGAAGGAAGAAATCAGCTCTCTTCAAGAAAACCAAACTTGGGAGCTAGTTGAATTGCCCGCGGGAAGGAAAGCCATCAAGAACAAATGGGTCTTCAAAATAAAAAGAGACTCATCAGGCCAGATCGAGCGCTACAAAGCTCGACTCGTAGTCAAGGGTTGTTCCCAGAAGGAAGGAATCGACTACCAAGAGACGTTTTCACCTGTGGTTCGTTACTCCTCCATCCGCTACCTGGTCGCGCTTGCAGCTAAGTACGACTTAGAAATCGACCAAATGGATGCAATTACTGCATTCCTGCAAGGGGAGCTGAACGAAGAACACATTTTCATGGAACAACCTGAAGGCTTTAGGCAGGGGGAGAAGGTATGTAAACTGCGAAAAGCCTTATATGGCTTAAAACAGTCCAGTAGGGTCTGGAACATGAAACTCACGAAAGCGCTCAAGAGTTTCAAGCTACAGCAGTCAAAAATCGATCCATGCATTTTCTTTAACCTGAATGGCAAGCTACGCACCTACGTCGCCGTTTACGTTGATGACCTCCTGATATTCTCCAACGATGACGCTTTCAAGCAGGAGCTTAAAGCCAATCTCCAGAAAAATTTCAAGATGAAGGACATGGGAGCCGCTCATCAATGCCTTGGGTTGAGAATCCTGCGTGATCGCGAGAGAGGTCTCGTGACTTTGGATCAAGAAAAATATTTGAAGGAAGTTCTCGCTAAATTCAATATGACTGACTGCAATCCTGTAGCTCTTCCAGCTGACCCGAACCAGAAGCTTACGAAGTCAATGTCTCCAGGTAATTCCAAAGCCGCAGAAGAGATGAGAAATGTACCGTACCGCGAGGCCGTGGGGAGTCTTATCTTTGCAGCTTACACGACCAGACCAGACATTTGCTATGCCGTGACGAACGTAGCTAAGTTCAATGAGAATCCAGGACTTCCTCATTGGAACGCCGTAAAGCGGATCCTGCGTTACATCAAGGGCACCCTAGGCGCGAAGCTGATTTTCTCCAGAGACGGCAACGAGCAGATTCAAGGCTACAGCGACTCTGATTGGGGATCAGACGAGGACGACCGTCGTTCAGTCACCGGATTCGTATTTAAGATGTCAGGTGGACCAGTATCGTGGCAGTCTAAACGGCAACCTACAGTCGCATTATCGTCAACCGAAGCCGAATATATGGGACTCGGAAGCACAACCCAGGAAGCACTTTGGTGGCGCCAACTAGAAGCAGAAATTAATCCCACCAAAAACTCGAAATTAGCTACAATTCTATTTGCTGATAATATCGGTGCTATGCAGATCGCTCAAAATGGAGGGTACCATTCACGAACCAAGCACATAGATATTCGCCATCACTTTATTCAAGAGCAAGTAGCGCTAGGGTCAATCCAGTTGCAGCATGTTTCAACAGATGCCATGGTAGCAGACGGTCTAACAAAACCAGTGAAGGATGTCACAAAAATTCAAGACCAGCTGAACATCCAGACGCTCGAACTTCAGGGGGCGTGATCAGTATTCAATCAAGAGGGCGTGTCAGAAGTTGAGTTCATACTGATCAACCTAGCCTGGCAAAAGGCTGTCACATTGTTATTTTGGTTAAATAAATCATTCATCGTCCAACACATCCTTCGGATTATCTTTGATAATTCAAGAGGCAATCAAAAGCAATTGAAAAAAACGAAAGAAAGCCAATGCTGCTCCTTTACCATCTTTTGTTTGACGACTCGTAAAACAAACAATTCACGACATCGAATCTGTTTGAATTGTCTCTGCCTCGTCTTTCCTACGATTTTTCTGATTCGCAAATATTATGACAGACAATTGTTGAGTCTCCAAAAGACGGAGACACTTCTGTCTTGTACTCTGAGGGAAAACAATTTATATTTATTGGCTGGAGTGGGAATGGAAAAAAGAGAATCGACTCGATGAATGGAAATGAGCGAGTGAATATGTGCAGTGGGAGGAAAGAAAGACAAACTCAATTATGATTTTCACATTCAATTTATCACAATTCACGCGAACAATCATGTTTCGCTGGAAGAATGGATTTACGCGCTCATTCAGTCGTGATAGCACGAGATTTTCATATTTTGCCGGGGAATGGAAATGTTGTGCAGACTCCAGCTCGAGGCTACATTAGCGTCGCATGGAGGAGCTTAAAATTGCTCACTTTTGGAGGAAAGCGACGTAGCCACGAGAGCATTTTCCGGAACGTTTTCATGAACTCAAAATTCAAAATCTTTTTTGCCTGGTCTCTCCACAGTATCACAAGAGACTTTAAGGCCATTAAAAGTCATTTTGGGGTCTTCAAGAATTTTTTTAGGCTTCATTAGAGATTATTCAAGCCTTATCCCTGACTGACTCATTCTGAGACTGGCTAGGATTTTAGCCCTCTTGGAAGTTTTTCTAGGCTAAGTTTAAAATTTTAAAAAATAAAACCAAAACAAAAAAAAAAATTAAAATATATTTGGTCAAAATTTGGAAATTTCGATTTTGAGCTTCAAACGTAATTTTTGTTTTTAAACAAATCTTGGAAAGATCAGCACGAGGGTTAAGTATTACTTATTATGGGTGTTTCTGACAGCCTAAAGGGTTCTCCAGCAATGAAGTCAGAGGGCTGAAAAATAAGTTGGGTTGAAAATGATTTCAAGCTGTCGTTGCTTTAAAGCTGAGACCTCTATCGATCGCTCCCTCCCGTAAATCTGCGCCCTCATAACAATTTCATTTCCATGTGCCCTTTCTTTCCCCACGTAAGGTTCCAGCAGGCTCTCAGCGCGGTGGTGGCGGGATATTAAAAGGTAAATTACGCGCTCGACTGAACCTCATGAATTCAGGGTTAGGTTAATATACTTCCTGGCATCCGACTTTTTACTCTCGCTCTTCCTCTCCCCGACACACACACGCACACGTGACTTTGTTATGCCAGAGCCAGGCCATGCCGCCACAATTTTCTTGTTTGTATGCTGCGTTTCCCGACGAAAACGGAGGAGGAAGACAGCAAATGAATGCGAAACGGAGACCTTTTAATATGTGAACAGAAATATATTAAAGTCGTCTGTCTTTTAAAAGGAACGCCGAGCACTAGATAAATGTATTACAGATAAACTGTTTCGGAATAAAAATATAAAGACGATTGGAGAAAAAGTTTCCCGGGCACGCGAGATGAAAAATTTCAAATCCTCGAAGACAAAACGAGGAGCGAGACGGAGCGGAGTAACAATATCAACGACAGGTCCCGGCAAAATGTGATACAAAGGCACACGGAATAATGGAAGAGTGGCGCGGGAGCACGCGAAGCAATGTAACCCCCCTCCCTTGTCTCCGAATAAGTCAATAAAAGCGCTATGTCTGAATGAATAAAACGAAATCAGATCGAATTATTTTTTCTTCACCATCCCTCTCGGAGAGCATGTCTCCCGTAATCCCCAAATGTTGTTGTATCTGCCAATATTAAATCCATGTAAACGATTTCGTGATAATCTGCGCCAGAAACCGACTTTGACTGTGCTTAAGGTAAGGATTGCCGCTTTTGGGGATTGAGAGAGTGCTTTTATGACACACCCACGGTTATCTTGGGGCACTTTGGAGTTCCATCAGGATTCAGGGGGATTTTATGGCTATTAATTAATTTTTAAATTTGAAGCTGGATTTTTTCTTCCATAAAACTAAGCTTTCAAATGACCGTAAAAATAAAATTAATGGCTTGAAAATTTTCATAAAACAATAAATTTTAGTTATGGTTAGTTAAGGGGTTTTGGTCACAGTGGAAGAAGATAAGGGGGCCTTGGCTTTCAAAGCTTATCCAGAATGTTGCAGGACGAGCCACTTACAAATTTGGAAAATATTGGGCGTTTTGGCGTAACGTTATTTAGTTAATTTTCTTAGTGGAAAACCTTAAATAAAGTGTTCAAAAAACAAATTATGGGAGTTAAAATTTTGTGAAAAACTCTTGAATTTTTACTCTTAATTTTACACTTTTTTGTTTTTTAAAAATAAAAAAGTCAATGATCGTTTGAGTGAGCTAAATGTATGCTCTGAAAAAGGAGCAAACTTAGGATAAAAGTGTCTTCATCTCCCTAAAAACCTCAAGCTCCAACTCACATGTAATAAATCCCCTTCCCCTGAGATCACAAAGTTCCCTGATTTAACGACCTTAAAGTCAACAAAACTTGACAAAATTTGATCCAAAATGTAAACAATCCATAGAATACTCCAATCTCCCAGCCCAGCACACGCAGGAGTGACCGAAGCGGAACCCCGAGCAACCCGACCTCAATCATCGCTTGCGATATATGCCACATTCATTCATAATCGCAACCGGCCTTTTGTGCATCAAATGCACGCAACATGTCTGTGCTGCGTGTGCATGCCAAAATAGCAACAGTAAAGTGCACTCGACCATTTAACGCCCCCGCTATTGCCACCGACCCGCGTCCTGGTTTCTGTTGTTGCCATTCCGAGGTACCGGCGTGCACCCAGAGAGTGAAAATGAATGTGGTGAAAAGCCAATAAATGTGTGCAGCAAGCATATAGAAGCAAGTGAGCGCTAGGCAACGGATGAATAACGTGTTTAATGAGTGTGTTTACTGCCCTTTTAATGCCGCTTCTGCCGCTCTTGTTGCTCCGTTCCGTGGTGGGTTCTGGGGAAGTCAGACGGGCGCTAGCACTTCATGGATCGAAGCCCTTTCTGGGAGTCTTTTAACGTCTTTTAACCAAGCCATTTTTTGGTCAGTTTTAGCCCATATGGTCAGTTTACGCTTTGGGGTCCATTTTTAAATTTTTTAGCTACTTTCATAAAACACATTTGAAGTATGGAAAATGTAGTCTGGAGCTAAGTGTACTTTTGTGAGTCTAAAAATAGCCTGCCCTGGACAGACGGACCAACATACAACGACAACCATCCACCGCATGTTGCTACAGTCTACTTTTGCGGTATTTCTGTAGAAATTAAATATCATCGCGCTGTGATGCCATTAACACACTTTAACGCATGCATGCAGGGCCGAAAGGCAAGCTCCATGTGTGTAATTCGAGCGGGTGGTGGAAAAGTGTAATTAAAAAACATTTTGCTTATGTTTGGGAAAGTTGTGGAGTTTGTGTGACTATTCGTGTGCGGGAACTGCTGGCATGAGAAATGCGGTAATTAATTTGAATTGTTCACTTCCGTTTAATTGCGTCTTTTTTGCGTCCGTCATGCTTGATTTTCATTTCTCTTTCCCTCAATTGCAGGTAGCATGGATGCACTTCGAACAATCAGCAATACTCACTGTACATAATCATGTGATAACGCGGAATCCGAGGATCAGCGTGACGCATGACAAGCACGATAAGCATAGGACATGGTTTCTCCACATCTCGAACGTCCAAGAGGAAGATAAGGGTAGATATATGTGCCAAATTAACACGGTGACTGCCAAAACACAATTTGGCTACCTCCATGTCGTAGGTAAGTGGGTGATTTGCGGTGCGCTCCTCTCCCCAATTTCGGAGATGTACAAGTTCGCCCTTTCAACGCCACTCCAGCTCTTCTTTCTGCCGTCTTCTTCGAACTTTCGCATCTCGAGAGCGACTTTTAGTTTGTGGTAATGATGTACTTATCGTATACACATTCCCAACTTTAATGGGACCCTTAAGAGGGGCTTTTGATAAAAAGTTTTCCCACTCGACTCCGCCTAGCGAGTCCTTTCGGTTTGTCTGACGACTCTGTCCCATTAAAACTTTCCACTCATGCATCCCCACTCGAAATATGCCCAACAAACCCCTTATTAAGCCTAACCTCCCGGTGCTCCAATTTCGTGCCACTGCCATTGCAAACGGGACTTTGATTGCGAGCACTGCAGAGTCGTAATTTTGTAATTTTTCAAGTCCTCTCGAGAGGTTTGCGCAAGTGCTTGATGATAATTAGGAACGACGGCAGCAGGGAAAGCTGAAAAGCGTGAAATGTTTTAAAATACTCTGCAGCAATTGTGTAACATTTTTCTCTTTGTGTCTCGCTTCCCAGTTCCTCCCAACATCGACGACTCTCTGAGCTCAAGTGACGTTATTGTGCGAGAGGGAGCCAATGTGACGCTGCGGTGCAAAGCAACTGGAAGGTAATTTACCCATTCACCCGCTTTTCTAAAGGCTCTGAGGCATTTAAATTTTGGTTTTATTAAATCTTTTCCATACTTGAAACTGTGTAAAGTTCATCAACATTATTTTAATCCTTTTCTCTCGGTTTTCCTTGGCTTTCGAGCAGGTCTATAAGCATAACTCGGTCTAGCTGAGCTTCAGAGCAAAATAAACGGTCGCTAATTTTTTTTAAAGGATCGAAAATGAAAATTCCTTTTCCACTTTTACCTCAAAAATGGTCCGGGAAACCTAAACATGACTAAGTTTACGCTAAGAATCTCCTTGACAAAGCGTTTTGGTCGAAAAAATTGATTTTGGAGAAAAAAAATTTTTCACCTGAAATTCATAAAATGGCCAAACCTCCACTCGTTAACGGAAACTCGATTTCGGGATTTTTGGCTGAAAATTTTGTGTCACGAAAATGGCTCCTGAATAATTCAATCGACTAGTTTTAGCCCCAGAATCACGTTTACGAAGCGTTTTGGTCGAAAAACTGGATTTTTGAGAAAAAAAATTTTTCACCTGAAATTCACAAAATGGTCAAACCTCCGCTCGTTAACGAAAACTCGATTTTGGGATTTTTGGCTGAAAATTTTTTGTCGCGAAAATGGTCTCTGAAGCCTTCAATTGACTTAGTTTAGTCCCTGAATCACAATAACGAAGCTATTTGGTCGAAAAAGTGGATTTTGGAGAAAAAAAATTTTTCACCAGAAATTCATAAAATGGCCAAACCTCCGCTCGTTAACGGAAACTCGATTTCGGGATTTTTGGCTGAAAATTTTTTGTCGCGAAAATTGTCCCCGAAGCCTTCAATTGACTAAGTTTAGCCCCTGAATCACAATAACGAAGCTATTTGGTCGAAAAAGTGGATTTTGGAGAAAAAAAATTTTTCACCAGAAATTCATAAAATGGCCAAACCTCCGCTCGTTAACGGAAACTCGATTTCGGGATTTTTGGCCAAAAACTTTTTGTCGCGAAAATTGTCACCGAAGCCTTCAATTGACTAAGTTTAGCCCCTGAATCACAATAACGAAGCATTTTGGTCGAAAAAGTGGATATTGGAGAAAAAAAATTTTTCACCTGAAATTCATAAAATGGCCAAACCTCCGCTCGTTAACGAAAACTCGATTTCGGGACTTTTGGCTGAAAATTTTGTGTCACGAAAATGGCTCCTGAATGCTTCAATCGACTAATTTTAGCCCAAAAATCACGTTTACGAAGCGTTTTGGTCGAAAAACTGGATTTTGAAGAAAAAAAATTTTTCACCTGAAATTCATAAAATGGCCAAACCTCCGCTCGTTAACGAAAACTCGATTTCGGGTTTTTTGACCAAAAATTTTTTGTCACGTAAACGGTCCCTGAAGCCTTCAATCGGCTACATTTAGCCCCAGAACCACTTTTACGAAGCTATTTGGTCGAAAAAATGGATTTTGAAGAAAAAAAATTTTTCATCTGAAATTCATAAAATGGCCAAACCTCCGATCCTTAACGGAAACTCAATTTCGGGATTTTTGGCCAGAAATTTTTTGTCGCGAAAATGGTGCCTGAAGGCTTCAATCGACTAATTTTAGCCCAAAAATCACGTTTACGAAGCGTTTTGGTCGAAAAACTGGATTTTGGAGAAAAAAAATTTTTCACCTGAAATTCATCAAATGGCCAAACCTCCGCTCGTTAACGAAAACTCAATTTCGGGATTTTTGGCTGAAAATTTTTTGTCATGAAAATGGTCCCTGAAGGCTTCAATCGACTAGATTTAGCCCAAAAATCACGTTAAAGAAGCATTTCGGTCGAAAAAGTGGATTTTGGAGAAAAAAATTTTTCACCTGAAATTCATAAAATGGCCAAACCTCCGCTCGTTAACGGAAACTCAATTTCGGGATTTTTGGCCAAAATTTTTTTGTCGCGAAAATGGTCTCCGAAGCCTTCAATTGACTAAGTTTAGCCCCTGAATCACAATAACGAAGCATTTTGGTCGAAAAAATGGATATTGGAGAAAAAAAATTTTTCACCTAAAATTCATAAAATGGCCAAACCTCCGCTCGTTAACGGAAACTCAATTTCGGGATTTTTGGTCGAAAATTTTTTGTCGTTAAAATTGTCCCTGAAGGCTTCAATCGACTAAGTTTAGCCCCAGAATCACGTTTACGAAACGTTTTGGTCGAAAAAGTGGATTTCGGAGAAAAAAAAATTTTCACCTGAAATTCATAAAATGGCCAAACCTCCGCTCAGGACTTAATTCAAGTTGATATGATATCATAAAGCCCTAAAAGTAGGTCATCATTGCAAAGCCTACACGTCTGTTTTCATAAAGCGGATTTTGTTTTCATTGAATGAAAATTTCAGAGAAAGTCATTCAATATTCTATTAAATATCACAACTCTCGATTATGAGTAAATAAGGTTTGAGTTTTCCAAGAACCATAAATTTTCCAGTCATTTAATTAAGGTGATACTGTTGAGTCAGATGTTTCCCTCGGCGACCTTGAACCGAACGAACTTAATTAATATCAATTACTCACCAGCTCGGATGCAATCAAAAGCCAATCAAAATTCGATTTCGTGTTGACATTTAATTTCACTTTCCACTTGATCCTGCAAACACGACATTCGGCACTCTGCAAATTAAATTCCTTTTCAATTTTTAATTGCAGTCCTGCTCCGACGGTGAAATGGAAACGAGATGACAATTCTAAAATAGCTATAAATAAGTCACTTAGTGGTAAGTTGCCCAACACCTACCCGAAACGAGAGACTCGTTGAAGGCAGAAGGCTCATAAATTATTCCCCTTGTCAGGCACTTGCTCGTGGCTTTGACTTCTTTTCCCGAGTTCCCACTTCTGTTGACTCTGTCTGTCGAGTTGCAGTTTAAATAAACATCAACTTTCATTCCGTTTTCCAGTGCTGGAGTGGGACGGCGACTTCCTGGAGGTCTCCAAAATATCCCGCCTGGACATGGGAGCTTATCTGTGCATCGCCTCGAACGGAGTGGGCGGCGTGGCGGTCTCGAAGCGGATCAAAGTCAGCGTTGACTGTGAGTATTGGGATTAAATTTTCAATTTTGGCGGCCATCACGGCTCTGGCATTCGGTAAATAGCTGCTTGGAGATGCTCGGGAAGATAAAAACGCGCGCAGTCGAATTAAAAAGTCATTGTTGGGGCGTTTCCCCTCGTCGTGAGCGAGAGTCGAGAGCCTAAGTTATGCAAAAAATATCGATTTCATTTCAGCACGTCATTGGAAATAAATTATCCGATCTGTCGCATGTTTGCCTACTTTTTCTCCTCCGCATCGGGCCTCAGAGCCGCATACTCAATCAAGTGGGTGCGGCCAGAGTGTCAGGCTTCTGTCTAGCCTGCTCCGTCTCCGTCTCCGTCGCACAAAAAAGCTGCACCATTTTTGCCTCCCCCGCACACAACGACGGGACTCGTTAGCCACCTGCTAATTTGACGTTTGACCGGAATTCTAATCGCATGTGTCCCCCCTTTGAGCTCGAGGTATTCTCGAAATTCCGGACTAAAATATTTGTTTTGATGCGTCCCCACTTTGTGTCGATGTCGTCCTACATACTGACAGGCCGACGCGACGTATAAAGAAGAGGAGAAGAAGCCAATCCAGTCTGCATGGGAAGCTAATCAAGACCAATTTAAATTCCTAACCATGCACTCAATTTCATACTTACCGTACATAGATGTGTCCTGGGTGTGTGACATCGGCAAGAGAGAGAGTCGGCTAGGTGGAATTCCATAAATTCAATCCAATCTGATTCAATATCTTGACGTTGGCGTATGTACTCCTTCGTCTACAGTGCCTTTGACTGGAAGCCGATTGAAGTTGCTCCTTGTTGGGGAAGACACGGAAAGATACACAAAAGTTGCATGCTTTGGAGTCAAGGGGAGGGACGTGAGGGAATAGGCACAATCGTTTGCGGAGGTCAATTATGTGAGGTCAACTCACGAGATTTGGGGCTTTCTAGAAGTGATTTTAATGTGAGTTTTGAGCTTAGTCAAGACGATTTTTAAGTTGGCTTCAAGGAACCTAGCTTCTAACTTGCTCAAAAAATATTTTTGCTTGAAATAAAACCCTCTCAAAGTTGCCGAAATCTTCAGAGCAATTTAAATTGACAAAGATGTCTGACATCTGAATTTTAAATGACCGTTTTCAACAAAATGTGCCCCGTCATTTAGGAGTCATTTGTGGTTAATGATTTGCTTGATTTTGCAAGAACTACAACCTACTCCAATGTTAGCTCAATTGAATTAAAATTATGGAACTTTCATAGAACGGGAAAAACCCGCCTAGCTACGTCCCTGGTTGTTTTTGGGAAAACCAGTTCATTTTGGCCACTCTCAAATTCACACATGACAACATGAAAGAAATCGAAGCCCTCTAATTCTTCCAGCTTTGAAGCTTCGAAGACTTGGACTCTCTGAAAACTAAGAAAGACGAACAAAATTTTCAAAAGCACCCCTGAGTGCTGTCCTCCCTCTTGACACTCCTAATCCGCAACACTAAACACTTTACGCCCCGCTGTCGTGTTAAACAAAGTGACTACAAGCAAATATATTATGACACCTTACATCTGCCACTGTGCCGTGTGTTTTCATTTCCACTCTTTTCCTCCTCGCCGAAGCCACTCTGCAGGTTGCCTCAAACATGACCTGCTCGCAACACACACACACACTCCGAGTGTCGGTGGTGTCGGCACCTTCTGCTGTCTTTTGCCTGTCTTCTTTTCACATCCCATTTCCGACCAAGCTTCTGCTTTGCCACTGCGGTTTGCTCTAATGGGCTCTCAACACTTTCAGCAGCTTTGACACCAAAACAGCAGCACTTTTCCTCGGGATCTGGAGCGAGATAAGAAGTTGGAAGTTCTGAAACTCCCCGCTCAAATCCACTCCAGCACTCTAGCCGTCATGGCAAGGGGGAGAGGGAGGGCGAATATGCATAACAAGCAGGTGAAACACCTCAGAGCCGCCACATCCCTCGGATTCGCATAAAGTAAAACAGTTATCATCATCTCTTCTTCCCTTTATATGATTATTGTTTTGCACATCGTTTTGTTGTTGGATTTCCATTTTCACGTTTCATGTTAAGCTTTTCGTACGTGTAAAGTTAAGTAATATCTTTTGCTCTCTTGGCTCGTCGAATGTGCTGCTGGAAAAGGGGGAACGAGAGAAAAACGAGGATGAAGGAGTAAAGTGGCAAAGTGAAAATGCTCTTTATGGCTTTATGTATTCTTTAGTTGTATCTCTCGTTTTCTCTGTTGTACCTACTTCAGACGGATTCACGGTTCTTTCATTGTTCAAAAATATTTCCGGACAGAATTTGTAAGTTTAGGGCAGCTAAAAATTGACCCTTAAACATCTTAGTTTAACTGTTTTTTGTAATCAAAGGAAAATGATTGATATGGTTTTCTTTGTGACCATGATGGCCAAGTTTTTATTGAAGGCTCCTATTAACAATCAAGACAAAAATATTACTCAGGGTTTGGAACCAAGCATCAAATAAGCACGAAGAAAAATCTATCATTTTGGGACCAATTTAAATTATTCAATCTTTGACTTATTTGCTGTATTTAAATCAAATATTGGATTAATTAAAGTCAGGAAGTGTTCACTCATATTTTACTGCGTGTAGGATCTTCCCCCAAGACCTAGATCTGTCTTAAAGTCTCCAGAGAAACATACGTCCTTGATTGAAATCATTTGATAAATGCTTGCCAGCCCCCTGATAGCAACTGAGCAACATAAGGACGGCGTGACACCACATTATGTTGTACAAGAGTGGGATCTAACACCTCTTATTACGCTAACAACAACAATCTTCGCTCAAAGGAATCTCTCTACTTTTGTGCCTCAGCCCGAGAATTTATCTCTTTTCTTTTCCCTTCTTTTGCGCGCAATAAAAATGATTTTCCTCATTTTCACCCCTTTTAAACCGCGCCACCCCCGAATTCTTTCTTCCCTTTTAAATTCCAAGGCGAAATTTTAAATTGCCAAAGAAGTTTTGAGGAACGCGCGCGCCGACAGTGTACGGAGAGGAATAAAAATTTATGGTGTGAACGAGTTTGACGATGGCACATCTGCGATTCCTGCTGAAATAACACGAAATCAGAGTCGTCGCATTGTCATATCTCTCTCTGACAATTCCATTATGACTATTGACAAAACTAAATATATATATTGTGTGTGTTCCGGATGCGGATGCTCCAAAGAGTTGGCAAAAGTAATAATAATTTCAGGACGGGAGCGAAAGCCAGATGAGGCCCACTGCACTGATGCGGGGGAGACATTTTCAATCAGCAATTCAGCAGTGAAGGTTAAAAGTCACGGAGTTCTGCAGAAGGGTGACTGCGGCACACAGGGCTCCAAAACCTGTTTGACAAAAACTTCAACGTTTAATCGATTAGTTGGCCATTTAAACTTTTAAAAATAGCACTTAAATATTTTTAAAATATTTCTACGAATTTCAGAAAAGAGCATTTTTGCCATTTTAAGGGAAATTCGAACCAATACGTTATTTATTGATAAAAAAAATATAAACAGATTTGGGGACTTCTGCATCCTGAAATTTTCAATTTTAAAATATTTTTCATTTTTTGAATATTTAAAATAACGATCGAAATTTTTCTTATCAAACTTATTAACTTAAATAAATACCCTCAGAAGCATTTGGTCAAAAATGTTCTCTTTTTAAACCTCTTCATACTGGAAATCAGCTTTCTAAAAGGTTCCTACACTAAACCCTGTGTTTGCACAGAAAGGCATGTTTCTGGTGTCCAAAGTCAATTTTGATTAAGCTCCGGAAACAAATGCAATTCGCTTTGTGTCAAAGTCGTGAGAAATGTACTCGAGGCGCCTCCTGTAAGCTAATTTAGAGAATGTCAGTTGACAGATTTGAGCGTCTTTTCCTCTCGTATTCTCTCTCCTTCTCCCGATGCGTTGTCCGACGAGCATTTGGGAGGGCGGAAGAAAATAGATCCTGGCATCCATGAACATAAACATTCCATTTAAAAATCACAAGCTATTAAAATTCACTGCAGTGTCTTCAGCTCGACTCGTTTTTATATTACTTTTCGCCATTTCGCTTCCCTTTTTTCTGTCACACATCCCGTAAGTTTTCCTCTCCAAATGAATAATAAATACGTTTCTTCCAACGTCTGGATCCGGAATCTGGAAGCGATCCAAGTGCGGAGTGATTTAGCGAGTCAAAACATCCTTGACTTGGGCGGTCGAGGGCATCCATCATAAAGCCACGATATCTCGCAAATTTTCAATCAGCACATGGGTCTAATGGGAGGCCATAAAATTCCTCATTGGACACTGAATGGCACTTAAATGGTCGTGTAAGAACCGCAGAAACGCTTTAAAGCTCGAATGCGACTCCCTTTTTTAATAAAAAACAAACCCAGACCATTTAGAAGGCCGTAGGCAAATGTTTGTCTGCCAATTTTTCCATTCCGCTTCCACTTTCTCCGCTCACTTACACCATTCATGTGATGATTTGGATTAGGGGGAGGAGAGAGGCGATTTGCTCGCAGCCTAGCCATGTGATGCCGGGCTATGGAGTGAATTTGTGTCCTGCAGTGATTTTTTAGTGCATTTTGAACATTTTGAAAAAAATTCACTTGTGTGTTCGATTTGTCTGTCTGTCTGAGGCACAAAAGCTCCGAAACTAAAAGAGCTAGAGAAACGCGTTTTTTACATGATGTCAAATGTGGTGTGGAGAGTAGGAAAATTGTTTTGGTTTCCCCAAAAACCCCCCAGGGCCGTAACCAGGGGGTTTTCCGTTGGATGAAACTTTTTTACTCTTCATTTGATTGAGCTCAAATTTTAGTATGCTGTAGTCTGTCTAAAATCTAGCAAATCATGGAGCTAGATATGACCCCTTTAACGCTCAGGGACGGAGCTAGGGGCTCTCAAAGTATGTGTGTTGTTTTTGTAATAAACTTAACTTCTTGAAAATGGAACCCATAAGCCTTATCACCGATTGTGCTTCATTTTTTTCTGTTGTTTGCCCCCTCCATAAAACATACGGACGGGACGCCAATTTGAATCATTTAAATAAAATTGGTCAATATGGGATTATGCACGGGCTGTGCGGGATCATCCTCGGTTTAAAGCGGACACAAACTTTTTATGGCAACATTTATCGCATTACGCTTTTATTCGACTATCAGACGGAAAATGTTGACGTTTAGCATATTTTTTGTGCGGACTGCGGGCGCCGGAGAAATTGTTGCACACTGGAAAATTGAATAACTCCACTAATTAGAATTCAATTAATCGGAGAGAGAGCAGGCTTAAAGAGGATTTGATTTCGAGCCGAGGTTCATCGACTCCTGCTCCTCGCGGAAGGAGTAGCCCGAGAGCGGAGGAGGCGCAGAGACGAGTAATTTTGTATTCATGAAGTGGGAATTAGCATTGACGCAATTGTATATCTCCCGCTTGATATCCGGTATTTTCATTCCTCCACCGCCGAGCTACGTGATTTTTTCGCATTCTGCCTTGCAATTCTTCCTTGGTGCCGCTTCTAAATCATAAGCGCCTGCCCGCGCGCATGCCGTGCCACCATCCCGAATGCCAGGGCTGTGAGTCTTGATATATTGATGATGGTAGGTAATGGTACTCTTGCTCTGGTAAATGATATGCCTGCGTTTACAGTTCCTCCGATGCTGTGGATCCCTCATCAGCTAGTTGGTGTGCCGCTGCATACAAATATCTCATTGGAATGCTTCACGGAGGCACATCCAACGTCACTCAACTACTGGACACGCGATGACGGCCACATGATACATGATTCGAAGAAATATAGGTGAGTTCAGCTGGGGAATTTTTATTTTTAGATTTTGGGTCCCTGGGGGTCTCTAGGGACCATGATTTCAATACCTCACTTGTATTTTAAGGTCCCAAATTTTTTTCTTGAAAAAAATTGAACTAAAATTGGGGGTTTTTGGACTTGAAATTTTTCCAGAAATTCACCAAAAAATTCAAATCGTTGATTTTCTTTAAACCAAACTAACAAGCTCCAAGAATATTTTTTAAAGTTTTTTTTTCCAAACGGTAGCTAAATTTCTCAGGCTAGGAAAGTAAAGTCCAGAACGAGTTTTTAAATATCTCTTCTCATGGCCCACATTGTGAAGCTATTAAGGAAACACCAGTTGGATCAATCCAGTCCAACTTAATTAAATCGGGCTTAAGAGCCTCCAAAGTGCCCCAATCCATTCCCCCTTCATCAGACAAAGGACAGATTTTCCACTTCCGAAGTGGCCATAAATTGGCACGAATTCATTGCCCCGTTTGTAATTATTTCCTCCGCTCTCCCAGGACTGAATCCTACGTGGGCGCTCCAAATTACAAGACCCATATGAAACTATTTATCTACAATATCCAGCGCCAAGACTTGGGATCCTACAAGTGTGTCGCCAAGAATCCGAGGTAAGCAGGCATTCAACTTCATACGTGCTCGCCATTTCATTAATTAATATATTTCCTCGATTTTTGCGCCTTCTTTCCGGCCCTCTCTCGTTCAATTTCGCCTGTCTGCAACAAACACACCACATCGGTTGCTGCTTCTGTTACTTCCCTGCATGCTGCTGACTGCTGCTGCTGCCACCGTCGCTCCAACGATGAAATAATAGAGGAGAGACAGATGGTACTATTCGAATTTATGGTAAGTTTATGACATTTATAATATAATTTTGTACTCATGTCGTTTTATTATTATATTTCCTACTACTCTTGTTACTTTGTGCGTCTACGTAGTCCGTCCCTAGGCTTGTTTGTGGCAGATTTGGAACATAGGAGTGTGTGTGGAGCGTCCCAAGATGTATCCCCGTTCGCAGCCTGTCGTCGAACATATTGCCGTTATCTGTGGTAATTGGCTCGTCCTTGGCCGTTCAGCTTGAGTGAGGAGTGCGTGCTTTTGGAGTGCGCTGTTGGACAAAGGAAGGACTGTGTGGGCGCGGGAAAAGGAAAATACAGATGGAAAAACTTTTTTTAGGGCTAATTGTCTTCTAAAAACACAATTTGATCTCTTTTGGATTGAAATTTGCTCGTCTTTCTTCAGTTTACTTGGGCTCTAATAACCGGTCCCGTTATTTAAAAAAATATGACAGGGTTTTTAATTGATTTTCTAAAATTTAAAAATAATAAATCTCTAGAATTTTTAATTATTTTGGCGTCAACGGTCATGAAGCCTTTCCTGGACCTTCTATGACCTGAAAAAAAATTTTAAGTTGAATATCAGAGCTTCAGGGCTTAAACTTCAACCCAAAAACCTTCCCAGCTTCTCTCAGACTCGGGTTAAGTTCAAGGGCACCCCTTCCCCTCACGCCACACCCATAAATCTCCACCCGAGCGGGGCTCCCGCGGCCATAAACGCATCCATGAATGAAAATGACACGACTTCCGAGAGCTGCGTGTTGCGTTGCCCTGCACGAGACGGGTGCCAGGAACCGCAGCCACATTCCAACGCAAATGTCAAAAGATATGAAATATCGCACCGAGTGTGCCATAAAGTTGTGCCACGCGTTTTATATAAATTTCTACGAAATACTTCTCACTCCCAGACGCAAAGACGTCGACGACGACGAGATGCCGAATAAAATATTATAAAGTTTATCGTTTGTACATGTAAAAATTACTATCTTCCGCCTCCCTCAAAGCGCGTCGCCGGGATGCGTTCGAGAGACTTGGAAATATTGTCAGGAGTCGATAAATTTCGCATTCATTAATTAGTTGACAGCCATAAAATCCATAAATTTAACACCCCAGCTTTGGTTGGGGGACGTGGGGACGCGGGGAAGAGAGTAAGAGGCATTCTCCGGACTAGAGCACAATAAACACCTGTCACTGATTATAATGAATAAATTAGAAAACAATAGAGCCAATGAAAGCCACTCTTGAATGCCAATTGATGGCGTGGAGAGCGGGAATATTTGCCACCTGCGAAGTACCTGCCATAAAGCGTGAATATATGGCTTTCAATAAAACAACGGAGTACTGTCCGAGTACTGGAGCTCGCACGGGCTGGCAATAATACAATAATGCACAATCACAACAGCATATTATTGTGCTTGAATGTGAAAATGGGAAATTGAGGCGAAAACTTGGGCCGAGGGAGGCTGTGGAGTGGTAAATTGCATCTTCCTGCAATGAAATCAAGTAATTTGTCGGCCGTAATTTATAATCCCTTTCATTATGAGAAGTTGTCATTGTTCCTAGAGAGCAGACCGTCGGTGTGCCTCTTTTCTCTCCAGAACGACGCTTCTTGGGGTTCCTGGGTCCTAGTTTTTTTCTTCCATTTATTTTAAATTTCCCCGAAAATGGAAACATTGACTCTCAGCCTCTAATAATAAAGACAAAAAAAAATCCATTTTAGTTTTTAGACCCTTCTTGAAGTTTTTAAAAAAGGAAAATTCCAAAGGGGAATATTCTGGTGTCCCCTTTCATAAGCCAACTTGAGGCCCCTCCAACCCTCTGGTAACAGAACAAAACCACTGATCGTCCAGAAAGTGGAACTTTTCCGAGAAAAAAGGATCGGAAGTTTTCTAATTAAATCCGCCTCCATCTCCGTCGAGGAGACGAAAAATTTTCGACAGTAATTCACACAAGTGCCACTTTAAAATAAAATTGTGCAAAGTGTAAAATGTGTTTATTATTGTACGCAATTAAAATCATTCTCCGAAATCCTCTGGCATATACGTACCAGTTTATCTTGCTCCCACCATTTGTGACAGCCGCAGCGTGTTTTAATACCCGTAGCAGAAAAGGGTTGGCTCCTTTCAGACCAAATTATGCAACCACCACGGCTTTGGCGGAGTGCTTGCTCTCTCGCCAGCAACGTTTGAGTAAGTATTTCAATATAAAAGAGCAAACATGGAGCGAGCAAAGTGAAATTCAACAATAATAACTTGTGGAGTCTGGAGCGAAGGCGCATACATATGTCTAACAACATATTTAATATTGCGGAATGTAAAACATCTTATGGTTATTAGCAATTTAATGTGTCTGAAGCGTACGAGCTGGCTGCCGAAGGAGTCAACCTTTGCTCGCATTGATGGGACACCAGGGCTGTGTGGTATTTTGAGTGGTTAAGATGATAATTTTCCAGATTATGCAAGATTATGGGGAGCAACATAGTGGCAGACGAGAGAGAGAGAGAGAGCAGAACCAACATGCTACTACATTAAGCGATATTTTCATTATTCACTATTATGAAACTAATTTGGGGAGCATAAACTTTGATTGTTTTAAACTGCCTCACAGTATCTCGGTAATGCGATTACGAAATTAGATTTTCGTTTTATCTGGTCTTCTTCCTTGGGCTGATGGAGGGTTTCGAGAGCAAAGGACTGGGTCATTTGAATAACGAGGGAAAATAAATACAAGAGCTTGGTCTTTGGTAGCTGGGAAGTAGACAGGGTTTAGGAGGGCTAAAAACACCCTGGAGATGAATTCTCAGGGGTACAATGTCATGGAGATAGATTCTCGTGGAGGTCAGAATACAGACAGGCATGGCTTGGAGGATTGTTAACGCCATGGAGATAGATTCTAGTTGACCTTTGTCTCCACTAAAAAATTGCTGAGCCCAAGGAAATTTTCAAAAGCAGATTCTTGATATTGAAAGCAGGCCTCAAGATTAATTTGAATGTCGTTTGCCGGAAGACTGAGCTCAAGCTCGTGGCTGACCAGAACAAAGAAAGAACGGCGCTTCCGGAGGCATCGTCCCACGAAATGACATCCCATTTAAAAGTACCTGCCACTTTCACCGACTTGTCGCAGTTCCGGGCACCGCAAGAGTCAAACTTTCCTGCGTAAGACGGAGCACGGCATCAATTAATTATGTTAACGACTTGCTGTCACTGAACCATCCACTTTTCTTGACTCTGCTGAAACAGAAAAATCTCCTCCATCAGCGCGATTCTTTTTCCACGCGAATAAATTCCGTTATGACTCTTAATAACCATATTTTATGTTTCTTTCTCACCGCAACTCGCCCCCGCCCTCCCCCATTGCTCTCCTTTGACAGCTATCCCAGGTATATACGCCACTGCAGCCGTGGTGTGGCCTAGATGGGCGGACAACAACATTAATTTTGGAATAATTCAAGCTTAAATTGACTTTTTCAACTTACAAGCGGGCGGGTGGATGACACAATAGAAAATGGGGTATGAAAAATGTAAAAAAATTTGCTCATTACTCACGCTGGCACGGGACGCATGTTGAGAGGCTGGAGCTGCGATGATGCAGTCTGCTGAGAAGAGCATTATTATAATTTTAATAGAAATCATAAATCATTCAATAGGCAGAACGCTTGGCTCGTGAATTTCCCTCTCCCGCAGCTCTCGCAAACTGATTGGTTCTCGTTATTTTCGCTGACTTTCGGGAAATCTAAAAAGTTTCGAGGATCGGCTCGGAGCTTCGGAGATTTCGGCGCAGCAAAAAATGTAATATTGCGAATCTCATCCTCTGATGTCCTGGGGAAGATAATTTTTTATTCCTGCTCGTTTTTACGACGCGACGTCTGCCTTGTTATGGCTTATGGGCCCGTTCGGTGAACAAGGGAGGAGGTATGGAATTTTAAATATTCTTTAATTTTCAGATTAAAATCTTGTCTTGGAGAGTACGGAGGTATCTCCTCTTCGCCGGGCTTCTTGATATAAATAAATCACCTGGACCATCTTGTGCTCTTTAGTAGTCAGTTCGCTTAGTCATTTACCTGCGGAACAAGCATGAGCAGTGGGGGAACTCGGGTTAAGGCCTGCTGGGCAAAGTCCATTTTTTGTGACTAATTTTCGGCTCCATTCATTCTTAATGGATGGAAAAATTTTTGGGCGGGAAAATTGACTTTTAGAGGAGAAAAATTTTTTGAAAACAAAACGAATCGAGTCAGACTACAAATCGGACTCTGTAATTTTCCTTATTAATTTCCTTAGATTTTCCTCGGTTCCATCCCTGGAAAAGCGAAAATGTACCCGCCGAGGTGGAGAAAATGGCAGAAAAATAACATTGTTGTAATGAACTCTCGTGAAAGCGAAAGAAATGAGATAGGAAAGATTTTAATCAAAACATCTTGCGATGGGAGAGGCACTTCTCGGATTGAGCTTTGAATTGTTGAAGAAGGGGATTTGCAGGCGAGCCAGAACGTCCCTTATCGCGTTTAGCCCCCTGCAAATCCGCCACCTCAGTCCCTCCTCACGACTTAGAGGACGCTGTTTGCCTTTTAATAAAACTGCCGCTCGCACCGACAAAGTTTGCTCATTGTTCTGGCTGCTCAGCTCATAACGCGCCTCCCTTGCACATTATAAAATAAATATCAGCACAGGCAAACGCTAAGTACACACTGCACAAAGCATCTTTTGTTGGTGTTTTTGTCATCGCATTAAATAAAAGTCATTAATGCGATTATATCACCTCCTTATGCACATTGTTTCCGCCGACAGAGAGACAGAAGCTCGTGCGTCTCCTGAGCACTTGACTTGCTTACGTAATAAGTGGAGGCCCTTTATTAATTATAATGATGATGATGACGATGATGGTGATGAGGAATTAGTGCGGTGGCGTGAATAAGAAATGAGAGGGCGGGTCGTGCGACAGCAATTTTAAATCCCCGAACGCTTCCTGAGACATCGTTGAGCGGGAGGGGAGGGTGGCTTCCCACAAAAGACGGCACAATGTAAAATAATTAATGGCAACACGATTTTTCCGTACCCACAAAGTGCGACTTGTTGTTTTCGCAGGACGCCTGGATTGATTGAGGTTAATATAAATTTTATTAGCCTTTATTATTATCGCTGCCGGGCAGTGTTTTCCCTCCTTCGTCTCCTTGTTTGCCGGGGACTCGAGGAAGTTGACTTTGGTGATTTCCCCCGTGACCGCTGTCAAAGTCACCATGTCTTATCGCGTCTTCAAGGTGAGCCTGGCACTGCTTAATTGTGAGCCCAATCAGATAGGCAGGTGGAGGTGTCGTTTCTTTGATGCCGGGGAGGAGGAAAACATCTTCGTTTCCCGATAAGATCCGTTCAAGGCCTGAATTAATAGACTTACGCATTTCATCTCGATCTGATTCCTCTCATCCGCTTCTTTTATGTTCCACCTTTATCTCCTGGCGTGTGCACATTTTTATCGCAGCGTCATCTAGAGCGCTCGAAGGTGTCCTTTGAAGTTTAAAATTCACCTAAGTTTAGTCTGTTTGTCTTGTTTCTGTGTCTTTAAATCTTTTGGAATTTTTCGGGCTCTAAAATTTGAATCCAAGGCTGAAAACCTCAATTTTAAGGTATTCTTTACCTTCTTTATCCTAAAAAATAGTTTAAGAAGGTCTCAAAAAGCTCCACATATGAGTCTGAGGTTTGTGAAGACGTGGGGGCTCAAAACTCAGCCTTTTGGAATTTCGAGCTCAAAATGGACTTTACATCAACTACAAAGTTTCTTCATCGCCTTTATCCCGCCCCATCTCCCCCTGCTTCGTCTCATTTTTCATTTGTGAGGGACCAGAAGCGAGATACTTTTCAGTTCGGTGAAAATTCGCTCGTTTCGTGCAATTTCTCTTCATTGCTTATATCATTATACGGACTGCCGAGCAGAGACAGAATGAATGCGAGCAGAATATAAATTAAACTCCGTCGAGGCACCTTTTTGTGCGGTGCCATGATGGGCACCAGCGCCTTGTAAAGCTCCCAAAACTATCCCACTACCCTTTGACGAGCTCTGAGTAATTCAATTTGCGTTTTTCTCTTTCTCTCCACAGAGTCACCGACCCCCACTTCGACGCCCACAACTACGGAGGCGAGCAAGGGCCTGTGGGACCTGACCAGCGACTTGGATAACAACGCCATTAATGGGGCCCACAATGGAAACGGCATCATCGACAAAAGTGAGTGGTTTTAGTTTTATCTCACGTAAACTTCGCAAGAATCCTTTGATGCCTCGAGCGCAAAACTTTGCTCTCAGCCGGAATGGAAACTTATGGTGCTTTTTTGTCTTTCGCTTTTCAGACACCAAATTGAATGAAATAGACAAATTCGAGCACAAGTCGGCGTACGATAATGTGAAAGGTTACGGCAACATTTGGCCCACAGCGGATAATAATGGAGGTAAGTCCCCCCCGCCCCCAGCCCCCGGCCCCACCCATCATATCTCCAAACTTCTTCCGCAAATTTTCTTTTCCCTCACTTTTTGTTTGTACGTGACAAGTAATCCAATTTACATTCCTCGCATGTGTTGTGAACTTTGGCTTCTTGGGGCGCGCGGGAGAGACCACGCTGATGATTCAAAGAGCAACTTTGCGGTCAAATTGGACCAATCGATAAATTGGGTGATTACAAGAAACGCCCTGGCATGTTCGGGTGTCGTGAAAGCCGACCCAGTGTGTGTTGCAGCGACGTATCTTTGATCCAACATTTTTGGGGAGACTCGAGGCATTTTTGGTCCTCTGTACATCACTGAGTGTGTTGCAAGCTTGATGGATGGAAGAAGGCAAACATGAAATGTATGTTATATCCGTACCTGGGAGGTGAATTGCGAAGCAGGGAGAGCGTAAAGAGTTGGGGTTTGTGCGAGTTAATCATGTTTAATATTTGACTCTGTTTGATTGGGTTTCGGTTGGCCGATCAATATTCATAAAACCATACATGCATGCAATGTTGTGTGACGTGAATGGGTAATAGTGCGGTGTATAGATCAAATAATGAATTGATAGCCTGGGGCTGTCAAATGATGTTCGACCAAACGTGAAAAGTTGGGGAATAATGTGTTTGAAGGCTGTTAGACTTTAGCAGGAACTGCTGTTAAGATTTAGCTCATTTGGGGGAGATTTTTCGAGCACATGGTGGTCTTCAAACAAAGAGGGGTTCAATTGGGCTACTCCTGAGGTAAGAGTGATAAGCTCTGGTTTTTTGGACTTCTGGTAAACTTGATTTTTGGACTAAAATTAACGATTTTTGCTTTAGAGGCTCTAAAATGGAACTTTTGAAGGTCTTATTAAATTAAATTTCCCCCAATCCAGCCATTTTTGGTGAAGTGAGTCTGTGGTGTTACTAAAAATAATGTTTTTCTTCCTTCCAGGACACACAATAGCCACCACAAGCCTTCTGTACCGCATCACGTCAATCATTTTACTCTGTAAGGTGACACTCGCCCCTATTATCAACCTTTAAGCGCACTTAGCCGCGAGCAAGCCAGCAGGTACTGTTACAGACTATGATATAGTAGCGAATTACGAGAGGCTTACCCATTTAACTGCAAACCTATATTCACGTACACTTTAAAAAATATGTTAGGAGAGCTAAAATGTCCAATCAAGTAGCACATAAGAGAGTAGTAGCTGAGGCATTCCTCGAGCACTGGAGAAAATGCTTTGAGGTAGATTTTCCACTCTAAATATGTAAACGGTGCAGGAGAGGAAACACATAGTAGCACGTAGGAACAAACACAAAAACTAATAAAAAGCAGGGTTACAACTAATTACTCGGAGTAAGCGTAGAGCGTAAGATTTATTAGGACGTAGGATCAGTGAGAAGTTTGATTTGTTGTTTCACGGTGGGATCCCGGTCCCACAACCCCACGAGCACTCCCAGAGGTTGCATCTAGCCATTTGTTATTGAGACAGGGCATCGCGTAGCTGGGCCTAATGATGGAAATCGATACGGATTTCCACGTTTTCCGCTGCCCAGGCCCTATCTTTCATCGCTAGTGCGTTGATTGGTTGCTGTAATGGAGCTTTTGGGGTCGCATATATAGAGCTGCTAGCTGGAACAATCACAATCAGCGATTGTTATTATTTGTTAATCAACATAATGGACAGCTAATAAGGTGTTGATAAAATCACGTCCGAGCGCTATTGGGGCGGCTTTTGCATTGTCATTCTGGAGATTAAAACCCTCATTAAAATTTTCAATTATATTTTACCATAGACGACTTACATAGACATTTGAGTTGGTAACCTTTTTTAAGCAATTTTCCTGGAAACTTCTCCATATGGACATCTATGTACTGTTAAAGGTTTGTGTATTTATTTCACTGAAATTTCACTCCATAAGCTTCTTAGTGTCGTCCCCAAAAAGGCTCCCGTTGGAGGGGCGTGTTGGTTATTTGTTGAAAAACTATAACATTTTGTCGATGGATACGTTTAAGTTACATCATAATGGTTAAAACATATAAAGTTACTAGTTGAAAGCTTTGTTAGGTTACTCTTGAACGTAGTTTTAAACGAGCACGGGCTGAAGACCCCCACAAGAAATGTACATATATCTTCCTCCGAATGCTTGCTTACTAACGAGAGTTGCACGCAAATCGCGAAAGCAGAAGAAGAAAATTGAGAGCGCTGATATTCCTGATAAAACCCCCCTCCCACTTTTTGGAACGGTGAATAATTTTAGAGGAAAAAACCGACACAGTTTTGTATAGAAAGGAAAGCTATTTAATACATTGTAAGAGTCATAAGAGAATTTGGGGAAAACTGAAAAGTATTATTAAACTACAGCGCAGCATAAAAAGTGAAATATTGCGGTAATCACTGTACGAGTAGAGAGCATAAATGCATAAATATATAAATAGAAGTACACTATTATATACAACAAAATGAGAAGAAAAGGTAAACTTATGTACTGCAACAACAACAACAATGGAATGTAAAATTCTATAGAAGAATTGCTTTGAATAAAATAATGAGAAAAAAACTGCTGGGGTTTCTTTCTCCTTCCTCCGAGCCTGACGTAATGGGATCAAAAAAGGTGCCGTAAATCCTTGCGAGGCCGACCCGCCGCGAGGACGAGGATTCTTTCAATGGTGCTCAGGCGGGCTTTGAGGTAAGTACAGTGCAAAGCCTCTAACCATTTTTACTTTGTTTGAGATTTATTTGATTTTAATGAGGAGCGGTTCTCACTTTTCTTTATTTCAGTATGAGAACTAGATTTTTATTCCAAGATTTTTGTTTAAAACTCAATTGTCCCCCTAGAGAGTTTTTGAGAGTTTTTTCTCTAAAGTGGTAGATTTTGGATAAAATGGACTATTGTGGCCGCTTTGCCTGTCCGTCTGCCCGTCTGTCGGCTGGTTTGAGCGCATAGCGTTTTCCGAAACAGTCAGAATAGTTCAGAAGCACATGTGATCAAGTTCATTTTCATTCGATCTTTTACAGAGAATTGTTCTCTAGATTGTGCGCCAGCAGCTGTGCCGATAGGAGCGTAGGAAGAGACAGATTCAGACCTAGGGCAAACAACGAAAGGTTTTGACCCCTCACCTCCTTAAAGCTGGTATGGAGGGTGTTTTCGTTTATATAAAAGTTCCTTATATTACATCTAATTGAAATGAAATTTTAGTCTGTTAAAGTCAGCTTAAATCATGACCCCTTTCTCTTTCAGGGACAGAGCTAGGGGGCCCCAAAATGTGGTCTTCTCGTCATCCTTCAAACTGCCCTTTTCCACAGCTCCTTTCTGAAGACAAAGTGTGCCACTTTCTACACTTCTAAGGCCCTTGAATATAGGTGGCTCGTTCCCTCTTGCAAAACACCAAATTAAAGCCATACCTTTATACGGCGTCGTTAAATCCGGGGAGCCCCAAGAGCGCACGAAAGCGATGCTTTACAATCAAAATATTTGTTTTGCAACCGCACGACGGCGTTTATGGAGAAAAGCACAAAATCAACAGGCGGATGAATTTGTAAATTTTAATTTTATATCGGTCGCGACTCACCTTGATGAAGACCGGAGTTTCCACGGATCTCGAAATGATGTTTACGGTGCGGGAGGACGGCAGGAAGGCGGGGGTGAGTGAGTCCATAAATAATGTATGACTGTGTGTCCAAGGTTGGAGGAGAGAGGGCGAATTCTTTCGAATTGCCTTTGAACGGGAATCGTTTGAAATTAGCGCGCTGCACTGTGGATTCTGCGGAATCCGGAGTTTGCAAGTGATAATTTATTCAATGGCAAATATTACATTTATTCCGCGCTCAGCTTGGAAGAGTGGCGCACGACTGGGTTGCTCGGCGGAAGGAAGCAGGCAGAAGCGCTTTATAAAGTCATCTTTCCATCTTTATGTGATGTCGGCAATAATACAGCTCATTAAAGCAAATAACACACGAATGCGGGGATTCTGGTGAAAATTGTTCGGGTGGGGGAAATTTGCACCTTATCATTTCCGTTTGGCTCATCACCCTGCCTCTTTGTTCTATCATTAGTAAGGGTAATCATTTTAATGATTCTGTGGTGAGCTTAAGGTTTCATGTTGATTATAGAGTTTTGCTCCTTCGGCTCCAACTGCTGGGGTTGCTATGGGATAAGTGTCATTTTGATTAAATCCAAGGTGCGTAATTTTAACCGTCTTACAAACTAATCAGTAATTTGCAGAAGGATGTTCAGCTCTTTTGAGCTTCGAAAAAATGTCCAGTTTAAAACACTATAAATTTCTCAAAAAACGTAAAACCTCGTGGAGCCTCTTGAATAAGAAAAAATCCTAAAGTACCTCTATATTTAAGCCAAAATTCTGGAATAGCCTTTCAATAGCTCCTAGATATACATTTCAACTGCCAACGAGCCTCGTTTAAGCCTAAGTTCAGCTTCTAGACGAAGATAGAAATAATTCCTGGAGAGTCTACATTCTTTGAAACCACTCAAGAGCCTTTTTGGAGCCCAAAATACTTCTGTATTGAAGCTAAAACTCTAGAATAGCCCTACAGTGGCACTTAGTAAGCCTTCAAAACAAGTTTAAGAGACCCAAGTTTAACCTCTGGAAGAAAATAGAAATAACTCCTGGAAAGCCTGAATTTTTTTAGGACGGCTCAAGTGGCTCATGGGAGTATAGAAAAAATTCTTATATATTCTGACTTAGCCCCTTAAAACTTTTCAAACTTCCAGGTCCATCTTTCAAGATCTAGAGATGAGCCCATTAACGCAAAAAAGCCCTCTATCCGGAGTTGAGCTTCCCCAGTGAATCCATCTCCATTCGATCGCCATAAAGTCTTCATTCAACAGTTACTTTGTCTCCGGGCCGACAATGTAGCAGAGTGCAATCTGTGCAAATGTAAGTGAGCAATTTGTCAAAATGAAGTGCCACGATTTGCATGAATAAGCTCTAAATCAATATAGCCCACGTATACGAATGTGAGAATAAATGTTTAAATAATGCTGCGACTGCGACGATTCCGGGTATCTCTGCATTTAGACGCCACACTGCGTCGAGTCGGAAAATTTAAATATTTAATGAAACGGAAAATTATACACATTTTATTTTATGTGTGTGAGCGCGTTGAAAAGGAGACTCGAACATTAAAATAATGTGGAAGCAAAATAGTGACGGAATCTATGCTCGAGGTGCCGGCTCGTATCGAAAGAACGGAGACATTGACAAGTCTCGGCAAACTTGACATTGATGGGGTTTTGATCTGAAAAATGTCGTCATGCTGCTGGGTCGGGGGAGCGCAGCTGAGAGCAGAATTTATAATAAACACGCTCATATGATTATTATGCAGTGGATGAGTTGTTTCAGGGCACACTTTTTCTTTTGTGCCAGCCCAACCCCATGCCTGAAACTCGACGTGACATGTGCTTTTTCGTCTGCCTCAGACTCAACCCGGCATGCGACGGAGAAGTAGCAATATTAGAAAATGTTTGCTTGGCGCGTGATGGGGGTAATATGTGTTGTGTTTTGTATATTCAATATTTTGTGATGATCTGCATACAAAAATGTGAGAGGCAGTGGCGGGTCTGAGATTTGGGTGGGGCAATATCTCTAAATCCAAAGTTATGTTTGACAGACCTTTTGTACGTAGTCTTTCTATACAATCCTTCGTTATTCTTTAAAATGTCCAGAATACCAAAACTTGAATTTTTGAATGAAAAAATTTCCAAAGAAAAAAAGTCGTTAGAACCCTGCTTGAAATCCATCTCTGCTCAGAAAATTCTTCCCTACTCGAGCCTCAGCCAGCTCCAAAGGAGGGGTTCTGCGAAACAAAAGTGTCATTGTCACTTTGGGTGTATTATACCAGGCTTTGTTTTGAATTTAGAATGAGATGTTGGCATCTTGAGCTTGAGGAAGTGAGAGCTCTTAGAAGGCATTTAATTTCGGGGAGATGGCAAATTACGATAATTTAGGTGTCAAATGAGTTTGTGGCTTTCAATTTTCAGACATTTTTTTCTCAACAGAAAAAATAGCCGCAAAAAAGTCCAGCAAGTGGCCCGGAAAAACAAAGGAACTGAAGCGAAAAATTACGAGTGCACTAATTTATTAAAACGTTTTCCTGTCGGAAATCGCCCCTTGATTGTCAAGATGTACTCTTTATAGCCCCCTTTTAAGATGATGACAGTGTTAACCATCAAAATTGCCAAGTCGGAAACAAAGAAAAAGGGAGCTCTACCCCTTGATGTTTATTTTTCCAATTTTTCTTACTGCCTGTTTTGTTTCCATCGAACATATCTCATTCAGGTCGTCTTTGTGCTACACTGCGGCGCGTCTCGTCTCCCACCCGGCCTCCCATACATATATTGAAGTGTGCCAAACTACGAAACAGTGAACCATAAAATGTCTCATATACGGAAGGCAGGAGTATAGGCCGATGGCGGAGCAGAAATCACACGAAAGTTTTTCGACGCCATGGCGCCGATTCCGTGAAACAAATATTTTCGTGTTTTGCCGGGACTGCTTTTGACTCCACCGATAAATGCTCGGCGATAAATGCTTCAAACTGATTACTTTTATCCCCACGAACATTCACCGATTTTATACTGGTACTGTCAATACATAATCAATGGCAATGCCATTCAATTCATTGAGTTTTGTATTGCGGATTCCCCGATTCTGTTGCTCTTCTGCCCGCTTTCCTCTGCCCTTACCCGCGGATCAACATTTTATTGCTCCGAGTTCGTCTCTCTCTCTCCCTGCTCCAACTATTTGCCAAACAATTTGTGAGGTGGCTTACATGTGAGGGAGGATTGTCCCTCTGCAAAAATCATTTTTATGAAGCCGTTAAGATAAATAGATGGCCAAAGTTGATCCTCATATCGAGAGTTTTACGGCTGGACTGCAGCGATTTTGGCATTTTTGAGAGCCAAAGTATTCAGTAGCTCGCGGGCAGAAGATCTTATCAGCTGAGATACTCGTATCAAATTCGAGATTTCGCTCGCATTCTATTACAAGCTGAGTATTACCAAGGTCATAATATTTTAGCCACAAAACAGGGCTCGAAAACCAATGTTGGAGTAAATTTTTTTAAAAACCAGGGCAGAACTCTTATGAATTATGTTGTTATATTTTTATTGTGGTCATGGCATATTTCCTCAGGGAGTGAGTCACCCTAAGAAGGTTTTTTCTCTATTCTTTTAATTTAGAACTACGGGAAAACGAAACCTGGTTGAGTCCAGCAATACCAAAGTTGACCCTTTTCCGTCAATTTCCGTCTAATACAGGTCAAAAGTTTAAAACTTCTACTCGTAATTGTAATTTTTTTGATCTTCTGAAAGTCAAAAACTGTTTAAAAAGACTTAAAAGAGCTTTGGCCTAAAAAGTCTCAGTAAATAAAATACGTTTTCGAGCCCCAAATTAAATGCCTCTGCAAAGCCTACTCAAATGTTCAGTAGACATCATTCAGTCGCGTAATTCAGTCTAGCCTCACGATGGAAGCTATTTTGAAAGGTCCAAAGACCCTCTCGTTGGGCTCCGGAATCCCCCTCCTCTCTGGGGAGAGCTTTTTCGCGTCACTCGGGACCAAAACCGCGGTCATCTACGAACACCGGGAAGTGACTTATCGCGAGTTGGATCTCGAGTCGAACAAAATAGGTCGGGCTATACTCCAGAAAGCCCGTCAAGTTCCCAACAGCGATGGAGACTCGATTGTGGCCGTTTGCATGCCGCCCTCCGATAAGCTCGTGAAATGTCTGCTGGCGATATGGAAAGTGCGAGGATCTTATCTCCCACTCGATGTGTCTTTCCCCGAATCACGAGTTCGGCACATTTTGGAAGAGTCGGACCCGGTTCTCGTTATCTACGATGGGTGCGATAAATCCCACAACTTTGAGGGATTTAATGCCGTGTCTTTCGACGAGATTGAAAGTTTGCTGGAAGACGATTCGAGACTGGAGAGGAAATTCAACGACGGACGTTGGGAAACGGCGATAGTTCTGTACACCTCGGGGAGTACGGGAGTCCCCAAGGGCGTCCGGATCAGCGACAGGGCCATCATGAACAGACTCGAGTGGCAGTGGGCGACCTTCCCGTACTCCGAGACCGAGCAAATCTGCGTCTTCAAGACGGCCCTGACGTTCGTGGACTCGGTCAGCGAGGTCTGGGGGCCGCTCTGCAAGGGACTGACTCTCGTCGTTGTGCCCAAAGACGTCACCAAGAACCCAGCGAGCCTCGTTAGTGTGCTGGAATCACACAGAATAGAGAGACTGGTGCTGGTTCCGTCGCTGTTGAGGTCTATTCTGGCCTTCCTGTCGCTCCAGAACGACAAAATTCGCCTCAGGAACCTCCGACTGTGGGTCTGTTCGGGTGAGGCGCTTCCTGTTTCTCTGGCCCTCGAGTTTCTCGACCGCTTTGACGCAGATCAGCACGTTCTGTGCAACTTTTACGGATCCACGGAGGTCATGGGCGACGTCACTTACTTTGTCTGCGAGAGCAAGTCCCAGCTCCGAGGTCTCAAGGCGATCCCTATTGGAGTTCCCGTGAGCAACAACGGGGTCTGTCTCCTGGACGACACCCTGGAGGTCGTGAGGGGGGATTCGGTGGGGGAAATGTTTGTTTTCGGGGAGCATCTGGCCCTGGGGTACGTGAAGAAGCGGGACCCGGAGCAGTTTGTGGCTCGGGAGGTCGAAGGAGAAGAAGTGAGGCTGTTCAGGACGGGGGACTTTGCGTCAATCAGAGACGGGACCCTGTTCTTTGAAGGCAGGAAGGACTCACAGGTGAAAATCAGAGGACACCGAGTGGATCTCTCCGAAGTGGAGCAGCAAATCTCGGGTCTTCCGGAGGTTTCGAAGGCTGTCGTTCTTTGCTACAAGGCCGGGGAGCTGGACCAGGCTCTGTTGGCCTTCCTGGTCCTGAAGGAGAGTCAAGACACGCCAGCAGACATGGAAAGTAAACTAAAGACCCTTTTGGCCGACTACATGGTGCCTCAAGTGTCGCTGCTGGACGCCATTCCTCTGCTGGTGAACGGAAAAGTCGACCGGCAGGGTCTCCTGAAGCTCTACGAGAACAAATCCGTAGAGTTTGACCTCGCGAATGTCCCGGAGTCGAAACTCGAGGAAGCCAGGAATCTCCTAGAGGTCGTGAAGGAGGTCATCGGGGTGGTGAAGAGCAACGTGTTGAGCTTGGAGAGCAACTTTTACGAGCTAGGAGGGACTTCCCTGAACGCCATCCTGGTGGTCTCGGAGCTGGCCCAAAGGGGTTTCTCGTTAGGAGTCACCGAGTTCATCTCTGCTAGAAACTTGGGAGAAGTCCTGAGCCGGATGACCAGGAGAAGAGGTGCCGAAGAGCCCCAGTGGAACTTCTCCAACGACTTGCAGCTGAGGGTAGTACCGCTAAAGGTCGAGCACAAAACTGAAGCTATCGAGTAAGTCCAAGACGTTACCCCCAGTTTTGCAGCAGCTCTGGTATTTCAGGATAATTGCCAAGGGGTTCGTGGACAAGGGTCAGCTGCAGCAGTGGCTCAAGCCCAACATCACCTACGACGACTACCGGCAGGTCCTGACCCCGGTGTGGGAGTTCCAGGTCGAGCAGGGCCTGAGTTTCGTGGTTTTCGACAAAGACGACCGGATGGTGGGCGTCTCCCTGAACTGCGATATGCGAAATGAGCCCCCAATGCCCTTCAACAAGAACCTCCACGTAAACTTTGAGTGCATTGAGGGACTTGAGGCGCCACTCAGGTGGGATGGGATTTGAGGGAGACCCAATGTACGCTTTCTTTGAATTTTAGGAAAGAAAAATTGCCCCAGGGACTGGGAGAGGTCCTGTACAACTTCAAGCTGGGGACCATCCCGGAGCTCTCCTTCGAGGAAAACATATCGGCGTTCTACTTCATGGAGAGAGAGAACGTGGAGCTGGGCAAGAGGAAGAAGTTCAAGGCTGCCTTCTCGGCCAACAGCAACCTCCTCACTCAGGTGAGCCCATTTTTGTTTTAGCCTAACTACTAGAAGGACAACTGGCAAAATATCAGATTTGTGGTCTCCAACTTTTGCCATTTATTTCAAATAAAATCCAATATGGCCGCCATTTAAGTCACAATGAAAAATCGTGATGAGACAAACGGTTTGCCAGTTGTCCCTCTCGTCGTTATCTCTATCGTTTCCAGCCTTCCTGGAAGCTGAAGCTCAAGCTCTAAGAATCGTGTAAAATCGAGAAAATGAGTAAAGAGCCAAAGTTGAACACAATTTCTTTTGGTCAATGAAACTGAGAAATCTCAAAATCCAAACCTAAAATTCTGGTTCCAGCAACTCGCCTCTATGGTCCTGGGATACCGCAGTCTGCTGGACTACCAACTGAACCAGTTCGTGAACCACGACGGAAGGAGGCCGTACGAGAGGGCCCCGGACTCGCAGATCGTGCAGTTCCACTACAAGGATCTGACGGAATAAAGTTTGTGCCACCCCCAGCTCCCCTCCTCGACGCGAGTCAAGTGTTGCGCTCAAGTGCTTAAATTGCCTGAAACACGTTTCATCCATCGGCAGCCACGCAATGGGGCTGCTGATGGCGCTGCAGAGAGCACGCTGCGGGGGGAGGCGAGGGATAATACTAATAATTTATAGCGTGACGTGTCTAGTTGATTAGAGCAATCATGTCAAGTATTTTGTTAAATTATTATCTTTTATTGAGCAATAAATTGAATAAATTTATCATTCTCTGAAGCAGTTGGTGGAAATTTTTGTGTGCTCCCCCGCCATGTCGATGTCACCAACGCCATTTGTCCCGCTCCCGAATCATGAATATTTTGCAGTTAAGCTCGCCAAGTGCAGTCATATTGCGCGTTTAGAGAGGAGCATTTATGGCCGCTTTTATTAATTTTTCTATTTGGCTTGAAGCCACAACTGCACGGCTTTGAAGATATTCCTATGTGGGAGGAGGATTCATTGGATGTGTAAGAGCAGCGAATAATTAAATTGGCTTTATTTTTATTTCTAAAAGCTACAACAGAAAAAAAGTTTGGGAACGCAAACGGAACAAAAATAGAAAAGTTGTGAAGCAACAAAATTAAAACATTTCCTCCGACTCAAAAATTATCGTCAAGTGGATGATGTTGTTTGGATATTAAAAAGAAACTTTCATTTCGAGCCGCACACCCCTCACACATTTCGTGTTATTCGACTTCCCTCTCTCAGGCTCTTGCAGCACATGTTCGCGCGCGCCCTTCGTTAGGATCGGGGACGTAGCTGGGTTTTGGGTTTTGACATTTTTCTTGTAAGCTTCATAACTCCTAAACCATAGCTTCTGGACCCTGTATGACGGTATCAAAATTGTCTGGAATTTTTTGACCCGATTTAAAGCCTCAGAGAAAATTTTCATTCCCTGAAAAATTTTGGGTAAATTCTGAATGTCTATCCGCACTGGAGTAAAAGTCTGTCTGCGAGGCGAGAATGTTTGAAGCAAGTCTGTCCGCGTGGACAGACTGGGAAAAACTTGTGACTAGTCGATGCCTGAAACTGTCTTTTCATTTCCAATTTTTACTACCGAACTACAAATTGGACGGACAAAAATGAAAACAAACGAAAAATGGCGGGAAAATTGTTGTATCTGCTCCAAAAATTAAGGAACAGTTGAACTCCCCCTTCAAAGAACAGAAATCCAGCTACTTTCCTGCCTCCTCCTGCACTGAACTCGGCACAGAAAGCTTGAACTAATGTTTGCCTGCTGCAAAAAGCTGAAAGCACCGAGAAGCCATACGTAGGCTGCAAAAACCTGGAGCAATATAGATGAACAACATCAGTGCAGCAGTACGTGCTATTTATTCAAAATGTTGTACCGAGCAGCATGACTCTCTCGCAGGTTCTCCTCAATTGAGAAGTCACAAGCGGAAGCAAACGTCGAATCGAAACTTTTTCATTTCTTGAAATAATATTTTTCAAATATAAATTCCACATTTTTTGCTTCCTCCTTTATTACTGCTGTCTCCTTACCTCCGCTGAATGAATCAAAGTGGCCTGGCGGGTAAATTTGAATATTTGATGCCCGTCTCGACTCAGACCCCCCGAAGCCTGCTCTGTGGTGCAGGGAAAGTGGAAAAATGAAAAGTCCGTGTATGATACATCCTCTTCCGGTCGGACTTAGAGAGTGCTCGGGGAGGAAGGCACCGGGAAGGCAACGGACCCAAATTGATTCGATTAGTGCAAGCTGCCAGCAAATGGGACGGCAATCAATGGTGGAAATCGAGAAAATCGAACTACACTCGGAATCCGCAAAAAAGTGCATGTTCGAGGAAATGGAAAATCCGCATGGAAATGATGATGAAACAATAAATTCCATGATGGATGGAGAGCTTTAAAAGGGAGCACTGAGGCGGTCGTGGCAACGGGAAGCGGCGCAAAAAAATGACGACGAGAGGAGACCATCGGCTGAAATAATCGGATATTGTGTATAAATGCTTACGAGCATCAAATTATTTCACAATTTTTTCGGCTGCCATGTGGCTGGGCTCAGACTGTATCGAGCTGGCACGCGTCAAACATCCGCAGAATTCAGTTTGTTCGAGTGTTGCGCTCGGAATCTTCACTCAATCGTCAGACAAGGCAGTGAGTCAGTGGTGTATCTCGTATTATCTGGAAAAGCTCAAAAGTTTGTTAAAAAAAGATCTCTTATTCTTTAATTTTAGTAGCTAAAAATATGTTGGTAGCTTTTCTGTGTGAAAAAATTTGCACGTCCAATTTGTAGTCCGAGAGTAAAAATTGGAAAAAGAAAAAGCATTTTTGCCAGAAAAATATTTACTTCTGGGCCAAAAAATTTACCCGGCTTTTCCAAGTTTTTCCCAGTCTGTCGGCGCCGACAGACTTGCAGGAAGAATTCGAACAAACATTCTCGGCTCGCCGACAGATTTTTTACTCTAGTCACCAACAGACAGGCCCGACGAGGGAGGGGGAAGGGGTAAATCCCCCGGGCCCGTGATTTTTTAGGGGGTCAGTAGAATCTCGAACATTTCTCTTTGATAATACCGGGCCCAGATTTTCTCTCGATGGCCTTGCCTACAGACTTGAGTCTGTCGTAAGTGTGTCGGCTCCATACTGGCCGCCGACAGACTTGTTCACACTGGATTAGGAGCTACAAACGAAAATAATAATGGCTGAAATAGAACGAGTCCCAGAGCTGAGTCCTCCCCCAGTGAAAACCCTCTTCCAAGTATGTCACTCCCTCAGAGATCCATTTACACAAATCAGACGGGACTGCTCTAACATCAAATCTTAGAACTAAACAACAAGCCAAAAAATGTTTCAATCGAAAAGCAGCCTCAAGCGGTTAAACATACGTCCATGAATAATGAGGGCAAAAATAATAATTGGCAAAAATGTCATGCTTTAATTTACTAAGTCTATTGGAAAATTCGAATTACTGTGGAAACATTTTCCAGGAAAGCATAAATCCCTCATAGAGTATCCCCCATCGAAAACGTTTCCCGCGTCCGCGAAGGGAGCTCAATGACTGCGCTCTATCCGTTCGCCGTTCATCCATCCGCTCTCTGCCCATTCGCTCTTTATTTTTATTATTTTATGGTACAAAATTTGTGGTATTTTATTACATTTTTGATGCGCCCTGCTTTAAACTTTTCCGTCGGGCTCGAATTTTTTTCCACTCTTCTCGCTCTGTGCTTTTTTTTCTCGCTGCACTCCGCGTACATTACGATTCCTCCCGCTTCATGTAAAATTGCCAAAGTTTAGCGATTTAAAATGCCAGCTCTCTTACTGTGTGTACATGTTATAATAGTCTTAATTGCGAATTGCCAAAGGCTGCGAAACGAACTGTGGAGTTGCAAAGCGTTTAAAAGGTTGCTGGAGGATAGAAAGTGCTCTGCGAGGGATGGAATTATGCGAAATTAGCTTAATGTGGGATGGATGCGACACTGCCAGCAATGCAGGAAGGGAAACATGTGCAAATGACGGCTCTGTGTTGAAAAAGAATTTCTTGATGGAAACTTTGGCTGTCGAATTTCTGCAGTAGATTTCTCGTTAGTCAGAAAAAATGGAGCTGCCCATTCGTCTTGTGGGTATTGGCAGGAGGGACCTCTATTAAAGTCTGAATTTGTCCTTTTTTTCCAAACCACGAGGATATTAAGACCTTTCTTTAAAAAATCTTCAAAAATATTTTGAGGTATATTTTTTCACTATTTTTTATTATTATCTTCAAATAAATAAATTGTCTTGAATTTTAAAAAATAAATTAGTTGAATATCTTTAAGGGTGCTAGAGATATGATTTTTTCAAAAAATGCCAAGTCTCCAAAGTTGACATTTTTCTTTGTAACAAGAGTCGACTTCAGAGTCTATGTTTATCTATTGAATATTTTCATTGATCCATCCCAGAACAGCAGAGACGTTGGCGTAAATACCCGGGTAGTTGGAATCACCACATCCGATTCCCCAAGAAACCACTCCGTAGACCGTATTGTCCCGCACAAGAGGGCCTCCACTGTCTCCCTTGCAGGAGTCCTTGCCTCCACCCGACTGCCCGGCGCAAATCATCCTCTCAGTCAATTCGTCGTCCACATATCTTGCGTTGCAAGTCTCCAGGTCGACTATCGGGAGCTCCACAGTTCTGAGCTGGTGGTTGGACTCTGCGCTGTTTTTGGTGTCACCCCACCCCGACACATGCACGAGAGTTCCGTTCGCTAGAGTCGTGTGCGCAGGAGGCAAATTCGCGGGCCTGATTTGTTCGAGTACCTGAGAGGTCTATTCAAGATGACGAGCGCAATGTCGTAGTCTTTCGTGGATTCATTGTAGCTAGGGTGGTTGATTATTCTTGTGACTCTCCTCTCAACTCCTGTCTCGTTTCTGAAGGTCACTCCTGCATTCACGACGACATAAATTGCTTGCCGGTTTCTGTGAAGAAGAAAAGTCAGCTTGGGAGCGTTTTTGGCGTAGAAAACTTACGCGACGCAATGAGCAGCAGTGAGGATGGTCCGGTTGGAAATCACAGTTCCTCCGCAGAAGTGTATTCCAATGAAGGCTCGTCGCAAGCTTACGATGTAGGGATGACTCTCGACAGTCGTGACCTGTCCTCCAACGATTCGACCGCTAATCGATTTGGGGTGAGTCGAGTCTCCCAGGACTGCAGACTCGACGCTCAGAGCCAAAGAGGCTGATAGAATTACCAGAAGCTTCATTGAGAATTTCGTTTAAACGACTAACTGAAGATTCCCGAGCTGTGTTCCTTTTATACTCACCTGAAGGGGCTTAAGAGGAAGAAGATACACGTGCTCTCGATGAAGCAGGTTTTAGGACTTGACTTATCAGCTGATAAAACGTTCTATCGAGTACCAACACGGGGCTGTTATGCTGTTGTCAGTTTTGCTTGGAACTTTGATACAGATTGGCTTGTTTGGAATTCGGGAAATTATGTTTAAATAAAATATATTTATTTTTTTAAAAAGCTTTATTTAATAAAAAAAATCAACATTAAGAATTTTTCACGGTATTTAACGCGGCTAGAGAGTGGGTTGAATATAGCGAAAAAGCGTGTAGTTTGTGTGTATCACTGAAGAATTTTTTCAGTAGCTGACCTGAGACGATAAAACACCTGAAAACGGCTGAAAAGTGTTGTGAACATTTGATTGACTTGATTGATTGATTTTATTCATCATTTAAAGAAGATTCTTCTTAATCCAGTCAACTGCAGACGGAACGCTGGCGTAAACTCCAGGGTAGCCGGGCTCAGCGCATCCGATTCCCCAGGAGACGACTCCGTGAACCGTGTTGTCTCGCACAAGAGGGCCGCCACTGTCTCCCTGGCACGAGTCCTTGCCTCCGTTCGTCTGTCCGGCGCAAATCATGCGGTCAGTGACGGTGTATCCCTTGTACCGGTCCTGGCAGGTTGCTAGATCGACTATTGGAACCACCACGTTTCGGAGCTGAATGTCGGACTCTGAGCTACTAGTACTCTGCGTTGATACCACTGCTT